>OY986965.1:2598275-2819615 GCA_963920575.1 Narthecium ossifragum | reverse complement strand
AGATGGTAAATGAGATAAGGTGGCCGGAGGTGAGGCAGTTCGTCGGAGGTTGACGGATGGGCGATGGAGGGTGGGCGGCAAAGATGGATGGTTGTTGGAAGGTGGCTAATTTAGTGCAAGGGGATTACCACAATAGATGAGGGTATTTTTATCATAAAGTTTTAAAAACCAATCATAATAGTCCAGTCTGAGGACCTGTGTCAAAAAAACCCATATGACCATGGATAAAAATAAGGAAGAATGGTCAATAGGGGCTGAAAAAAAAATGGTTCGGCAATAGGTCTCAGAAACAATTTGATATGACAATAAGGAGCTATGAGACGAAAATGCCCCTATAACCCATAACCCCCCCCCCCCCCCCCAAACCTCACCCCCCGCGGCCCCCCACCTCACTCCCCGCGGCCCCCTCGGATCCGATTGCCGCCACCTTCTTCCCCCTTATTCCACGGCTCTCCGTCGCTGATCCAGGCTTCCCGGCTCCCCCGTCGTCGATCCCGGCTCCTCCGTCGCCGATCCCGGCTCCACCGTCGCCGATCCCGGCCCCCCGTCACCGATCCGGGCCCCCCGTCGCCGATCCGGGCTCCCCCGTCGCCGTTCCCGGCTCCCCCGTCGTCGATCCGGCACCCCGTCGCTAGATCTCGCCGTCACCTCCTTCCCCGGGCTCTGTGTCGCAGTCAGATCTCACCGTCACCTCCTTCCCCGGGCTCTGCGTCGCCGCCACCTCCTTCCCCGAGCTCCACGTTGCCGCCAAATCTCACCGTCACCACCTTCCCCCGGCTCCACGACGCCGCCAGATCTCGCCGTCACCTCCGTCTCCCCGTCGCCACCACCTCCTTCCTCGGGCTCCACGACGCCTCCAGATCTCGCCGTCACCTCCTTCCCCAGGCTCCGCGTCGCCGCCACCTCCTTCCCCGAGCTCCGCATCGCCGCCACCTCCTTCCCTGGGCTCCGTGTCTCCGCCAGATCTCGCCGTCACCTCATTCCCCGAGCTCCGTGTCGCCCTCCTTCCCGGCCTCCCTCCTTCCCCGAGCTCCGCGTCGTCGTCACCTCCTCCACGGCCTCCCTCCTTCCCCGAGCTCCGCGTCGCCGCCACCTCCTTCCCCGGGCTCCGTGTCACCGCCAGATCTCGCCATCACCTCGTTCCCTGGGCTCCGCATCGCCCTCCTTCCCGGCTTCCCTCCTTCCCGGAGCTCCGCGTCGCCATCACCTCCTACACGGCCTCCCCTCCTTCCCCGAGCTGCGCGTTGCCGTCACCTCCTTCCCCAGGCTCCGCATCGTCGCCAGATCCTGACGCCTCCTTCGTTCTCGACACTGCCACGACTCCTCCCCGACCTCCACGGCCTCCCTTGTCGAGCCCCGGCCCAGAAAAACCATCCGGACTGGGACACAAGGGGGGTTCCTACATCTACTAACATCAAACTGGCGGAAACGGTGACAAACAAAATCAGAGAGCAAAAGTAATTCTGACAACTACTATTCCATCACAATTCAAAACTGTACATACATCAGAGTTACATCAAGATTTACATATATCAGTCCTCAAGTACAAAAGATATTATAAACCTCAAAAAGTTACATCATCGGTAGTCTCCCGAAAAACACAGCAGAAGCCATCTTGATCCTCAAACATGTCCTGATGTCGACGCGCCGCCACAGGACGAGCAACTGGGCCCACAGAAGGAGAGCGGGTGTGAGGACCCGTCCCTCCATCCCTTCGGCTTGTTGTTTACCCCAAGGGCAATTTGGGAAATTGCGCCTTGGCGGTCGTTTTCACACTGGCTGTGCACACACAGGCCTTGCTTGATGGTTGTGTTTGTTAGAAAGGTTAGGTGGACCCGAGGTTGGGGGTTCTGGGCTTGGGCCTGAGTCCCAGCCCAAGTTTGCCTTTCAGGGCACAGAAGATCGATCACCTTGGGGTGAAGATCGATCCTGTTGCTAGCAGGATCGATCAGGCATGCAAGGATGATCGATCCTACGTGTGCCTGGAAGTCTTTGTCGGTGGCTTTCGAAGGACGGCCACCGCGGTGGCCGTCGCTTCCCCTGTCAGGGGAGGGGAGACTTTTGCTCCCCTCCTTTGCCTTTCTCGCGGTTTCTCCAGCTTTCCCCGGCCTTACCCCCTTCCCCTCCCCCTCCTTCCTTCCCCTCTTCTTCTTCTTTCCCGCGAATGCTCTGCTTCTTCCCCTGTTCCGACCGCTCCTTTCTCTCCTCCGTTCTTCCTCCTCCGGCCACCTCTCCTGGAGCTTGAAGGCTCGTTGGGTTCGTGGCGAGGCGAGGAAGATCCGTGGCTAGTCTTCGTGGATCGAAGCTGCTCTGAGGAGGTAGGGTCTTCTTCTAAACTCCGGTTGTTTGAGGGTTTTGTATCCGGGTTTTGTTTTGCTTAGATCTCCTTGTGGAGTTGTTCTTTCCCGGTTTTGAGGCCTTGAGTAGCCTCGTTGTACTCAGATCTACCAACCCACCAAGTTTGGTGGGGTTTGGTTGTGTTTTCCGACGGTTCTCCGGCCGGAAGCACGCCGGAACCCATCTTTGGGTGATCGATCCTTCTGGGAGGAAGGATCGGTCCTCTGGTGTGGGCTTGCTGCGCCCAGCACATGATCGATCTTCTTATGGGAGGAGATCGATCATGGGGCCTGGGTAAGCATGGTTACCCTTCGTCCCGAGAATGATCGATCTTCCTGGGAGGAAGGATCGATCTTCCCTGGTGCGACTGGAAGGGTGCCCTCTGTCACCAAAGAGATCGATCTCCCTGGGAGGAATGATCGATCTTCTTTGGCTCGACAGCGAGGGAAGCTCACTGTTGCTTGGATGATCGATCCTTCCCTTGGTGAGGATCGATCCTTCAGTAGCAGAGAGGGTTTTCAAGAGTTTTGCCCGCGGGGCTTCGCATGCAAGTGACTTTTTACGGTTTTACCCTCGGGGTTTATCCTGTAATGAATTATGTATGAATGCTCATCGCTTTGTGGTTGAACTGGGAGGGTGATGCCTCCCAGGTGTGTAGAATAAATGGGCTGACGGTATGCCCTTACCGCTTTGTGGTGAACCGAGGGAGTCATGACCCTCGGGAGTGTTTAGTATAAATGGGCCGAAGGTGTGCCCTTGCTGTGTTGTTTGTTTACAGCTTTATCATACTTATCCTGCCCTTTTTTCTGTGCATTAGACATGCTAGGATAGGTTGGGTGGGTGTTGACTCTGCTGCTTAGAGTACTGAGTAGGACACCCCTCTCCAAACGGGACCTCCACATTTGGCGGAACAACCGTGGTTATGACAACCAACTCTCAGCACTCAAAGCAACACAGCTAACACGACCTCTAGACTCCAAATCAAAAGCTAAGGCTTGCCAGGGAGCCCATAAATCCCATCGATACCCCCAGGATTCTTGTCCATGTAACCCTCTTCCGCCACAACAAGGAGAACCTCAACACATGTAGAACACCCTTACCCATGCTGGATACCAAGCATGACGACACATGTCGGGATAACGACATCCACCTCTTAGCAATTGATACAAGAGTACAAGGAACGAACCCCAAACATCAGATTAACAGTGCTACAGTCAAACCCTATGCCTCACTATCCAGCCTCGGTCCTAAAGTTAGATCCGAGCCACCCGAGAGCCCCAGATCGGCGGCCAACCACCGCCCACGCCTAGCCTAACATGCCTCTAATGCACAAGAAAGCTAGACAAAACAACAGTATAAACATGCAACGATCAAGGGCACACCTTCAACCCATTTATACTAGACATTCCCGAGGGTCATGACTCCCTCGGTTAACCACAAAGCGATAAAGGACATACAGTCAGCCCATTTATTCTACACAATCCCGGGAGTCATCACTCTCCCGGTTCAACCACAAAGCGGTAACAGACAACAGTTTATAGCAATATCACTAACATGTCATTAAAGCGGTAAACAAACTATCATGGCAAGCCCCGCGGGCAAAACCGCTAAAACCGCATACATACGAAGCCCCGCGGGCAAAACAGCCTTAAAAACGCATTCTGGTGCACGTTGGATCGATCCAACACACCCATGGATTGATCCGACTTGCCCTTGGATCGATCCGATTTGCCCTTGGATCGATCCGACTAGAAAAACCAAGAAAACCATTCTCTGTCACCCTCAAACACTGTTCATGGGAAGCACTGGATCAATCCCACATACCCATGGATCGATCCAACTTCCACCAGTGAACAGACCATCTTGAGTGCAACTTGGATCGATCCCAATCAGGCCTCCAGCCAACTTTCGACAGCGATCATGGCCGGAAAACCAAACCAAACTTCACCAAACTTGGTGGGTTGGTAGATCTGATGCTCACGAAACTACTCATGGCTTCAAAATCGGAAACCATCACTTATACATGGAGATCTACTCAAAACAAACCCGAATTCGGCGAAAACGACGAAGAACACGAGAAAAACCCAACCAAACCCGTAGGTAGAAACCTTACCTCGACAAGAGCTACTTCAATCCACGAAGCCAAGACTTGGATCTTCCTAAATCCTCTCAAGATTTCATCGGATCTGAGCCCAATCGCAGCGGAATCGAAAAGAAAAGAGAAAGGAAGCATCACGTCCGCTCTTATACGGACACTCCAGTTCGAGTTGGATCGATCCAAACTCCACCTTGGATCGATCCAAACTCCACTGGCGCCCACCACTCCCTAGTGCATCCTGGATCGATCCAAAGTGGAGTTTGGATCGATCCAACCTGCACAGGGAATCAGAATTGGGCCAAACTCAAGCCCAATTCAGGATCTTTCGACCCGGGTCCACCTAACTATTCTATTCAAACACATACACAATCAAGATCAGTGTGTGCACGCGCGGGTGTGAAACAAACCGACAAGGTGCAATTTACCAAATTGCCCTTGTGGTCAACAACGAGCCACAGGAATAGAGGGATAGGTCCTCACATCCCTCCTACTACTCGGAACCCCCGAACCCATCAACCTCCACACCTCCCTCCAAGCTGGCTCCCACACCTCCCTATTCCACCCCCTCCGATCTAAGCTTCCTTGCCACCAATCCAGTCTCTCCGTCACCGATCCAAGCTCCTCCGTCACCAATCCAGGTTCCCCTGTCACCAATTCAGTCTTCCATAATTGTAAACATGCAAAGTAACTTGTACAATTACAAAAAAAAATGGAAAAGTAACTTATACATGGAAAATAACTTCTACAAATGTATCTTGTATACATGCAAAATAACTTATACAATTGGAAAAATAGTGGAAAGTAAATTGTACATGGAAAGTAACTTGCACAAATGTATCTTGTACACATGGAAAGTAACTTATACAATTACAAAAAGTGAAAAGTAACTTACCATGATTTTCATAATTGTTACATGTTTTTTCAAAAAAATGGAAAGTAACTTGTACAATTGCAAAAATAGTGAAAAATAACTTGTACATGGAAAATAATTTGTACATGGAAGTAACTTTTACAAATGTAGCTTGTATACATGCAAAGTAACTTGTACATGAAAAGTAACTTGTACACATGAAAAGTAACTTGTACAATTGTAAAAAAGTGAAAAATAACTTATCATGATTTCCATAATTGCTACAGGTTATTTTCCAAAAAAAATTGAAAAGTTACTCGTACGATTACAAAAAAAGTGTAAAGTAACTTATATATGGAAAATAACTTTTACAAATGTAGCTTGTATACATGCAAAGTAACTTATATAATTACAAAATAGTGAAAAATAACTTGTACATTGAAAGTAACTTATAATTACTTTTCATTAGTTATTTTCCATTGATTTAATATGAAAAGTAGCTTACTTTTCATTAGAAGTTACTTTTCAGATTTGATGGTAGTTATTTTTCACTGAGAAAACGAACAGTCTGAGAAGTCTCCATACGTTGGAAATCTTGGAACGACATTTTATATTTAAAAAAGATATTAGGGCCTAAATGTCTTAAGAAAAATGTATCCGGGATTTTTTGGCAAATATTCATTCTCATAGACTTAAATGTCAATTAACTCTAAAAATAATTCCATTGAAAATGATTTATCCTCGATTAACCGAAAAAAGAGAGTCCTCCTTAGGAAATATAGGAAACGCTCGACATCGTCCCGATCTCCGTTTCCCCAACCCGACAGCTACTGTTCGAAGCGCTGGTACAGTACGGCTTGGCTCTTTTGCATGTCCCGTAACACGAGGATAGAGGAGAGAGAGAGAACTGGTTGGCTTTAAAGGAGACGATGGAGACGACGATGATTCGATTCCATGCACAGCTTCTTTATAGTTCCTTATCTTGGTCTTCATTAACGACTCTCTGCAACGCATTTAATCCACTAACCATAGTTATTACCACCTTAACACACACACAATCTCTCTTTCTCTCTCTACTCCCTATGAAAGCCAGCTCTGCAGGCATTGCTTTCTCTCTCTCTATCTCTCTCGGTGGTGTCAGCAGTTTGTGGTCTGCCTCTCTGTACGGCGTGCTTTGGTGGCAGCCACCGGCAACACTAGACCCATATGCCAATGCTTTCCCACAGTGACAATTAAAACGTATACTTCTCCAGGAGGGTAGAGTTGCAGTGCTAAATATAGGAAAGGGAAGGCAAAGGCTCATTAAGGAGGAGGACGGCCGCGTTATTTTCGTGCATTTAAAGTTCTATTGATGGGTTTTACTTGTAGAGTCTTGTTGTCTTGATAACTTCACCTGGCCTGGGAAGAGAGAGGAGAGGAGGAGGAGAGGGGATGGAGGGGAATGGCCTCTCTGACCAAGGTGATGATGGCCAACTTCCAATCCTTTTTTTCTTATTGATCTCGTTTTGCTCATGGATGAAGGTGGTGGTCATGGTTATGTTGAATACTGCTAATGTAGATGTTGGGTTTCTTTATGGAGGATTGGACTTTTGGGTCAAATTTGGTTCCTTGCATATTTCATTGTTTGCGTTGCTTTTTCGGATCGTGGATGCGTTGATCTTTGTAGAAATTAGTTTTCTTAGATTGGCTGATTAAATAGTCACTTTTGGTGTGCTCTGTTCAGTTGTCTATCATTTATAGGACATTTTTTATTTATTTGTTGGATATGCACTGTTTATGAGGTGTTGGAATAATGGGTATACAGTTGATGCGCTGTTTCTTCTCTTCATTTGAAAACAAGTCAGACCTTTTTGCTCAGTGTCATCTAAGAAATTAAAGAAGATGGTCTTGTAAGTTGCAACATTACCTTTTGAATCTTTTTATTGCATGAAATTAGGTGGTGGTGATGTTGGTGGTGTTGAAAACTATGTTAAATGGTTGCTTTCTTTGTTCTGTTGTGGCTTTAGCTAGCAGTAAAGCTATGGGTTCTCTTCCTTTTTATCTATACCTGGAGTTTGGGGTTCCGGAATAATAAATTGCAACAGGGTTGGAAAAAACCTCTCCAATCTTTGTTCTTTTTGTTCATGTGTGGGCAAAGTATGATTAAGTATTCTTTAAAAGAAAAGGTTGCCTTTTAATACTTTATCCATGTTATTTTTTTACTAATTCGGCGATGGTGGTGTTGTTCACCGCATTTTCTCTATTTAGACATTGTTTGCCTTTAGGGAGTCATTGTCAAACTTGTGGGTTTTCTTTATATTCTTCTGTTAAGATCTTCCCCCCTTTTCCTGCAAAAATTTTGTGGAAACGGTGCTTGATTTTGGGTTCTTGGCATTCACTCCTGCATTATTTTGTCTGGTTCCTGTGATTTATGGAGTATGGTTTCAAGACAGTGTGGATACCTGGTGATTGACGTGTAAGTTGGGTCTTTCTTTGACTGGCTTTGCTTCAATGGTTGGATCCAAATAACCAAGTTGCTTTTCCTGCTTTGTTTTCATTCCACATAGAAGAATGCTGCACTTGCCATTCTTCTTTGTTTCCTTCTTGAATGGAGGAGATGATTACCATACTCGGCTCTTTTGCTTTTTGATGTTTAGTCTTGTTGGTTGCCTTCAGAAAGTACGGCTGCTTTGCACGATTTTTCCTCCCCTATTTTGGCTTTGGTTATAGGATTGTTCTGTTTTTAGCGTAAAAGTTGATCATATTGCCTGCTGGAATTTTTTTTCTCCCCTTCTTTATGCTGGCCTTTTTGATGGGTAATGCTAGGATCAGGGCCCCTTATGTTCTTTTTGAACCTGAATGCATCCATTTTTTTTCGTATTTATTGATGTTTGCCTTTTGTTTATCTTGCATTTGGAAGGATACATGTCTCGTTCATCTGTATTTTCCTCTTTCCCTATTGCAATTTGCCATTTAACTTGCTTGCATCATGTTGTTCTTGGGTTGTCTCAAGACTTAATGCTTTAATCATACTATAATAATGTACAATAGCATATCTGTAACATTTTGAACACTGGCCTAAGATCGCGTCTGTGACTTATGCGTACTCTGGTTTCAGATGGAGATGATGTCTTCACCGAACTCTGGCGTGCATGCGCAGGCCCCCTCGTGTCCATTCCTCGAGCCGGACAGCGGCTTTTCTACTTCCCTCAGGGTCACATGGAGCAGGTACATTCATCCTCTTCGACGGCATTGACGCTGTGGCTAACTGGAAACCTTACTATTAATATGGTTGCATAGATGTGCATAAGCTCGTGTCATCATCACTTCATAATTAGCCATTGATTAACCTTTATGGCAATGATTTACTGTATTAGTTTATTCTGTTGACCTGCAGGTTGATACTTGTGCTAATGAAGACACGAAGCGCCAAATGCCCATCTATGATCTACCTTCCAAGATACTATGCCGAGTTGTCAACATTCAGCTAAAGGTCTCTTCTTCCTTATGGGAATTGATAACATCTGTTTGTTTGGGCTGTGGTTGCTGAGTTACTATAGTTTCAGCTAGTATCATTTACTGTTGTGTATTTTTGCCTGGTTCTGCAGGCTGAGAGGGAAACAGATGAAGTGTTTGCACAAATTACTTTGCTTCCAGAACCCGAGGTTGGACGTTGCTTTGTTGAGATTTTGTTAGAGTGATGAAATTGGACAAAGCTGGCTTCTCATTAGGTGATAAAATACCTGTTTTAATGATCTGTGTTTAGTGTCTGAAACAGCAGAATGAGAATGCTACTGAGAACGAAGAGTTGCAGAATTCAACCCCAAAACCACCTATATTTTCCTTCTGCAAGATTCTCACTGCATCTGACACCAGCACACATGGAGGATTCTCTGTTCTAAAGCGACATGCGGATGAGTGCCTTCCTCCACTGGTTAGTTTCTGTAGAATGTGTAAAAAGTAGCAGGTATCCCCTGTTGAGTTATTCAGAATACGCTTGATTAGGTGTTTATCTCCATTAGAATAGTTGTTTCCTTTTAAATTAGTTTTAAGTAAGATTTGCTTTGATAGAAATGGAGTTACTTTTTGCATGTAAGTAGATCCAATTGGGTAAGTTTATTGTGGATCATCTTACAACAAGAATACAATTATTGACACATCTGATCATCAGTTTCCCACACGCAGATGGATTTTCATGCATTTAAATTAGTTTATACATGTAATTCTTAAAATGGTTGAAGCTGTTATCCTAAACTTTCTGCGTATAAAATCTTAATGCTAAGAATCTTTGATGTTCGTCGCTGTTTTGTCAGGACATGTCCCAACAACCCCCAGTTCAGAAGCTTGTAGCGAAGGATTTGCATGGGCAAGAGTGGACCTTTCGACATATTTTTCGTGGTAAGTCCAGTTTGAGATGTTTTCAATGTTCGTTGGTCTTTTGCACTGTTATTAATTGGCCTAAAAAGACATTATGACTCAATGGAAACATGACTTACACAGTGTGATTGGCCTTGGAAAGATTGTGAGATTCAATCTAAAACATGAATTCGTTCAAAATGCATGTTTATGGTTGTTATTATGTTAAACTGAAGAAACACAACATCTTCTGTTGCAGATTGGACAAAAATCCTAAACACATTGTAATGCAAAGTGGTTGTTACTGAACAATTGCAAGGGTTTTTCTGTTTCGCTTTGCCATTTTAGCCACAATGCCTCTTTGATTATTACAAAGTACTGATTGCTGGAATTCTAAGAACTAAATTTTTAGGAACAAGTCAGCGCAAGAAATATTTCTTAGTCACATTAACACACCTGAATCATGAAATTAGCTTGGTGCATTTGCCTTTTGGCATTTTGATGAGGACTATTTCCATAAACGTCATACGCCTAAATCTATCTTATCATCTTCGTGGGTACTTATTCTCTAGAAAAGTGCTTTTCTACATACATATCTGTTGCTAAGAACTCATAAAGGTGCCTAGAAATCTGTGTACAGTCTGCATGGCCATGGCTTTGCACATCATTATAGTACACTTAGTTTCAGTATGTAATACTCCTTTTTCATCATTCTTGATTTCCATAACTTGCATTGTAATCTCCAGGCCAGCCAAAGAGGCACTTACTTACCACTGGTTGGAGTGCATTTGTGCACTCCAAAAAACTTGTTTCAGGAGATGTATTTATTTTTATGAGGTTAGTTTTTCCCTCACCCCTTAAACCCTCTATTGCGGAGCTATACTTGTGATATTTCACTTAGAATAGGAACCATTATTCATTTTGCCTCTGGATATTTTACCTGGCAATTATTTGACCCACAGATCTTTTGCTCAAAGAGGGGATTTTTGAACTAGATGACACGTATTCTGGAAACTTGTTTGATTATAGTTGTTTCCTCTTTTCAGAGGTGCAAATGGAGAGCTTCGTATTGGCATTCGTCGTGCAATGAGACAACAAACTATTCCACCACCATCTGTCATATCCAGCCAAAGTATGCAACATGGTTTGCTTGCTTCAGCATCTCATGCTGTGACCACTGGTACCATGTTCACTGTGTATTACTGGCCTCGGTAAGCAATAGGCAGTCTTTACTAGCTTAAATTAAGCTTCTATAATGGCTATATTGTCTGAAAGATCTTTGTTATTGGCAGAACATTTATATGATCTAAAGTTAGATGTTATGCTATTTAAGACCATGCTAGAAGTGCAATTGTGCACAGTAAAATAAGTCGCTGTGATTGTTGTTATACATTAAGTATGCCTCTCAGTCTCTTACAAATCTTCTATGTGGAGTGCTAAGCTGTGTCCCAATGCAATGAGACTGTCTCGAGTTTCATACTTTATTTTTCCGTCTCAATTTGCTTCTGCTTTTCTTTGGTATCTTAAATCTGAAACTTGAAAATGTTCTTTCAGAAGAAGTTCGGAATTTTTGATTCCATGTGATCAATATATGGACTCCATCAAGAGAGAATACTCGATTGGAATGAGGTTCAAGATGAGGTTTGAAGGAGAAGATGGACAAGATGGACAAGATGAAAGGTGACTCCTGATATTACATGCTAGTCTTGACTGTTTTTTCCTTGCATTAATACTTGTCACTTGAATTTTATAGTTACATTGCTTGAAATCCAGATTCCTAGGTACAATTGTCAGCATAGAGGATGTTGAACCGGCAACTTGGCCTGATTCAAAATGGAGGTGTTTCAAGGTAAGAAAGCTAATACACATGGCAACCAAATGGCTTCCAGAGAATCATCAGTGCTATATAATTGAAGATAAGCCATCTCACATATTAGCATCAAGAATGCCTATTTAGTTCCTTTCATCATTTATGTTTTCATGTTCATAGTGGAGCATTTGGCAATGTTCGATTTTTGCATTTGTCGAAAATTATATCAAACTAGAATTCTGACAATCATGACCTCTTAATTATGGGATACACAGTTGTTGAAGATATTGGAATGTCCCTGACGTGTTTATTCACTCATAAACTATCACAAACGTGTAAACTGTCATGTATTTGCCTCTTTTCTCCAACAGGTTCAGTGGGATAGAAATGCCACTGTCGTCCGCCCAGAGAAAGTTTCTCCATGGCAGATTATGGTGTTCACAACTGCTGCAGCACATCCTTCAGTTTCAGCACATCCTTCGGTTTCATCACGATCCAAGAGATTGCATCCTGGTCATCTGCAACTTCCTCCTAAATCACGTAGGTCTTGCAGGGAACGGACATGTTAGTAATTCATCCTCCCTACATCTATTAAAAATAAGTAAATATTGTGTCTGTGAACTGTTTCATTAGGTTTATATGACTCCTCAATTTACTAGTTTAAGGAAAAATATGGTGAGCTTAATTTGTCAGCACAAAGGAAATACTTCTTTTATATATCTTTACCGTCAAGATTTTGTGCAGAAGGTTTTATTCTTTTTCAGATCTTTCTCCAACATATCTGTATGAAGACAATTAAGAACTAGATTCACTTGCTTATTTCTGCAGACTTTTGACAAATTTAATAGCTTGGGCTTGTTTTATGGCACAGTTCCTTCAAAGGCTGATTTTGAACATACTCAACATGGCGGGGTCTTGCAAGGTCAAGAAAACATGGAACTGGGACTGAGATCCTTTCCTAAGCACAATCAACAAGGAAGTGCACGTAAGTTCTGCGCTTAACATCGGATGCAACCACCTAATACTGAAAACTACAATGAATTTGCAGATTGTCAGAGAGCAGGAGAATCAGAGAGCTGGTCAAACCCCACTAGGCATAAAATGTCTAATCAAGTGGACCATCTCAGCAATCCTGATGCTATGTATTTTGAAGAAACTTGGTCCGGTCTCCATTGTTTCCGAGAAGTTCCTAAATCCAATATCAACCATAGTCCTAAACCCAATGAGACAGTAAAGAAGTTGCTGATGTCTGAATCTTTATTGGGCCAAAGTGGCGTTCCGATGGCACTTGGTGATCTAGATGATTTCTCCGATATGGAGTTTCCCAGTACGAAGGAACCTTCAAGCCAGTCAATAACACAAACTAGGAACATGCTGAAGATTTTTGGAGTTAATGTGTACGAGAATACAGAAACCTCCATGTTTCCTGGTGTTGAGATCTCTAGTGACCTCCAAGATGTATTACTTCCAGCAATGAATCACCATTCAACTTGTGACTCTGACCAACTTTCTGAGCTGTCCAAGAATACAAAGCCATCTGAATGCCACACCTACAGCAGCGTCCAATGGCAGTCACACATGACTCATCTTGTCGCTTCGAGGAGTTGTACAAAGGTGATGATCACATACTGTTAACTACCAGCTTCCTCGATTATAAGGTCTTCAATATTTCTTGCTTGGAGTTCTCTCAGCCATGAAGAAGGTTAACTTGTTTTTGGTATCAGGTCCATAAACAGGGGAGTGTACTTGGGAGATCGGTTGATTTATCAAGGTTTGATGGGTATGAGCAACTAATCACTCAGCTCGACAAAATGTTTGAATTCAAAGGTGACCTAGTGGATACAAGCAAGGGTTGGCAAATCATCTACAAAGACGATGAGGGGGACATCATGATCATTGGAGATTATCCTTGGCAGTTAAGTATCTTAATCAGTTAGTTTGCTGTCTTAAGAACACCTTATTCTTCTGAACATGACCTGATGATTTCTCGCCGGCTATTTTTATCGCTTTCGATCTAAATGATTGAATCTGAGAAGAAAATCATCTCAAATTCCATACATGAAGTTCAGAATTAAGACCTATTTAACTTCAGATTTTAATGCTTGCTTTTGGTTGCATATCTCCAAAATATTCTACAAGTGCAATTGCAGTCTTTGCAGCGTTAGTGTCTTTTTCTAAATTCTGGCTGGTCTTTGAATGTATTGCGTCCTTTGCAGACTACAATTTAGTTTCAGTCCTGATCAACCAAAAACTTATTCATATTTTCTGGAAATCAGGGAATTCTGCTCCATGGTGCAAAAGATATACATCTACCCTCGAAAAGAGGTTGAGAAGTTGAAGCCTGGAATGCTGCATGCCATACCTCTATAGCAGCAGCTTGTAAGAAAATGACTGTTATCAGTGTGATTTTCAAGACAAGTATTGCATGCATATGATCAGGACTACAAGTTCTTTGCAATTTGCTATATCAAAAGCTGAATCTGGACCTAGCGGCAATGTAGGGCTCCGAACTTGATTATCACTATGCCATTGTCTGCCGCAACTCAAGGACAATGTTTTCTGAGCTCAATGAGCTAATGGTAGTGCAAATGCAACTGCATGATGATCTCTGTGTTGTTCCTTCAAATATTTTGTATGAGATAATCTTGTCAACTGCTGAAGCTTTTGTAATGATCTTTTAAGTTATAATTTCTCCTTGAATGCTGTTAAAAATAGGAAAGTTTAGTGCATCTTTAGCTTCTTGAAAAGAATCTGGTGAGAAGTATGATTTATCCAAAAACACCAAGGAACTGGTCATGTATACTACAAATTAAACGTGTAGTTATCGAAACAAATGAAGACCGTAGGCGAGCTAAGGGGAAAACCTGTCGATGTATGGCGAGATATCGTACCTTTCTTGATTTTGAGATCGCTTTCGCCTTGGAGTTTTGAGAGAAGAGGGAGAGGGTTGGCAACTGTTTGGAAGAACATAGGCTTATTTGTAAATAAGCTTGCTTGCTTATAATGTTTTGTGTACATGGACATGCTTATTCATTCATGTAGTCCATCGGTAGTGATCTACCGATGGACTACATCAATGAATCAGTAGCTCCGTACCGATTTGAATTGTATCGGTAGTGAGGTATCGATTCATTGATAGAGTCCATCGGTATCTCACTATCAATGGACTAGATGAATAATTCATTTAGGGGGTGTTTGGTTGCTTGTATTAGTTAATGCATGCATGAGCTAATGCAATATTTTGGTCTATACCAGTGTTTGATTGACCACTGCATTAACTAATGCATGCATCAGCTAATACAAAAGGCTGTTTGGTTGGCCACTGCATTAACTGATGCATGCATCAGTTAATGCAAAAAGGGCCTCCAATGCTGCATTAGCAAATGCAATGCATTGCATTAGCAGATGCAGTGCACTGCATTAGCTAATACAAGTAATCAAACACCCCCTTATTGATCTAGTCCTATCGATGGACTACGTGAAAGAATCGGTAGTCCACTACCGATTGGGGCATATGTAATGCACATATGACGTCAGTATGTACACCAATCAATCAGCGTCTTTGCTTATTTTTCTTCATATCCTCATGAAATTTGTAAATTCTATATACACCTATCAAAAATTCAATATTCTTGGATTTTAAGGTTTTAAAAAGTTATAATGATGCTGGTGCAAAATAGTCAAAATAATGAAAATTGACATATTGCCATTTAATTATCATTTTATATCCAATTATTTCATAAAAATCTGGAAGAATACATTAAACGTTATGATTTAAGAGGTCCAATTGTTATAGAAGGTTTGAATTATAAACGTTGGACTTAATTTTCGAAAACTATATTATAACGGTCACTTTTATCAACTAAAGGCTAATGTAAGGAAGAAGAGAGAGAAGCAAAGGATAAGGAGACCCGGCCAAGAAGAGCCTCTCTTTCTCTCTCAAACCTCTCAAATGGCGTCTATGGCGGGACTCCTAACTCCCTCTCCTCTCTTCTTCCACTGCTCCTTCTCTTCTCGACTGCCTGCATTCGCCTGCTCCACAAGCCCGAGGAAGAGAAGTCTCCGGCGAGGCGACTCCCGGAAAGAAAACCATGAAGAGGTGATCGTAATGATCTAAAAGATGGCTTATTTTTTGTTCATTTCCCATTTTCCGAATCTTTGTCTGTCTATAGCTTATTCTACGACTTGGGTTCTTCATACTTTGCGTTTCTAGGTGGAAACCGTGTTGCCATTGAGGAAATCTTTAAGGAGAGGAGCTTTTTCTCGAGAAGACCAAGATGAGGTGACGAAGCTATGATAATGGGGGATCTTTTTGATCGAATGTTGTAGTTTCTTGATTCTTTTTCATGGAAACATGATTAGGCGAGTTTGGTTCTTCTTGTTCTGCAATTATAGATTGGAACTGCGTCGCAGAAGAGGTTCTCAGGTAGGGGGAAGGATGAGCGGGGGCATATTTCTCCTGACGGAGCTCGGGGAGATGGCGTCCGGTCACCGTCGACGGTGTTTAAGTCTCTCGGGGTGCAGAAGAAAGAGAAGGGTATCGTGTATGACATGAAGGAGCCGCAGGTATGCTTGAATCTTGAAAAAGTTGAGTATTCTTGAAGAGAGCGTCTTGATTTCATTGCATTTTCTTTGAAATGCTATTTTCATTTTCCTTTTTTCTGTTTCTTGGTTATCAATTTGTTTGTCCAACTCAACTTTTGCATACTGCTCTTGAGTGCCATAACTATTCATTGTTATAGCCATCTGTGTTATCCTAGATGTGATGATTGCTAACCATGTTATGCCTTCACATTCTATTTCTTACACTCAATTTAGATTGGCATGCTTTTGATACAATCTAATGTTTGATCCTATATCAGGCTAACGACACAGGGGATCTACAAGATATTACGTTTCTTAATGCTGTTGTGAAGGTATGCTTTTGAGAAATGATGAAAGTATTATTTAAAGATGTAGAAACATCTATTTGTGTTTTCTTCTGAAATTTGAAATGTTATAGACCGGAATGAAGTTGTACCATTTTTATTAAGTTAAATCCTCAAATTCACCTTAAAGGAATGGGTCTTCGAGGTAATCCTTTTTGAAATCTTGGAGGTTGACAGCGGTGAATGAATACATAAGGTGTGAAAGTTATTTGTAGCTTTGTACCATGATCTTCAGTACATAGACCTTACCACAAATGGTGACATTTTTAAAATCTGATTATATGTGTTCCCTTTATTGTTGAAGGGAATACTGTAATTCACTTTGTTCTGATATGACATATTTTCGAATATTACCAGCCTTTCATCTCCGTTAGTACAGTTCAGGACACATATCTATCTATGTTCTGGTACATCTCAAGCTTTGTGAATTCCGAGAATAACAGTATTATGTACAGTCTAGAAAGATCTATAATCTTGTCGTCATTGGAATTACAGCATGTTTTATGTATTCTACAGGTTTACTGCACACATACTGCACCTGATTACTCTCTCCCTTGGCAAAAGCAAAGGCAGTATACAAGTACTGGCAGGCATGTTTCGACAACTATGCCTAATACTTGTGTTAAAAATGTTGTCTGCATTAATTCTTCCTTTGCAGATGTTAGTCAGACAACTGTTAGAATATAACTCCACGCCAACTTTTTTCATTGTCTAATATGATGGTGCAGATGTATCCATTATGTTGGCTGCTAGCTGTCTGATAGCTAACGACCAAATGACCGCTGCAAGGGGTTTTCTTTCCCTTATTGGTTAGGAAGGCCAAAATTGAGTTTTTATATGGGTGTACTATGAAGTAAATAGTTGTTCGACTAATGCTTGCTGGGTTGATTGTTATTTGATCATTTGATGTACTTCAAATCCCCTTGCTGGGATCCAGTTTTTGTGCTGTGTGTTTGCTGGGTAGTGCCATTCACTCAATCAGCAAAGATTGTGACTGGAAAGGTTGCTAAAGATCTTTGAGTCCCTTTTCCCGACTTCTCAACTCTTGATATCATCTAGTCTTCTAAACTAGGTAAGAACTATTGTTGAAAAGGTTCCTTCATGTGCTTCACCTTAAGTTAACTTCATTTCAGACAAACTACGGGTGTTAATACCATCATTTATGAAAGCTAACTTCATTTCGGGGATTCAACAAGGTGATCAGCAAAAGAAATACCAGTATGCAACCATTCATGAATTGCATGAAGTGGTACTTAGTAGTTAGAGGGAATATCTAGGAGTTTATTTTTGGACATTGAATTGTTATAATGTACAATTGTACATTTTGTTCATCTACTTCAAGAAAATGCTGTATGCAAATAACAGTCTTGTGCAAACCAATGAATGATTCCATGGGATCCTCTTACCATTGCTTAACTATTGGTTGCTTCGAGTAGAGTTTCAATTACATGGAATCCTCTTGTTGAGTATTATTGCTTAAGTATTGGTTGGTAATTTCTAAGTAGAGTTTTTCCCTTATGGTATGGGATAACCATGTAGGCGTTTAACCTGCCCTTAAAATTAACCATGAAAACTAATAGTATCAACGTCTCTTGGTGAAGTAATATATGCAATCTTCAATGCATTTGTGCACTTATACTGGATACATACTGTACATCAGACTTGGAGAGAACCCTGCTCTACATTTAATTAATGTATTGTTACCCTGCTGTCATGTTAAACAAGCAAATATTGCATTTTTAGTCTTTTATTTTTTGGTACATATAACACTTATATGTTTTTCAGTGCTTTTATGATTGGTGATGGAAAGCTTTTGACTAATGCACATTGTGTTGAACATGGTACCCAGGTAGCGTTCTCTCTAGTCTAATACTTTTGAATGCACATTTAAAACTGTTGCAATTTTTGTTTCAAGTTTTATTGCATAAAGCTTAAATGAGGATCTGGGCAGAGAATCTATATTTGTGTGAGTGAAAATCATGTTTTTTTAAAGAATTGGCATGCGTAGTGGTTTTTGCTAAGAAATATGGTATAAATATTCCTAAGAAAGTCTTAATGTGTGTATATAATTTACTTCTTTGCTTCATCTACACTGCATGATTTGAATGAATGCATCATGACAAAAGTTCCTAGATTCAGACATCTTGTCTGAACGGTTTGCTAAGCTATGAAGAGGAGATGAAAACGTTGGCCTTCATTGGATTTGTTAGGAAATGGACCAAAAGCTATGTCTCATATGTTGGGTTTGGGTTTATCAACTGGCTACTGAAATTATTCTAGCAACAAACGAGCAATGACTTTTTTTTCTCTTTGACTTGGACCTGATGACCAAACACTGAGATGAGAGTTAAAATTTCAATTTTGTGGCCAATGGTCATCTCTCTTTCTTGATGACGCCATTTGGCAATACACAAACATAGCCTCTGGATGGAAGGAGGAAATTATCTGATCTGAATGCATGCAGTCACAGAGAGTATGTACGGAGTTTGGATCGCTTTATAGCCTGCGATACTGCTTGTATTAATATGCAATTTATAGGACCACCAATGTCTAGTATCCAGTTGTTCTCGTATGAGCAAATTATTATAGCTATATCAATATCTACAATTTTCTACTTGGCCTATTGAAGCATTGTTAGTTACCTTGTCTCATTTGTTTTCAAATTATTTGGTTTACTCGCTCCAGGTGAAAGTAAAGAGGAGGGGAGATGACACTAAATTTGTAGCCAAGGTAGCTTTCTTCAATTGGATGCGAAGTCTTTTCCTTAGTTGTGAAATTTCTTTGCCCTTTTGTTTTGTTGAGTTCACAATAATTTCTTTATGGTACTATTTTATGTCCTGCATTTTTGTTGGAAATATATCCCCTCTACTTTGGAGCTAATGACTTTATAAGTGTTATAGTGTCTATCAACATATCATAAGCACCTTGAGATGGAAAACAAATGTCACCATTAAACTCCAGGCTGAAACTGCCACTGAAGATTTTCAGGCCATGACATCATCATCATTTTATGGCAGCTCCTGAGAACTATGTTAGAACATGTCAAATGTCCTGAAGATAGTCTAAATCTATTGTCAGTTTTGTAATATGAGTGGTGGATTCCGGTGGCCATGCACATTGTAAGTACCTTGAGATGGAAACAAATGTCAATACCAGACACAGCTTTTGGACAATGACATCAGCACTATTCTATGGCAGGAATGAAAAACTATGTTAGAACATATTGAACATAGTGATAGATCAGCACGGATATGCAATAGGGGCAGTTGCTTTCTCAGTGGTATAAAGCTATAAACCCTTTAAGTTACTTTAAGTTGGTGTATAGATTCACCCCAATATCTTGTTATCTGCCTTGTAACAAACAACCCACAAGGCTCCGTTGTCTTTGCCACAGAAGGACATTTTTTCCCCTGTTCTTTAGCATGCAATCACCATCACTTGCGGGTTTTGAGGTTTTGTCACTTCTCAATTACCATTTGGTTTAGTTACAAACTTAAAATATCTGTAATTCTGTATTTTATCTTCATAAAATAAATATTTTTACTGTATCATCTTGATAGGACTTTTGTAATGATTTTATTATTTCGTCGTCCTGTATGCAGCAAGTTACTTGGCCTCTAGGTTACGTTGTGAAGACACTTCCTATGATTGACTTATTTTTAACTCCAGTTTTTCTTTCTTTAGTATCTTAGATGCTGATTAAAGGGATATTAAATGCTCTTTCCAACTTTCCTTCTTAACATTCACTGTGTTAGGTCCCACCTGTGAATATACACTGTTGCTAAATATTTATGTAGATTGCAAGTGCACCTTGCTCTTCTGAATGGCTTAGGCTGCCATATAAAGGTTAGCGATTATTTTTTTCAAGTGGTCGGCATATTTTGTCTAACAAACTTCCTCAGTAATCTGAAATACAGGTTTTAGCTAGAGGTGTAGAATGTGATGTTGCATTACTCTCAGTGGAGAGTGAGGAATTCTGGAAAGGAACTGATCCACTTCGCCTTGGACGTCTGCCATGCCTTCAGGTAAATTGGAAAGTAACATTTTTCTGGTGGTTTATTGCTGTATAGAATTCTTACACTGTTAACTAGGCATCTTTGATCCCTTCTGTTGCCACTTATGGGGTTCTGCTGCTTCTACTTTCTGGAACAGTGGAATGTCAGGAAATTGCTGAAATTCTGTCAGAGTAGTGAGGGAGTCTGTTATGCAGCTTTCAAAAGACATTGTTCAAATGCAAGCTTGCACATATTTAATAATGATAGTGTGTTACATATTCATGATATGATGGGCTGCTAATTCTTATAGAGGGCTGAATCCACTTTCCAAAGTGGCATAAATGGTTCTTGTATTCTCCAAGAAAAAGGCATAGGCCTAGATGCTGGATTATGCATAGATTAGTCAGTTGATATCTATTTTGAGGGTTCAAATTTCTTTTTCGTCTGTAATCAGGAACCCAGATTTTAATGAACCTGTCTCGAATTCAAAGTGAAACGTTTTGCAAGACTTTGTGCATTTGATTGCATGTATCATGACCGTCATATATGATCTGAATGGAAATCTTCTGTACTAAATGTGCTGGGTTCATTAAGTAAATTGCTTTAATTTGTGGATATGTGCGGTTGTGCACATTTGGAGGTAATGCCTTTTTACCTTATATCCATGACGGACATGCAATATAGTAACAAATTGCAAAATAATGTTCAAGCTGACCTACTGCACAATTCTTTGCATTAATTTCTGATGTATGGAGGATGATATGCTTTGCTGTAATTGGTAACCTGAAAAGGTCATTACTTTTGGACGTCGCGCTGGAAACACATTTTCTTATGTTGGTTATTGCAATTTTGAGGTATTCCTTTGTCAAGTGTGCACTACTGCATCTTGTAACTATGCTAGAAAGCAGTAGACCTATTAGAAAAGTGCTGTTTATTATGCATAAAGGATGGAAATACTGAAAATTTCCTTCTATTGTTTCAACAATTTCGCTGCGAGCCTTTTCTTCTGCAATAGTTTCTCAGATTCTGTAGTATCTTAAGATCAATGCTGGTAATTTGCAGGACTCTGTCACGGTTGTAGGATATCCGCTTGGTGGGGATACTATATCAGTAACAAAGGGTGTCGTGTCACGAATTGAGGTTTGATTTTGATCACGACGAATCTTGACATTGCAGCTTGTAAACATGAAACATTGTACCTTCAGTCCCTCTCTGCTGTGAAACTTGGCTAGCTATTATTTATATGTTCTGTTACCCTTTGGAGACTTCTCATGATCACTGTGCATACAATAATCTGGGTTCCTTGCAACTAATGTGGATGGTTCTAAGGATGACCTATACCAGGATTCTCAGATTATATTACAAATGACCAACACCTTGTTGCCAAATCTTGTTATATGAACAGAACCCCATGCACACGTGCACATACATAGTATACTCAAATAGATGGCATATGTTTTCTTTTTTTTGGTCTTCTCCTTCGGCTTTCCCAAGCAGATGGGGAGCCCAAAAGGCAGATTGATATGTTTTCTTATGTTGGTGTCCTATAATCTTCCATCAACATTGGATCCCTTCTATCACCAACTTTCAAGTTTCAGCAATCATAATACAAAGTTGAAAGTTGCATGTGCTTGTAAAGGAATTTGTGAGAGATACCTCATAGAACTTCATAGCTAGTCGAGATTGTTAGGGTGGCAGTTTATGTGCTGGTCATCATCTTTCATCAATGCTAGGTCTGTTATCAGTGGCAAACTCTAGGCTTCCAAGCAAAGGAAGTGTGCTTAGGTGCTCCAGTGTTACCTTGGCAGCTGCATAGGTGCCTAGTTTGGGCTTAGGCGGCTACTTTTTATCAGGTGCCTCAATCTAAATTGTAAATGTAGTTTTTCTTTATTTAAGCTAATTAACTGTCACCTCTTTCCTTGAACTTCTTATTGTGCTTTTCTAGGAGAGTTAAATAGTTCAGTTTTTAATTGTATGCAATCCTCGTTATGATAGGTTTAGTTTTAATTGTTTGCTTTTATGTATGATATGATATAAAGTTTTTGCATAGCTGGATGATGGAGCCTATTACTTTCAAGATCTCAAGATCAAAATTAAGTCTTGCTGTGAAATTTTTGTACTTATCACTTGCTCAAATAGGCATCGATAACATGGGTGTTATTCTTTATGTACTGCATTTTGATGTAGTAGCCTGAGTGTGCAAAAAGTTTAAAGATCTTGAGCATGTTGACAGTTGTTTATTTACTAATCCGAGATGTTACTTAAGACTATCACCTTTTTGTCTTATCAGGTTACTTCATATGCTCATGGAGCATCTGATCTGCTCGGCATTCAAATTGATGCTGCGATAAATCCTGGTTAGTGGATCTAAGCTCTATTATTAAGATTAACAATTTATTCGCTTCTGACTTCGCTGATAATTGCAAATGGGAGACTGTTTCTTGTAATATTTGGAAGTCTCTTGTTTGATTATTCTCATAATGAGGGAAGAATTGTGATTCTCGAGTTCTTTCAGGAAATAGTGGTGGTCCTGCCTTCAATGATCAAGGAGAATGTATTGGAGTTGCATTTCAGGTTGATGGTACTTTACATCATACGTATACACTTGCTTGGCTTTTTGCATAATGGTTTTTGGTTACTTTTGCTCCATCATGTGCATTAATTTAGCTATAATCTATGCACTGAGCTTGCATCCATTTAGGACAAGTTTTGAAGCACCGACATCATGCATATGAGTTGCCAATGAGTAAAAAGGACTCTACGATACAATAGTACAAGTAGACTTGGATTTGAAGGTATGTTGAGCATACAACAAGTATCTGCTTCAAATTACTTCCAGCTATATACTAGACATTGCAGTGGCAGTTCATTTGGGACAGGTAACAGGTTTGGAATCAGGGGGGCCTGCAATAGCGAAAGTTATTGCAGGATCTCACCCATCAGATTATGTATGGATGGCTGAGATCAAACTATTCTCTCTCCTACTTTTCTTATTTTTTCTCTCACCTACTTTATAGCTTTTGATCTCAACCATTGACGTATAATCAGATGGTTGAGCTTGCTATGGCAGGGGCCTGCAATAGCGAGCAATTGCAGCCCCCCCGCCGGAATCCAACAGGTTTGGAGTGCCCATAATGCTCATGTGGAGTTATTTGCAATTGAAAGGTCTCTATGACACCATATATTAGAAGGATGGAGATGGATGTGGAATTTAAGCTATGAACGTTCCTGACTGATGGTTAATTTTGAATTTCTTATCATGAGATAGCACTTGTGGATAACTTGATACAGATGAGCGAAAGTTGAATTTGGTGTTTGCATTGTGTCTAACTACTTATGAGAGTTTAAGTCTTGACATCCATCTTCATAACTGCCTTGTGTATAAATGTTCTTACCGAGTCGAGTCAAGATCAATGTGTTGGATACTTGGTCACTAGAAAAGCTAAAGAAGGGGTATTGGTCCAATGGTACCCACCCACCATAGTTTAGTATTAAATTTGCTAAGTGATGTGTTTCTACCAACCAGAGAGATGTTTTCAGGAGTTACTTTAGCATTCTGATGGGCCACTCAGTAACTGAGGAAGTCTCCTAGAGAACCAGGAGTATATAATCTAGGCATTTGTTTGGACGTAGAAGCTTCTTGCATTTCTATAGCTGAGGATAGGGGTATGCATATTTCTAGATCAAGGAAATAACTATCATATTTTAATTTTTTTGGAAATTTAAGTATCAAAAGAAGGTAATTGAACACTCAAAGAGTTGGACAAGTAGATTTAGCTTGCTACCAATGTAATTGAAGTCATTAAGGTGTTACAATAGTGCTAATTGGTTGTATCTTAGCCTCAAGTTTGTTCCCATTTTAAGACAAGATAGTTTTAATTCTTGAACTTCTTGTCATTATAGAAACCAATTGCTGTTGATTTTTAACAAGATTCAGAGCTAAGTCCACTTGAGGGGTGATCGGGTGTGCTAAATACCCAATCTAGAGTAAGTAGTAATTGGGCTGAATGATTGTGTACCATGATGTCTGGCCCCATTTGTTGTTTGCTTTATTTTTTTTGGCTATTTTACTTCTACTCGACTACAATCACTCATTGGGACTGGAATGTAAACTATTATGGTATGTTCTATCTGAAGTCACTAAATGTTTCTTTTGTCTTTTTCTTTTCTTTTTAATCTGTTGCATCTGAAATTTTTATTCTTGACAATCTCGTGATGCCATATGTTCATAAATTCTTTTTGCTACTCGATAGAGTCAATTTTGTTTAATACGACTCGTTTATCTGACTAGAAACCATATTTAGGTTTTCAGGTCTGAAGAAGCTGAAAATATTGGTTATGTGATTCCCACGACTGTTGTGTCACATTTCTTAAATGATTATGAAAGAAATGGGAAGTATACTGGTATGTCAAATTTCCTCTTCAAAAAGGAACCTTTCCTCTCCTCATTCGCTGTTTGGTAAGGTGGTTGATAAACGGATCTCACTTGTTTTTAGTTGTAGTCATAGTAGTCTTGAATCCATTTGAAGACTCGGTTATTAATATGGTGTATGTAAATTATCTAATATTGAGCATGCTAAAGAGTAACTCAAATTGTTGTTAGCTGATTTGTTTCTTTGTCAATGTTAGTTACTGTTATGTGCTAAGTTGTGCTTTTCATCATGTTGTTCAAAAGAGAATTGATCTTTATTACAAAACTGATTTGTTGCGATTTCTGTCAAACATTTTGACCCGATGCATGATAAGCTGGAGACTTAAGCTACTTTTTACTTAGACTTATAGCATCATGAAATCACATCACAATCTCGACATCTTTTAAAAGCATGAGCTCATTGTGGAGCATCCTCCAAGATGGTTTCGGAAGCATATTCATCTCCCAAGATCTCCTTCAGGCAATATGTTTTTATCCTTGTACAAGAAACAGATTTGTGATGGGGTAGGCAAATACCAAGCTTGCATTACGTGCAGTAGAAAGGTGCAGGGACATTAACTACATATAATTTCAAGGAAGTGATGCACCTGCTTGGATGAACAAATAAAGTAATACTAACTTGCGTATATACAAAGGAAAACTGTTGTCTTCGCTGGCAGATTAGCCTTGACAATGTTGATGACAAATAAATCCTTGAAAATGATCTACTGCAACATAGGCTAACATAATTGAGCTTCTAGCTCGCAACTAGAGCCGCAAGAACATGATTAACTACCATAGTATCTAACTTATCTTTTTTGTACCCAAGCTATGACATCAGAGATCATGAAGAACATGGAGATATATCAATATCCATCAAAGAACGTTAAGAACAGAGTTGACTATGATAATAGACCATTAGGCAATGATTGACATGTAACTTGGACGAATGCTTCTGGAGGAATGAGCTGAGAGATAGAGGCAAACAACAAAATTCATTGGGGAGAAGATGGCAATACAGTTCAATGGTCATTCATGAAGTGGTGGAGGTTGAACGCAACATTTTGGAGCAGTGACATTGTTTGAGAAATTTATAGTTCTTAGAATTGGCCATACAGTCTAGTAGCATCAGCATGAAGTTGTGTTAGTGAACAATTTCTGTATTTCATATACCTGTTGTATTGTAAGTCTGTTTTGTATTCAGCTCATCATAATGGGTTGCTGGATAATTTCCATTTCTATTAGAAGGTGCAGTTTTTTTTTTGTTTCAACCTATTAGACCTCTGCACATAAGCTTGTTTGGCTTGTTTTCATAAAGTGATATAAGATCATGATTTGTGCCATCTTAAATGATATAACATGTAGGATTTCCTTGCCTTGGAGTGTTACTTCAAAAGTTGGAAAATCCAGCATTACGGACATGCTTGAGGGTACCATCGAATGAGGTATGCTCCTGCAGCTAGTTGGCATCAAAATAGAACTCCAAAACTATACTTAACAATGATTGTCTTCATCTTCTGTATGCAAAGTGTATCCAAGCTACATCTTATTTCACTTGCTGATCTCTATAGTTACTTGTACTTTGAAGGGTGTATTGGTCCGACGAGTTGAGCCCACCTCTGCAGCTAGTAAAGTACTAAAGGAGGTAAGTTTTATTCATTAAGGGTCTAATCGTTTCCTAGCAACTATTTTGTCTGCTAGCAGATTTGCATAGACAATACGTGGATTGTGGGAGTTGTGGAAATTCTCTTATGGTCTCTTAATAGTTAAATCTGATACATTTGCTGTGGCTTGGCATTCATTCTTGTATTCTACAAATGTTATGTTGGCTACTTAGTAACAAGGAAAAAAAAAATGGCACAGATGCCTTTAGCTTCAAGTAAATCCATATTGAAATGGTAATAAATGGATGGCATATAAGCTGTAAAATCTAGACGAACTTTTTTTATTTGGTGCTTATTAGCTAATGAGCTAGGTTGGGGGTAATCCTTGCTGAAGTACACTGTTCCAAAGAATTGGTTTATTAGTTTATACCAAGTAGAAAGCTCTTGATTTGGGTAAGAAATACTGTTGCCTTTAATGCTATGGAACTAATAGCTATTCCTTGTCAGAGTTTAGTTTCTGCACATTGGACCCTAAGCTTATCAAGATCTTTGATAAAGCTTATTCATCTGATATTGTCTAATTTTTAGTACGTTTAGAAACATTGTCGCCTTGGATGCCTTGGAACTAAATAACAATTACTTCAACCTTAGTTTCTGCACATGTTATACCCTAAGTTGATCAAGATATTGATTTCCTACTTCTACTAGTAGTAGCAATATGCAAGATAAAACTTGTTTGGACAATATTCATCAGCAAAACCGTGACTACAATGGTAGTCTGTTTGGTCCTTCATAAGACGGAGGCACTTCAGAGAGCTTTGGACCAATCGTTTACATTTTCATGAAGCTCCTATTTGTTTTTTGGCATGTTATGTACTGACCGGCACACCCAGTCTCCTGGAAAAGTAATATGTGATATAACTTAATGAAGTTAATTTATCTTTCACATGCTAGTTACATTTCATTTTTTAGTTGCATTACCTTCATTTAATGAAATTTAAGCATGTACATACAGTTCCTTGATACACCCTATTTGATGTACTCCCAGGGGGATGTAATTGTGAGCTTTGATGGTGTTCAAGTAGGGTGTGAAGGAACCGTGCCATTTCGGTCCACAGAGCGTATTGCTTTCCGCTATCTCATAAGTCAAAAGTAAATGCTGACCTTATATTCTCGTAATCTGTCATTATTGTACTAAATAGGAGCCTTAAGTTTATGGCAATTCCGTTGTTCTGTTTGAGTACTCTCTTTGAGCCTACACTGTTATACACAAGCTTCCCAAGCATCAAGAGAAAGATGAGTGCCTTGAAATAAATCAGTATCTACAGCTTATTCGGACGCAAAAGACTTCATTTTGCTTGAGGATAATTTGTTTGATATCAAACATATTTTCATCCTTTGGTTTATCTCCAGTTTCTTATGCAATCCCATCCATTGGCTTCATTTCCTTCTGTATCCTTTATATGCTTTTCTGTATAGTACGCATTTTCAAATATTTTCCATCTTCCAAAAGCGTCCTTTCCTGTTATGCTTTTTTATAAGTGTCTTGCGCGCATGCATAATATGATACCAATTTTCGAGAAATTGCTCTAATGTGTCATCAGGTTTGCTGGCGATGTTGCAGAACTTGGTATTATTCGAGCAGGGGCCCATATGAAAGTCCAGACTGCTTTGTACCCACGTGTGCATTTAGTAAGTACTTGGCTTCTCACTTTAGCGCTTCCAAATTTTAGGAAAACTAGTTTCCTCAAAACCTAGTTTTTTGAAAACCGCTGTTTGTTTAATTTTATCTAAAGCCCTTTTGGGAAAATTTCTTGGTCACTAAATCGCGAATCAGGTTTTAATGGAATCATGTACAAAACCTGTCTTTCCAAGCACATGCTTGGGGGTTTCCACAAGGGTCTGCAAATGCCTCGCAGCGATATGTTTAAAAAGTTTGAGTATCCAGGGACCCGGGGCTACAAATGCCTCGCAACGATATGTTTCAATGTTGAGTAAGAAATATTTTCATGTGCAGGTGCCATATCACATTGAGGAGGGGCAGCCTTCATATCTGATTATCGCGGGACTAGTGTTCACTCCACTATCGGAACCCTTGATAGAGTAAGTGCAAAAGTGAGCATCCAGAATTGTTGTTTTTATGTACATTCTCAAAATTATATGAGCCTCCTTGTGTGCTGGTCATTATCGCTTATCAAAAGTGTTGGTGTTTAAAAAGTTTGAGTATCCAGAATTCGCGGTTCTTTTGTACATTTTTAGAACTATACAAGACTTGTTTTTGTACTGGTCATTGTTTATCCTCAAAGTGGAAAGTGTCTGATTAGTTCGCATGTACTGGTACTTTGTCAGGGAGGAGTGTGAAGATTCAATAGGGGTAAGATACAGAATAGAATTTACATTTTTACTTTATCTTTCTGACACATGAAATTCTTTTAAGCGATGATCAGGAGTTTGCTTTTTCCATATAATTCTTGACGTGTTCTTGATTTTGTCAGCTAAAATTACTTGCGAAGGCACGCTATTCTTTGGCAAGATTTAAGGGGGAAGAGATTGTTATTCTGTCACAGGTGAGTCAACTATTTTCTTGTTCAGGTGTTCTCTTGCACTTCATAGTGCATCAGCATTATTGTATGCTTAGTCCAAATGAGCATGAACCTTTGACACTTCAAAGGCCATATGTGAATCTTTTTTAGAACTTTACCTTCATTAAGCATAAACCTGGTTCTTGGTTGTTCATCTCGGACGATTCCTTTGTGATCTTGGTGTCACTATCACACGACTTACTTCACTTGACTGCAATGATCACTGTTCTATGCAAAGTGTCAGCAATGCAGTATCTCATGAGAGGGTGAAGCATGAGATAGAATGCCACTTCGTCCGCCAGCATCTCTAGACTAGCACTATTATCCTGCCCCATGTGGCTGGACAGATTGCAGACTTCCTTCTGAAGTCACATCCTATTCCTAGATTTTGATATCCAGGAGGTGAACTTCCTATGTTTGATCCACTTGTGCATGTGACGAATGACACCACGTTGATGAGCTTGAGCTGACAATACAATGAACTTTGAACGGACGTCATGAGCATAAGCTCCTCTCATTAGTCGAGCGCGACTGGTACCTTAAGCTGTTAATATTTGTGTTCTTCATTACTGTATCCATGGATCCTTTTAGCAATAGCTCCATGATTTTCTCAGTGCTTAGGGGGGTTCAATATGCTTTAGTTTGATGATGATTTGCCACTTTTTTTGTGCTTCCTGTACAATAGGTTCTAGCAAATGAAGTAAACATCGGATATGAGGACATGGGCAGTCAACAAGTAATCAACTTCCCGTCTCTGTCAATTTCTTTATCCTGTTTTACAAACATAATGAAATCCAAATTTACTCATGTTCACTTCAGGTATTAAAGTTCAATGGAACGCGAATAAGAAACATCCGACATCTTGCCCATCTTATTGACTGTAAGATTCACCACCCAGTGAGGCATGATGTTTCTTTTCTGATGAATAATCCCGGCACTGACAGATCTTTTGTTGTTGTTTCATTATTACTGTACTCTTGTGTAGCTTGCAATGACAAGTATTATATATTCGAATTCGAAGACAATTTTCTAGCTGTTTTGGAAAGAGAGGCAGCTGCGGCGGCCTCATCATGCATTCTCAAGGACTATGGAATTCCTAGTGAAAGGTCATCCGATTTTTCAGAACCTTATGTAGACTTAGAAGACAACCAAGCAACACATGATGAAATTGGCGACAGTCCGGTTTCAAATCTGGAAATTGGATTTGAAGGTCTCCTATGGGCATGAGCAAGTTGTTGGTGCAAAAGCCTGGTGGAGATGCGCCAAGACACTTCTGTTCTCTTCGCCATGGGCGGAGCTGATAAGGTGAGACTAAATACATGGCAGAAATCACTCTCACCTATATATACATCAATGCTTTGTGGATCAGTCCCCACATTTTTGAAATCATGTTCTTGTTTTTGTTACCATTGTAACATTGAGAGAGAGCGTGTGAAAGTCCTGCTCATGTATCAGTAAATTATAATAGTGGAAAGTGGAAGCAGGCCTGTATCATCTGAATTTGAAGCGTGTTTGGCATTAAAAGGTGTTATCATAAGCAAGTTGGTAAGCATTCAATTCATTGCTCGAGATTCATACTTGATGCAGATTGCCATACATTTGAAAGGTTTGGAGTTTTAATTTGTTGTTTTCAAGTTTGATAAAAAAAAAAAAAAGGGTCTGGATCAGTTTTTTTTTTTTTTTTTTGATGAGTTGAGCCCGAAGGCTAGATTATTAGAACATCTCTACTTACATCAGACGGTCAAGAAAAAAGGAGAGCCATAGCCGCCCTCCCGGACCAAAAGTAACAATATCCATTACATGTAACAAAACATGACAGACTCAAAGAGTCAAAATGGTTGTCTGGACCAGTTGTTTTGTCCAAAATGTACCCTCTAGATGTTGCATCAATGATCTGAGACCAACATCCCACCCAACATTATAAGATCAAGCACGATATAGAAGCAGCTACGTAAAAGCCTCCCTGTGGCTTGGCGGTGTGAGTCATCCACCCAGCTCAAGTACATTTTGGGCTTTCCAGATACTGAATCTATGATTACATAGCGCAGGCAAGGAACATATCAGGCTCAAGGATTTCGCAGCAAATTTTGACACCTTATAGTTATAACATGAAAGAGTATGTCACATATGTGATATGTCCATTGCTACAAATACAGATGCAAAGATTATAATTTGAGACCACAGTTCTGATGCAGCAAGTTTCAAGCATAAGATGTCGTCAATTATTCATGAAGATTTCTCCCTGGCAAAGAGAGAAAGGATGACGACGTCCTGGCACTACATGGATGGAGTTGACTCGTAGTCGTCATTTATGCCTGAAGCCCAATAATACCTGTAAAGAAAGATAAGGCTCATCAACACTACTATTTCCTTTCTTATGCACTCTCTTCTCGTTCACTCAATTTATGTAATACCAACAGCTGTGTGCGAAGACATGGCTGCATAGAGGCTATGATTGATAAATACAAAGAAGCAGCAAAAAGGCATATTAAGAAATTAGGAACCAACCGCAGGCAAGTCTTCCTCCAGCATTTCCAGTGCTCTTGCTCAGCTCATGACAACCTGAAAGAAAAAGAAAGCAGTTAAAAAGCCTGTGCTGAGGATGCGACATAAATACTAATAAACAAAACTATTTCCTCTTAACGGCCCACAAAATGTTTGATGCACATCCAAATATTTGTCGATAAATACCAGAGACTCGAGCAATCAAGCTTAAGAAGCATTCTGAAGGTAACTAGAAGGGAAGAGTAGGTTTCCTGGCAAATAATCTTCTGAATTTGGGGCAGACAGTGACCAAAGTATGAAGTTAACAACTGGGTGCAGAAATTAGGATAGGATTTTAGCAGAAACACAGGTTTATTAAGGCACTCTAACTTCTATCAAATCAAACTTAAAAATCAAGGACAATGATCAAGTACGATTTATTCCCATGTAAAATTTAGGGCTCTACGATGATAAAGAACCACAAACTGTTTTTTAATTATTTCTGGATCTGCCGGAAACTAGCACACCATCATGTCTGCCTTTCCTACTCTCAACTAACACAAAGGTCTAATAAATAATGGAGAATATACTACAAACCCAGAGAATATGCAACAAAAGCAGATAAAAGTAATAAAAAAAAATCATGACGAACAGTGACAGCAGATGTTCCATCTTCTTTAAACATCCCTAATGACCATAGACATAAAAACTAGTAGATTACAAAAATTAATTACCCTTTCCAAGATCATCAGGGTCAGCATGGACAACAACAGCCCTTCCAATAATAGCATTTGGTCCAGTCAGGGGAATCTGCAAAAAGAATAGTCAACAAAATGCTTTGAACTGATTCCAACAATGTCAACAACTCAAATATGAATGAAACCACCAGATAATCACCTGATAATCAGTAATGGTAAAGTTAGCAGTCCCTGCAGAACAAAATAATGATACATCAGGAACAATATCACACTGAACAGGTCAAAATGCAATGTGTTCGCAGCACCATGAGTGCTCAGGACAAGCAGCAATTTTCTCAAAATAATGGCAGATACTGAGCTCAAAATGAAAAGACAGAAACTGTACCATCATCCCCAACTTTCACGTTTCCAAGATCACCAGCATGGCGATTCTCGTCATCAGGGGCACCATGTTCCTTTCCAGCTGGATTAAAGTGTGGCCCTGCAAAGTGAATGAATTTTGCATGCTGAAGTTAACAACTGCTATAAGCATGTTCATTCATCATATCTATTACCTAATCGAAAGGTAATTTACCAGTGGACATGCATCCATTAGTGGTGTCACCAAGGGCATGCACATGGAAGCCATGAAGCCCAGGTTTGAGGCCACAGACACTACCAGTCACAGTTGTCGGACCTGAAGCGAGTAAACAGCCTCAACACTTCAGTGCCATCTTGATTACCAGAAACAAAGTAGACAACTAGTTTAAGTAACTCATATCAGCATCACACTCACCATCTCCTTCCTGGCAGAAGAAAATGGTGCCCTTGACAGTGTCACTGCTACCCAAAACAGCCACAGCCTTCACCATTGTTCTATGTGATCTACAGACAAGCGGTCAAAACCTATACTGAATTGCTTCGAGAACCAACTAAGGAGCCACAATAGTGAGATCTCAATAAAAATTGAAGCAAATAATAGATCAATTTGCTACCAATAAAACATGGATTAAGGTCAAGCATCTTCCTCATTAACACGCAATCAAATATAGAGAGAGCAACTATCAACAAATTGCAAATCATATAAACAGCTCAAAAGGCGAAAACTAAATCTTCCAACGAAGAAATACGAAACAATACACTAAAAGAAAAGAAAAAGAACCAAAAGCGCATCAAACACGGAGATCTTATCAACAAAGCTATCGATCCCGTAATAATGAACAGATTACAAGCAAAAAAACAAAGATGATAGCTAAACCTAGTCGCATGGAAAGTAAAGCAAAGAGAAACACTAGATCGGCCATTTCCCAGCACCGAATCCACATCGATCGAGACAAGCTAATGCAAAAAAAAGCACTAAACATATAAACATCTATGGCGATATAGGGTTTTAGGGATTACCTCAGGTGACCCCTGGCTTCAAAGGACACGATCGAGAGAGGTGTGAGAGTGCGTCCTTTGCTCGTGAGCCGAGGCGGAGAGAGACCAACCACTCCTATTCATAGGGCGGCAGGACCAGAGACGCGGGTTACGGTCACCTCCAGTGAGAATAGATTTAACGGAGCCAATGCGGGTCGGATCTTAAGTGAACCCGATTAAAGTAAGAAACCAAAAGAGTTTTTCTCCCATCGGATCTAAACTTTAGCAGGAGCTGAATCGTGATCCGATCCACAAAGGAGAGGGCGGAGAGGGAGGTAAGCGCACCGGACGACGTCGTATGAGCGAGAGCCACCAACCCGCGTTCAAGCGAAGTCCTCAAAGTCCGCTTCTCGAAAGTTCGATAAGGCCAAATGGAAATAATAAAGAAAGATACATCGTGCTGTCGTTTGCGCTGCCATCATCATATATGGATCCCGTGAATCCAAGGATGGTGTTTGCTCCCGAACAGCCGTTCAAATTATTCATTCAATCGTCACCGTCCACGTCTCCCAAGTATATCTAGCACATTTATTGAAAGCAAATTCAACTGGAATTTTCCAACTGCCCGCCTGCTGTCAACCATGTGGTTCTCGTGGTATTCAACTGGAATTTTCCAACTGAAAGCAAATTCGCCTGTTTTAGTAAATTGTCTTTTGTTTTTCTTTTTTTGTTGCTTTGAACGAAGACCTAAAAAAACCCGGGACAAAAGATTAAAAATAAATAAATACAATTGTCACTGCTCCTATTAAAAATGAAGGAATGCCAATGTGATTTGCCCCACAATTTGGGTAACATTGGTTTGTGTCAAAATTTTGAGCGGATTAAGTATTCAGCTTCCACTGATGGTGGAACACTCTGTCTATCAGGCTCGCCAATCCAAGAAAGAGAAATCGGATGAATATATGTCTGCCTGCATATTTTAGAAATTGGACAAAACTTAAATAGAAAACAGGGGGAAAAAAAATTTAACATTCGGAAAGAAGAGAAGAAATTAAACCTCGCTGAATTGCACAACCAATAAGAAGACAAAACTGCAAGTCATGAATTCATTAATATGATTCAGCTTCATTTCCGTCTATCCATCTATGAGATACTTCCCACAGCAAGGACTCAATACCCAATTTCTTGAATTCAAAAAGCCCACGTTCAACTGTGATTGAAATATGTTAGAAGGGATAAAGAATGTCATAGTACCTATAAACACATCCTATATTTAGCTACTTTTATGATCTCTCATAACTTTGAAGAGTAGCCGGCATAAACGTGACCTGAATCAAATTTATATGCAGGTAGAACACACTTGGTTCTTTCATACCAAATAGACTGTTTGTGACCTCCGATGCAAAGAAGGGATGACTAGTGACAATCATAAAGAGGGAAACGAGGTCAATAATAATCTCCTCCAAATACAAGATGCAGTGGTTTTAAGGAAACTATTACCACCATAATGAACTGAATCATTGGTTGGAGACATGGACATTGTAGGACATTTCAGTATAACTTAACAGACTAATTCCAGTGTCCATCGAGAAGGAATCCTACTTCATGCGTCAAAACTCAAAACAAGATTATACACTAATCCAGTATGTGCATCTGCCAAAAAGACAATACATTATCCTGATAACATACAGCTGACTTCGTTCTTGGACGTGAAATTTGCCTTACACATGACTTAAGCAGATAGAATCATCTATTTAGATTCAAAATTTTGATCAGCCATAGTGAAGGCTACGAGTTTTTCTAAGACACTGAGTCAGAGAAAGGAAAATTCACCTTTCTGCCTGGTCAATCACATGTGCTAACCTATAACAGGTAGCCAGATATAGCTTTTGAAAAGCCATTTTTATAGAGTGACGAATTCTAATGATGAAATATATTGACAAGGACCTTAGCACTGGGAAGAAATTGAAATTACGAATCTTCACTTCTGAAACTTTTAAACGCATGGGTTACCTTCAACTGCATCCTGTGATGTAGGGGAGTGAGATCTCTGGTTGATCCAGAACTGCAGACGATCATCTGCAATATCCTCCTCCAGTCCATGGTCTCTGACTCTCCTCCAAAAGTATGCAAGCCAAGCCTGTACATAATGAAAAGTCTGAGTAGCCAAAAACTTTCACATAGAGCACAAAAGGTCAATAATAACCTAAATATATAAGATTTTTAGGAGTTAGGAGACTGAGGTTTGTTGGTTTGAAACTTAAGCAACTAGTGGAGACTTCAAATTCAATCATAAGCTTACAAACATACAGCAGTACCTGTTTAAAGAGCACATCCTCAGACTCGTCCTCGCTCAATTCTAAAACCAAAGATCATGACAGGTTTAACACCAAGCCAAAGTGAGCTGATCATAAATTTTAAAACAAGCTATCACATGCTTTATAATTTCCTCCTCACCAAGTTCCAAAAACAACTTTGATTGCATATAGTTTATATTCTTTTTGGAAAGGGAGAACTCTGCTCACCAAGCTCCAACTTTTGTTCTAATGTGAAATAAGGCATTTAAAGAGGCAGAAAATAAAGAAAACTAACCAAATGCTTCTATAGGGTTTGGACCTTCAGCCGGAATCAAAGAACCTATTTAAGAAGCTTGTTAGTACCTCATAGGGATCATCACTAAGACAGCATATTTAAAGCTTGTTTATCACGGGATACATCACAAAATAAAATGCCAGAAGAATGCATCCGAAGAGAGCATAGAACAACATAGAAAAGCATGACTTTAAGAGATAAAAGGGATGATAATACAAATTGTCTCGATTTTACCAAATAAAGATAATTGTTTAATAATTTGTGTTCAATAGTAGAAATGTAAACTCACCAATTCTATTAACTTAAGATTTTGGATTGGTTGATGAAGTTAACATCAGAGCAGAGGCCTTGAGTTTGAGCCGACTCATTCCCTCGAGCACACCCATGACTTTTAGTCATAGGATGTTAGGAAGAGCGGCTGAGGCAACTGAGGGCATGAAGCAAGGTTCAAACCTAGGACTTCTGATTTGATACCATGTTACTCTAACCACTAAACCCAAAGCTTAAGACATTGGGAGAGGATGAGTCATTATACTTATCGTCTAGCACACCTATTTAATGGTTGGCTTTATGCTGAGAATGACAACTAGCAAATCTCTATAGCAAACATAAATGATATCGACTAGAAATACTATAGATAGAAAATGAGAAAAAATTTGCTCCAAAAGAGGACCTGAGAAAGATTGTCCAGGTTTGATTTTTGCACGACGATGTTGAGCCATTGCAAGCATAATGGCGTCCTCTACCTACAATTACAGAGAAACTGTGTGAAACATTCAGCAAGAAGTTTACAACTGATGCATCCAAAAAGTGGAACACATCTGCATGATCTGTACAATGTTGTATGCAGATGTATGCATATGGACATTTATTTTGGATGCATGTAACCTTTCCATACAAGCATAGGTCTACTTTTCTAAAACAACAATTTTGATGTTATGTTAAAATTTTCTGATTTGATGCTTGAACATGTGAAATCATACTTCTTTGTCATAGTATTATTCCAATGACAAACTCTTGTAAACATGGATAGAGTTACATACTATGGATGTGTGGATACGTGTCTTGCATACACCACATTTATCTGACCAAATGCTTGATGATAGTGAATTTCCATGTCAAGTCAGCATAAATCTTTCTACATACTATCACTGCTCTATTGCTCACTGCTAACAGCAAATAATGTAAGTACTCGTTGTGGATTGGGACTTCTACATTATGAGCTTGGAAGCAACCTGCCATCTGTTGATATTGGTCTACCAAACAAACAAGGGCATTGTGTTGCAAGGTGCTATCAAGAAGCCACTTAAAGACTTTAATTTGCCCCAACAGTGTGCAGGTTTAGAAACAAATCATCAACAGGATACGGAAAGAGAATAGCTTGCAAGTGTGCACGTAATTTTGAGTTCTACCAAAAACCAGCTCTAGAAAGCCCTTCTATGCTTCCCTTCATCCTGAGGTGAAGGATTTTCAAGAACAGTGATTCAAACTGCAGTTCAAGGTTCAACCTTAACCTATAGCCAGTCACAAAAGCATGTGCTTAATGGGTATCTGTGGTCGCACAAGCACACAATTTCAAATGCCAAGGGGCTGCATAATCTCCCTTAGTAGATACTGGCACTTATACAAGCTCACCTACTCAAGCAACAGAGGTTGAACAAGCTCCTTTATGGAAGTAACTGTTAATACAGCAAATGGGCCATTTTATGATCAAACCCAACACCCATTAATAAGATTTAATCATGAAAATTAAAGAGTTGACAAAAGGTGCAATGTTAACATGACACACCCTTCAACATTAAAGCCAAGCATTACATGGGTTCTCTACCTCGATTAGCAACTGCATCAAGGTTCCAAGGGAAAGAAATTGACATAGTTTCCCTTGAATTTAGCAATTTCCCTGAATCCAAAATGACATAGTAATTTGATGTAAGAAAGAAGCCTCTCCGACTCTCTAAAATCAGGAAAGGGAAAGCACAAATAGTGTGAAAATACACTATTCCGCATCAGCCACCTAAATTTTGGCTCCAGTGTCATTGTTTTCCGAACGCATGATACCAATTTGGTAGAAAACAAAGAGTAACTCGTCACGTCCACCAAGAAAAAGACATTTCTAACATCTATCTATAAAAAAACTTTCTTAGCTCTACTACAAATCAAATTGCTCTTTCTATGTAGAGGAGACAATCACATGTCCCTCCAGTAGGGAGGAGAGCTTTAACATATTTGGAAAAGTCAGCTTAATTCAGTATATATTCTATCAATACATATTTAGAGCTTGTTATATCTATGGTTTTATGCCTTTTGATTCTAACAACCATGGTTTATCGTGCCAAGCGCTTGCACAGTGTTGTCCGGCAGGTATCATGCTTGTAAATTACCAACACAATAAATACTATGTATCCAGTGCTATTAAGAAAGCAGCTCTCAAAGGAAACCTGTCCAAAACAAACTCAAAAGGAACTTTTTTAATCCATCATCAATACTTAGAATCTGACCAATTATTTTATGGGGTTTTGGATCTAAGCAGCATGATTTACTGTGCTGGGATTCATGCACTAAGCTTCCCAACACATATCATGCTAGTAATTTACCGGCACACTAAAAGTCGTGTATCCTGACACTGTTAAGAAAGGTCTCGAGCTATACCCGGTACAAGCGAACCCGAAACATGTACAAATCACCCCGAAATCCACAACCATTACTTATCTACAACCATCCCCCTCACCAAATTGATTCTCCATATAATGGACAAAATATTTTTAGAATAGGTCCATTAAGCCATTACTTAAATACCATTGAAACTACTATCACAAATGCCCTCTACAAATACCCCTCCTGGGGATATTTGGGTTTAAAACTCTTCAACAGCAACCCCCAAGCAATGTTGCTGGTCACCAGCAACCTGATGCCATTGGATTAGTTTGAAGGCTGCTGAAGGGCGTTGTGTTTATAGCGTGAAGGATAAAACAAAATAAAGAACTGGTACTTTGGTCACATAAACAGAGGGAACTTAAGTAATTTCTCATTTCCATCGACATTTTCAGTGGGCATTGAGTAATTTATCCCTTGGTTAAGTTTTTAAAAAAAAACAGGGGTGGCCTTGCACAATATAACTGTAATATGGTGGACTTTTTGCTAAAAAACCAAGCAAAAACTATTCCTACAATGTATTTACTCATTTAAAAATTAGACGTGTGCTCACATGAAGTAGTTTCTCCCACTCCAAGTAGTGGCCGACACGTGATTCTACCAAAATTAGTTCATAAGAAGTGACTCGACTCATCTTGACACAAGCTGACTTATTATATTGCTTCTTAATCACAGAAATGAGATCAATCATCTCTAGAGTATGTCCTTCTCCAAAATCGTGAACAGTGACCAGTCAAAAAATTAGAAACATTGAAAAACTTGCCTTTATTAAGCTCCAGAATTCGGAATAGCAAGTCTGGGCACACACAAAACATGCCCCTTAAATATGCTTGACCATATTATTTAACCAAAATTTGAATCCCACAAGTTAAGACAAGAGGAAAACTAAGATCCTGCATCGATAATGTGCTTATGCTAGCTAGTCAATGGCATAATATCAATGTTAATTGGTAAACTACTGAAGGGTAATCCAACATTCTGCATTCAGTTATCTATAGCAGATCAGTGATATATTAACCCATATATAAAGGAAAGGAAAGCAGAACAGGTAACATGAACCAGTAATGGTAATTGGAAGTTTGGAACTATTTCACTAACACTAATCTATGCCAAATGGAGAGTCCAGGAGTTAAAAATTGTTCCTTCTAAACAACGAACAGACGTGTAGATTCTCAGCGACATAGGATCCAAAGTTACTAACAAAGCATTCTGCAAAAGGAGTGGACCGTTACGTGGCAGGATTATGGAAGGAATAAAACCTTCAATGAGGCTAGCTCACGCAAGCCTTTCTCAACTAAAAGCATGCTCTCAATGCTTCCCTCCCCAGCTAAATCATGAATATCCCATGGCACTTTGTCCTTCTCCTCTATATCCTCTTTATCTGCCAGTGTAGACTGAAAGAATCAAACTCACAAAGAGCAGTAAAATGATATACTATAGTACGAAAATAACAGCTTGCTTGTTAAACACTGTCTACATGAAGGGTAACCTGCTGAACACCCATCACTAGCTTTCTGACCAGCAGATAAGACTACTTCGAGAGGATGAGGGGCCAGGGATGCCCAACACTCGCACTTTTTTTCAGCAATATCCGCATGTATGCCTAAGAGAGAGGAAACAAAATCAGCAATCAAGTTTTCCATCAGCATAGTCCAGCCTATATTCAGTGATACGCTCAACGTAAAGCCCAACTACGCAACAGCAAGTTCATTTGCAAGACATAGATGAGCCAATGAAAACTGAAAATAACAAATATGTAGCTGCAGCAAAGTCCAGCCCTTTCTAATTACTAGGTGACTCGAGCTCTAGAATAGCTAATTTTCTTTGATCTCTGACTCATCAATGATCATACTACCGCATAGTTCTACTTCTTGATTGTCAGAAGTTGTTAGGTTTTAGTTTCATTGACTATCATACCAACTTTAAGACATGAAAAAGTGAACAAGACACTGTTGAATAAAGAGATGATAGAGGCTGAAAATCAAATCTTGAGCACAATGAGAGAACTTCTTCGACAATGAAATAAGAATAGCCACTAATGAGATGAACAGTGACATTAATATCACGTAGGATGCCTTATTTACTTGCTAAATCAAATTGTTAGATTAACTAAAAAGAGGTCAAATGCCAGCATTTATGAACATTTGGACACAGACATAAAGCCTAATCCTAGGAAGCCATAAAGGCATCCATTTCATGGAGGATTATTTTTCTGCATTAGGACCCCATCCATGGGCTCACAAAAGGTCATCCGTTCAATCCAGCAGTTCATTTTCCACTCAACTTTAATGTTGATGACAAGTACAAGAAACTAATTAGCACGAACAAAAAAATTTCTAAGATTTCCAAGAAGAACTGAGGACATTTTACCATAACGAACACATAATTTCCAATATCGAGCGAGCCAACATCTCTTAAGTACCACCTCCTCCTGAGACATTCATTTAGCTACAACTAGTCAAAAATGAAGATCTCTTGGATAAAACAAAACTAATGGAACATAGAAGTGAGAACACACCATCTCTTCCTGAGTCAACGTCATTCTCAACGCAATTTCTCTCAAGGACTTAATCTCAAGTTCAGCTTCATGAAGATGTTCAGCTGTTGATGATGCCGCATCCCTAGCAATCTAAATTTAAAGCTATCGTCCTTATGTTGTTTGTGCAGAATGAACACAAAATGCAGGCAGAAAAACAGCACAAAGAACCATATGAAGAACAATTATACCTTTGCTTCCCTTCGAAGGGCTGCAATCTCTCGATTCGAACAATCACTAGATTGAGCAGCAGCTCTCACAGCAGCCTACATAAAAATGGACCACACCTTCAATGACATGGCCATATATGCTTTAGTTTATCCTAAACTAACAGATCTTAAGGAAAATAGCCATTATGAAATCATAGTCTGAAATTACTCATAAGAAGGTACTAGACAATATAAATTGCTTATATGTACCCCTCTTTGTTGCTGTGCAGCTTCCTTTCTGCAAAAAAATAATAATAATAAATCAAAATCATATATGCAGGACGGAGAAAATAGCAGCTCCTCCAAGTCTTAAATTTGATACTTGCCTATTCAATACATGACCTTCTGACAACACACCATCACCAAAATGAGCAACCTAAATTACAGAAAGAAATGAAGTAAATGGATAGATTTTTTGAGAAATTTGCCAGTATTGGTTTTAAAGTCTTTCTTCTAACCACCTTGCCGCATATATGATTAAATACTACAAGCAACTGCAGATGAGACATCACTAGTAATGCAAATCTTGTAGACCTATGGAACGAAAACTAGTGAACAAACCGTGATCTAGGCACTATTTCTCAGTAGATACAGGAGTCCAACATTCATTCCAATATTTTACTTCGACCTGCATACCTACTCATAGAATTTAGTAGCGGAGAAGCTTCAGCTTTTTTATTTCATATAATTTGGTACCAATAAGTAGTAGCTTTTGCTTCAGTCAAGAACTTCAGTTTGGGTCTTTTCTAACAGTAGTTTGTTTAAGTCAAGAACTTCAGTTTTCGGTGTCTTTGCTAACAGTACTGGTAGTTTTAATTTTAATCAGATTCCAGTTTGAGGAGTCGTCACTAGTTTGCCACCTGAAACACTTCGTGCCAATGGGTTTCCAGCACAAAACATTCGAATGTGGAATGACATACCCGAAACATAATGTTTCAGGTAAGTTTCACCCAAAACCCATGGTTTGAGCAGACGTACCACTAGAAAACTTGCCCCAGATACGGCCACGTGTCTGATTAGGTTGATTTAAACCCATTTCCTACCCAAATATATCTATCAAATTGAGAGCTTGAGGGTGTCGTGGGATCCAAAATTCCAAGCACAACCATGGCATCCTTGAACTCTGAATCCTCAAGCCAGCCGCTGCATGCCCCCTCAGATCTCCTCCCCCCCGCACCATTACATTGATCGAAAACCTAATGGCAACCAACAATGATAGGTACTTGACTTAGCTTCATTCTGAATTCCTTCCACCTTTTTACTCTTTGCTTTTTCTACCAAGTCTGGAGAAGTGTGGTCAGAGAAGAAGAAGTAGTGAAATGCCAGATGGTAATCTGAACTTTCTATAACCCATCTAATCCCATCGAAAACCCTCGAAAAACTATCTAAGCCCCATGAAAATCACCCAAAACACGCCAACTCCCCACCACCCCACCCCCACACACCTCCTTCTCCTTGGTCTATGCATGCTCGGCCCGGTGGCGCAGACAGTAACAGGAGACTATAGCAGCAGTATAAATCTCAGCCACAACTCCATAGTTTCAGTATATACAAAGCCGTTTCATCTTTTGAAGGTAGAAGATGTTCTCAAAGACACATATATTGGGTGTTCTGGTTCTTTTTGGTTCGGCAATAGATGGGCATAACCCCTTGGCCCTTATTCCTGTTTTATCCTAAGTAGAAATCAGTTAACAAAACTTATCCCTATCCCATTAAATACCAGCCCGATTTCTATCCCATCAGAGTAAAAAAATATATAATCTCAAAGCATGTCTAACTTAAGTAACTAATCTCAAACCATAATTTGCAATATTATATAATATTATTAAATGTACATTAGCGTGTTCGAATATATTAATTTAATTTTGGTACATTACATGCACGACACTCATGTCCATATTAGAAATTGCATTATAACATCATTTGCACTAATCTCAAAACATGACTAAATAAGGAACTGGAAATTGCATTATAACATCATTTGCACTAATCTCAAAGCATGACTAAATAAGGAAACCTCGAAGCATAAATTATACTTTATTATAATATATTTTTTTCTCTATTTTATACAAGAATATGATAATATAAATGTTATACAGTTTACGCACGAATACCGAAACTTAACTTAAAAAATTATTATAATATTATAATCTTGAACGTGAAGCATGTCAAGATTCTCATAATTCTTGATCAAATTCTCAATATACCCTATTTAAAGGCATTTTTGGTATTTGGTAATAAAAAACTACAATTCCTACACATATCTAACTCTCTACGTCCAAACACCATTTCCTTATTCCAAGCAATCATTATTGATTTATCCCTATTTTTCAACCAAACACCAGAAGTGGAAAAACTTAGCCCCCACTCATTATCCCAATTTTATTAACCCAAAAATCCCTTAACCCAGAATAGCCTATTATCTTACCAAACGCCACCTTAAAAGTTGCTTGGAAATCAAAATTAATAATAATTGGTTTTAAGCATCAAACATGACAAAAACATTATTGAGGAACGATAATATTGAGAACTCCGTATCAAACCATTGAAGTTTCGACAATTGACAATTGCTAACCTTGCCCGGTCCAGTAAACCTTGCTTACATGTTTGTTGCACTCTCCAGTTCAATTGCAATATAATGCACCAACTATTTTATAACTGCTTCATTTCAATTTAAAAAAATTAGCAAATTTTCCTTTCATTTTCTTACATTTATAAATCCAAGTCATACATCAGAACATCCATCAAATTACCTAGAAAATAGATTGCAAATAAGCTAAAATCATCAAGAGCATAGTTCCATTTTCATGCCCATCAATGGCATTTTCCAGATCAAACATAGTGACATAAGATCTTAAAGCATGCAAATGGTTGGTCACCCAATCAACTTGATCTTAGATAAGGAGCAAACACAATCAGAAAGAACCTGAAAAACGAAGTCACGACCTCTAAGTAATATTACAACTTTCTCTTCTACTTAACAACTTGAAGGAATAAGGATCTAGGTGTGTTTGACTTCATCAGTAATACATAACCTTCATCAACTCACAAGAATGAAGAGAAGAGGAGAACCTGTTTCTCAAGTTGCCTTGCTTTTGCCTCTGCTTCCCCAAATCTTTCTTCTGCAAGCCGAAGCTGGGAAGGTGCAATATCAACATGAAGAAAAGTACGATTGAAGGGGAAAGGATCAAAATATGCAACTTCAGAGAAGGTATAACAGAAAGAATAACAATTAGACAGATAATATTTCAAAGCATGTTGGAATCTCACCTTCTCAAGAACATTTTCATTTTCCTCTTGTAACACGTCAATCTGAAATTTAAACAATAAGTAATCAAGAGGCTACCAAAAGAACATCTACAACTACAGAATATCACTCACTTGGTATAACAGAAAGAAAATATGAACTGAAGAAAACGAATAAGCTAAAACAGCCAACAATCTGAGCTGCAATTTTCTGTATGATAATTTGGTGTATTATCAGTGCTATAGATTTGGTGCCTCCAGAATTACCTCATCTTGAAGAGCAGAAGAAGACCGTGCATTGCCAGTTTCTCTCATGTTCAGAATCCCCAAATCAACAGACATCCTAATCATCAAGTCAATATAAGGTAAGCATGATATTTCTCAACGCGACAAAAATAAGGGAGAGGCAGGATAATAAAATCTTACAGCTGGAAAATGAGCAAAACTAAGGAAGCTGTCCCATTCCACACAGTAGATATAGTTTATCACAACAGAAGTCACATTAACAGAACCGTCTATGTGTGCCAAACATGTATAATATAGCCAGATTGTATAGCAATAGAAGTCTGTGCCACATTGGCTGTCATTGCTTGTTCTAATGAATATTCAAAATACTTGAGACCCTGAACAGATTCAAGGTTACTGCACATTAATAGAGATGCTCAAGCAAAGATGAAATGAAGAAGTCTCCCGATTCATCTCCAACCAAAACAATCAATGTGTCTAAGCATCTCAATAGCATGCACATTTCTAATACGGGAGTTAGCTGACTGAACAAAAGGATTTAAGAAATAGCTCGACGTAATGAGATCGAAATGCATAAAATTCCAAACTATGAAATCTACTCCTCCATGAACGAAATATGGCAAATACTTGAGATCAAACCTCAAGTAGGGCAGTAGCAGGAAGTCCACCATAATCAACAGATTAAAGGATCTCCATAATATCATTGTCTCCCGGAAGGTAGCGAATACCCATTACTTAGGCCCATATGCATGCATCATACAGAATTTAGGTAATTTAGGTATGTATATCACAAAGCAGTTAGCCACCAATTCTTCTATGCTTATAAATCCTGATTCATAAATCATTCTGCATCTGTTCTTCCTTTTTTCTGCCCGTCATCAGTTTTTTTATGAGTTCATATGGTTAAGATGAAAAAAGGTGGTCTACTGCGAAAATGTATGGTGACCTTTTGTCATGCAGTACTTAAGGTTTCACAGCATCCATGAGCCTTGAATAACTATCATAAGTAATAATAACAGGAAGATGCAAAGTGTCCAGACTTCCTGTCGACTATGATAAGATCAATCAAAACATAACCTATGAGCACGCCAACAGAAATAATAAAGAATAGCATCAGATAAGTAAGTAACAACTTGTCAGGGCAAGCCCAAAATATGGCCTTGCCATTGTAATCTTCCAATCTTCCTTTAACAATACATACTCGAGCAAGTGCATCAGATTGGAGTTTACACCGGAGCAACACTACACTTAACAGCTTGTTTGTACCGCAATGTACATGGGCATCCACTAAATGAAGAAAAATTTCCACAAGTAATTAATACAGTCCTTTAATTCATAATAAAGCTGAACAGGGAGATGGTAGATGGTAAAAGGGCACTCTATGAAGAAGAAGGAAAACAAAAGGAATACAAAAGGAAATCAACCTTTTCTCTCTTCGACTACCAATGGAAGGGGGCTCGGAAGCCAGTGTAGCAGCAAGAGCTCTGGATGATGATCTAATAGGAGGTATCAGTGTAGTTTGCTTTGCTGCAATAGAAGGTCGACCCGCAGATGTAGACCGTACAGTTGAAGTTTGCTCGGCAAGGTAACGACCTAACTAAAAGGAAAAGGTATGGAAATATTTAGTAAACCAAATGCTCAATGTTCTGCAGCAATAGACAAAATACTTAAATAAGCCCATGGTCTAGAATACAAAGCTTCAATCAAGACCTGAGCACAAATGGTAATCAGCATGCATCCTTTCTGTTGTTTAATATCAAGGCATCAGATCATCTAACTAAATCCCCACAAATTGTTGAACTCCAAAACAAACATACAGGATGGAGTGCACAAATTACAAACAGGCTCTTCTGTCATGCAATTATTGAAAAACAAAGAAGAATGGTCCAGAACTAGAAAAGAGCAAAACCCAGATCCCAGCTAGAAAAGAGTAAAAAAGAACTGGCTAGGACAAAATTCTACTATCTATGACATAAGTAAGCTCAAATAGGCCTGCTAATCCGTAATCATCATTCAGAGTTCAGCCCTTCTCTAAATCTTCTAAGTACCATTATTCCGTTTTGCAGCAATTCTTATTCTTTTTGAAGGCCACCAGCATAAGTTTCACAAGCAACCAATTATCCTTGAGAAAGGAACCTCTGAAGTTCTGCACATAATTTAGATTTCGTGCCCATTATATACATTAGAGAGCAATGTGAAATCCAGTACTATTCCATTTCCTCTCACGTAATTTCTCATAGCTCTTGCCTAAAAAGTTCTTGAAATCCAATAGATAAACACCATTGGAAAGAGATATACATATTGCTCTGTTTCCATCTTCCAACTTAAATACTAAAACCATTCTTGCTGCCCACTATTCCATATAGATGTATATGTGCAGAAACAGAGAGACAAAGAGAGACTTCAAACTTATAATAAGTGATTACATTATTTTACTTTTGATGTTCTCTACTAACATAGTTCTTCAGACTATGTGTTTAAACCAAATCTTCATTCAAGATCCAGAATAAGGAAACCAACCTAACAGTCAGTTCATATTTTTCTAAATAAGTATCTCTCTCCCTACATATATACTCGAACCTGCTGTTCTTGTTTTTCAGGCATAGTAATTCCCGTTGTTCATCTCAACATTGATATCATCTCAGACTCCATTCTGATCCCTACATGCTTCAAATCTGCTCATTTTATACACCAAGAGATCTGTGATCCGCTCATACCATTCCTTATTATAAATCTCATAGTCAAGATCATCTCCAACACCATTCTTTCCCTAGTTGTAAAATCTAAGCATATTCTCCATCCATAAGGACCCCAAGACTCTTGCTCGATATCAAGGAGAAAGAACCATGGAAATGAGCTGAGAGCCAACCCATAAGGTCCATTCCAAGTATTTTAAATCCGCTCACAACATACAGTAAACCTCCCTGCTATTGATACATTCCTCTCAAATTAATCATTGACGTCCTCAAGAAAACCATTATTGTCCTAGTTCGATGATTTCAAGTGTATTCTCGACGCCAAACCCAATAAACCACTTTTAAAATCATGCTCGTTTTCAACTCAAAAAGGCAAAGGAGATGGAGCGCTGAACCTAGTACCCTGGGAGAGGGCGACCGGGGGGCTCGACGGGGGGTGGAGAGCTCCGACGCTGCCACCACGGGCGGTAAGAGGTTGAGGTCGTCATCTTCGTCGTCGTCGTCGCTCAGGTCGTCATCGCGCTGGGCCATGACGCGGGCGAGGCGCTGGGCCGCGGCACGGGCGGCGGTGTTCTGCTGCCGCCGGAACACCCCCACTCCCCCGGCCGATCCCGACCGCACGTGATGGTGCATCGGCGACATCACCGGTGACGACGGCGTCGCCGCAGATGACGCGCCGGAGTTCGTCGACGATATGCTCTTCTGGCGCGTGTACATGGGGCTCCTCGTTCGAATCCTCTCCATCGTGTGCGCGAGAGCGAGAGCGAGAGGAGAGAGAGGGGTGGAGAAGTGGTGAGGGGGGCGGCGAGAAGGGCGGGAGAACGGTTATAAAGGGCGGTGGAGAGGCTGTAACGGTCAGGAGCGAGAGCGACCCGCAACTGAAAGAGACCGGGGAAAGGGACCTCGAAATGGAAACATTAGCTGATGAGGAGCGGCCGGAAGTGGGGACCGCCTTGGGTGGGTCATTGACCGTTTGGTTCGGGGTTAAGAGCGTATTATTCCCTTATCCTCGTTTTTTCAATTAACATCAAAATAATAATTACAGAATTAATACTATTTCACCTATTATATTTCTCTTTTTCTTTTCCGTATTCTTTAATTTCACTTTTTCTAATCCCATCTAACTCTATCTCCTCTTAACCCCATTTTTTCTAACCTCATACCAAACATAATCATTATTTTGATATTTAATAAAATAATAAAAAAAATAAAAATAAAATGGAGTCACGCCTCCTTTTAACTCCGGATCAAACCGCCCAAGGTTCCTGAAATTTTTTATTTTTGAAACGAGAAGGATTAGTGATCGTGATCCGAGATCAGCTGTTTCTTGTCGAACAGCGTATAGCAAGTATTACCGAATGACTTTCGAAGCCCAGCCCGTGGGGTGTCCAATATCTATGTGAATAATGACGTGACCCAATTTGGATGGGGTCCAAGGAAATTTGGAATGGGCCCCGGCGAGACCTGGGCCTCCACCCAAGTGGTGCATTGATGTGGCATGCCACGTCAGCTATGTGGATCCCACGCAATATTTTGGTTTTGCTAAATATCATTTAAATTAGGGCAAATAACACTTTACTATCCTCTAATTTAGAAAATGTTCAGTATAGACCCTATGTTTTAAAACCGCTCAAAATAAATCCTATATTATCAAAATTATTCGATTTACTACCGAACACCCAACGGCGTTAAAGTCAATAGACGATAAACGGGCGTTAAGTCTTGGATTTGGCGACGTGGCTGTTGGAGCCGTCGACGCCGATGATGACGTCGACAGCGAGGGACTCCTGGAACCATTTGATTTACTACCGAGATGTAGTGGATGATGTAAGGATCGGGGATGAGGTGGGCGCCGCAGGAGGCGGCGCAGGCACGGCCGCACGGAGGAAGGAGTCTAAGACCTCGCGACGGAGCATGGGGATGTGGAGATGGTCGGGGAGGAAGTGGGAGAAGTCGGAGAGGAGGTTCGGGGGAGAAGAGGTGCATGCGGGAAACCTGGCGGTTGACGAGCGAGGCGGGGAGGGAGAAGTCGGTGAGCATGGAGAGAGGGATGGCGCCGCCGCAGGGCTTGGAGCCGGAGGGAGAGCTCTTGAATAGGTAGGTGGAGATGCCGGCAGCAGCGAGGGACTCAGCGCCGCAGCGGCTGTCGGGGCCGCCACCGATGACGGCGGCATGGAGCTTGCCGGCGGGGGAGGGGAGGAGAGCATGATGGCTCGAGTACCGGTCTCGAATAGCCCGTGTTAGCGCCGTCCACCCTATGATAGCTTTGCTCTCCCATCCCGATCCCCAGCTCCAGGAGCAGGGCGTCACTGCCATCCTCAACCTCTCCCTCTGCGACGAGAACAAGGACCTCATCGCCTCCGTCGGTGCTATCCCTTCCCTTGTCAGTGCCCTCAAGATCGGATCCTCCGTCGACTGTGAGAATGCCGCATGCGCCCTCCTCCGCCTCGCCCAGATCGACGCGACGACCTCAAGCTCGCAATCAACGCACTCCCACATCCCGATCGGGGCTACCTCGTGGAGCACCCCTTCGACGAGCTCGTATGAGACGAAGTCCTTGGTGCCGTAGACCATGGTGATGTCGACGTGGTCCGCGTTCTTTGAGTTGATGACAGTGCGCCAAGCGGAGTCAAGATCCAAGCGGTGGACGAGGGCGGGATAACGGTGATGGGAGAGATGGTGGAGGTGGGACCCGTGGAGAAAAGTCTAAAACCGGCATTCATGTGCGAGAAAAGTCAAAAATCGAGTCATTGATAATGTAGGGTTCATTTTGAGCGGTTTTAAAATATATGATTTAAACTGAACATTTCCTGAATTAGAGGGCAGTAGAGTGTTATTTCATTTTGATCTATCGATAGGATAGATAAAAGAATCGGCAGTGGGCTACCGATATTAAATGTATCGGTAGCCCACTATCGATGGCCATCAGTAGTGGGCAACCGATGAGATAGATGAAAGAATCGGTACTTTAACTACCGACACATGGCACGTCGGCTTGTGCACAAATCAGTGCTCATCGATTATTTGTTCTATTCTCGATAGACCACTACCGATGGACTAAATCAATTGATCGGTATCTCACTACCAATGGAATATATCAATAATTGACAGAAATCAGCACTCATTTTAGTATCATCGAAACCATGGGTGATTGGGGATCATGGCAGTACCTTAGGACAAGCGGATGACATGATGCTGCATCAGAGTCATTCTGAAGATTGCCATAGAAGTAAATCAAATACCTAATCGATCGCTCGATCAGCTTGACACAAGCACCCAAGTTCAACGGCTTCCATGCACTAGTAGGCAGGCAAGAATATTTTAGATCTTGACGGGGGTCCTCTCCGCCATGAAGTTAGCTACACATGCTAACTTGACACACTGCATGTGCAATGTGCAGATAGATCCAAACCTTCCAACTCTACAATCTCATCATGTCATTATCCTATCACTGCTTAGACCACCTCCTTAGCTCACATGCAAAGCTGGACATCCTCCCCTGCCATATTATACCATATGCTTCCAAGAACCTACCCATGGTCTAATCTTTCTCCTTTGAATCTGTGACATACTTTACTGTAAACCTTACTGTGCTCCAGTAAAGAACAGTTTTATTCCTGAAAAGTTTAGCAAGCATTGCATGTGTTGTGCAAGAATTGTCAAAGATGCAAGGAATAACAAAGGAATTGGGGGGTAGCAAGGCACTGCATGTGTTGTGCAAGAATTTGTCAAAGATGCAAGGAATAACAAAGGAATGGGCGTGTGTGTGGACATATTGGGTTATATAGTAAGTATATTTACGGACTCTTTTTTATCAGCTTAATTTTCCAGAATGATCGGTGAAGTTTATATTTTGGATATTTTACTTCGACTGTTTGTTTGATTATATCATGTAAAACAATTAATTTTATGACTTCATAATATATATTATATTGGGCTACATGAGGTGACACCACTCTTTATTTTCTTTTTGCATTTAATACACTCGCATCAAGCGCTTAAGCAACATGACAAATGCATGAATAAAGAAAAAAACAACTTCATCGAGTGATGCAGCAAACCTAGCAACCCCTTAAATAAAGAGATGATACAAGGGGTTGATGGATGACCTATGGCAACTGTGGCATGCTGTGAGATAATAGAATCAAATAAAATCATAGAACTTCTCAAAGTCTTTGACAGTGTTTATCTACAGATTCCAGACATGTGTTTCTTTCAGTAATATATTCCTCCCCCTCTTTATCAGATTACAGCCAAACAATAAACACCAACAACAAAAGGATTGGATACTGCATAGCTGCTCTCTTTTGCATTTATATATAAAAAAGGATAAATATTTATAAACATGGACATGTGACATATACATTACACATGTCATCGAATCAGTAGATATATACCGATTAATTGATCTAATTCATTAATATTATTCTACCGATGAAATAGATCAATCAATTACCGATTCGATCACTCTGGTATATTCAATCGATAGGCATATATCGAGTGATTGATTATTTCTCTATCGACAGAACAGATAATCATTAAATATATCCCAATCGATCGCTCCAATCTATATATCTCAATCAACACATCTAATGAGATGACTAGAGAAACAGGAAGCACCTTTAAAAGCTGAAACTTTTTCAGATTCCAACAAGGTAAAGCACCCCCACCTTCCCAGGTGTCAGAGCTCCCACTGTAATGGGAACACTAATCCAATGATGGAATCTTTGGATGGTTACATACTGTATTCCAAGTACTAAATAATATAAATGGATGTGTTCATTAATAACCCACTCTTTCTTCACCCAAGTTTATAATTCCACATTGCAAAGGATAACAAGAAAGTGACAACCTTTTGGGAAATTAAATGGCAGATCTATGATGATGGGGACAATGATAAGGGTGATATTTTTTTTTGAAGAACAATGATTGAGACTTTACGATCAGCATTGACATGATTCCAATAACTCCACCACCATCCATCCTTTTTTAAAAATTCATACTTTGCTATATGACACAAGTTACACCCATAATTCCATTAACCATATTGGAAACAACTAATGAAAAAAATAGTAAACAAGTAAAGATTCCAAGTTCCAGCAATTTACGCCCACCACAAGAAGGACATGACTAAAGTGCAGGCCAGTCTTGCACTCACTTTCAAGGCCAACAACCTTGAATTCTGCGCCGCCGATGATACGGCGGCTGCGGTGGAGGAGCCGGAGGGGGTGACGGCGGACTCTGGCCCGACGTCGTCCGGGTTTGGAGGGCTGCGGCTCGAGGGGATGGTCGGGAGCCCGCCGGGAGGTGTAGCGGAGGTGGCGCCGGGGGAGGGGAACACTGGCATTGTGTCCGGCGATAAGGCCGGGGAGGCGGAGGGGCCGAGTTTCAGGAGGCTCGGGAGGAAAGATGGCGCTGCTGAGATGTCAGAGATCTTCAATTTGAGCGCATTAGATGCCGATGGCATGGAAGAGAAGAGGAAGAGAAGGAATAAGGCGAGCAAGAGTGGAGTAGTAAGAGGATGGTTGTGAGTGCTGGCCATTGTTATAGGATTATGGCTACTTGAGTAGTGTTTTGAGTTCAAGAGGCTTGAGAAGAGAGTAATAAATTTGGAGAATTGGGAGGATTTATAGAGAGTGGGTGAGTGTGTGTGTGTGTGAGAGAGAGGGAGAGAGTGAGAGTGAGAGAGTGAGAGAGAGGGGTGACGTAGCATGAGACGATTGGAGGGATGGTGGCTGGGAACAGGGTGGCATTGGGAAGTAGAAGACAAAGGATGGGTCCGTTTAGGAACATGGGGCTGTCCAGGTAGAGAGTGTGTGATGTTTGGCATTTGTTTTTGAACTATCAAGCAGTGATTTGTTGATCCATGATTGGAGGCTTAAGATTAAAGAGTATGAATATATTGTGCATCTTTGATATGTAAATGGAATCTATTTTTTGGAATGTGACAATCCAATTCCATCTAATGTTAATAGGAGGGAAGGGTATTATTAAAAGGATTCCATATTCTCATAATATCATGTTCTCAGAAGATAATATGATATTATGAAAATTATTGGTGACACATGATATTTAGCAAGTTTTGAGGGTGAAATATGATAGTAATCGTAGTACTAAGTAGACATATGACGGGTAAGATTTTGAGAGAAGTCTGACTATTTAGTTTTACGTGGAGAAAGTGAGAGGAAAAATACGCTATAGTCTTTAGAATTTGGTCACTACAGTCTTTAAAAATTTTCATGTTTCAAAGTAATTATTTTATAGCGATCGGATACTTCATCGCAAATAAAGACATAGCTAGAAAATGAGGATTAGCGATTAATAACTTGGTCACTAAAGAATCAAAAACTTTTTGTGACGATTTATTGTGATTTATTACGACGAGTTGCAATAGTCACATTTAAAATATAATTTTCACAACTTATGATGACCATATTTATTTTGGTCATGAATAGTTTACATGTAGCAACCATTTTAACTTGGTCGCAACAAATTTGGTTGCTATATGTCATTTTTCTTGTTATGAATTTGTTGTCCATTTCGTGTTTGTCTTCTAGTGCATATTCTCTCTCCCATAGCCAAGGGCGGAGCCACCATGAAGGCTAAGGTGGGTTGTAGCCCAGGTCAAAATTAGCCAAATTTTGGTCAAACTAGCTATATTATATGCCTTAGCTCATTAGCCATGCTTCCCATAGACCACAACCCACAACCCACAGCCCACAGCCCAGGGTAGAAAAAATTCATGGCTCCGCCCTTGCCCATAGCCCTTTGTCTCCATATTTTATCTCTCTTATATTGTACAACAATGGTATCAGAGCAAGATGAGCACCTTGGATCCGAAAGCATGGTTATTTCAATGAGAGAAACATACGGTGGAATTGAATCTCCCTCGACAATAGCTCACGCAGTTCAAGCCCTCTTAAGTTTCAAAACAGTCTATTACATATATGATTCTTTCATTGAGAAAAGCTTCTGAAGTCAAGGATGATGTCATTAGGTATGAACATATAATGACGTATGATATATAATGACAAATTATATTGCTTTAATCCTTCATTTCTGTAAATCCATTTGCCACCAAAAGAAACTCCTTCGATGACACACTCAACCACCCTGATACGATATATTGTAGCTCATGAACCAAAGTATGGGTTGACATATATGCAATAGATTGTTTTGAAACATTGACTTGGTTTGAACTGCGTGAGTTATTATCGAGGGAGATTCAATTCCACCCTATGCTTTTCTCATTGAAAGAACCATCCTTTTGGATCCGAGGTTCTCATCTCGCTCTGATACCACTGTTGTATAATATAAAAGAGATGGAATATGAAAGAGCAGTGGAGAGAAAAAGCTATGGGAGAGATAAAGATGCATTAGAAGACAAGCACATAAAAGACAACAAATTCACTGCAAGAAAAATGACGCGTAGCGACTGAGTGAAAATGGTCACGTAGAGTATTGGCGACAAAAATTGTTGTGATCATCATAAGCTGTGAAAATGACATTTTAAACGCGATCATTGCAACTCGTTGTAATAAATCATAATAAATCGTCGCAAAAGGTTTTTGATTGTTTAATGATCAAGATATTAGTCACTAATCCTCATTTTCTAGTTTTATTTTTATTTGCGACGAAGTATTTGATTGCTATAAAATAATTATGACAAAGTATCCGATCGTTAGAAAATAATTACTTCGAAATGTGAAAAATTCTAAATACTACGATGACCAAATGTGTTTGGTAGTAATAAATTCTAAAAACTATAGAGACCAAATGTGTTTGATCGCACATAAAAAAACAAAGAGTAATAGAATTCAAGGAAGTACAACGAGTTGCTTTCAAAATTAGTTTTGACAATCAAGCACTGAAAAATACACGGTATCTAAAGGCTATAACGACCAAATGTATTTGGTAGCAATAAATTCTAAAGACTATAGCGGCCAAACGTGTTTGTCCCCACACAAAAAATAAAGAGTAATGGAGTTTAAGGAAATAAAATAAGTTGTTTCCAAAATTAATTTTGACATTCAAGCGCTAGAAAATACGCTGTATCGAGCCATGCAACATTACGCGATGCAGCATTAGTTGAGATGTATCTATAGATGCGGTTGTTTTGCATACTACATTAGTTTTTCATGCATCCTCATTTATTATTCAAAAAAATTCCATGTGTAGCGGAATTGATGCAATTCTTGTAAAATTGATGCAATTCTTGGTTTGAAATTGTAGTCTATTATTGTTATTTTTCTTATTTTTCTATTATTAGTAGCAGCTCCGCCTTTTTTTTCCTTCTGCCCTTTTAGGAACATGTCTTTAATCGAGATTTAGTGAAAACGGCAGTTGTTATGTCCTATTATTTCAAGAGGAGCCGGCAGTTGCAACGCCTGATCCAAAACTAATTACACAATTTAAAAAACAGAGATATCGTGGCGAAAATAAGAAACCAGCTGGGTGAACATATGGGAGTCCTCTCCTCCAAGACTTCGACCAGCGCCTAATTCTAACGTCTCTCTCTTTCCACGCGATGCTGGATTGGCATCTGCGATTAATATCGCCGGAGCTCCACGGCGGCGGCTTTGGATGCTAAGCTTCGATTTAAGATCCCGGGGCGATCGCTACCTCGGCTCTTCTCTCGTCATCCTAGGTAGGTATTTCTTGATTCAAGAACCTCTCGGTAACCCGGTTAAATGGGGACTCGGTTTCTTTATATTCGGATTTGGTTCTGATTCCGTCGTTTGTTTGGTATGTGAGACGGAATTGTTAGGGAATTGAAGATTATCGTCAGCATTGTGCTCTAAACGTGACGCGACATGGGTTTCAAAATAACGATCTGAGATTGTGTTTGTGCATTCCAAGATTTGATTCGACCATCGGAATTTGATTGAAATGGGGATTTTGGTTTCTTTATTTTTGGTTGGGTCCCGCCTGGTCTTAGGAATTGGTGTTTTGATTTCGGTGAATGTTTCGTGGGTAAGTGGAAATGATAGGAACTTGAAGTGTGAAACTGAAATTTTGAAAAACCAAATTTTTTGCTTGCGCATTTCAATCCTCGACGCGAGAAGGTATATATGGAACAGTCAGATAAGTCATCGACCATAAACTGATCGAAATGTTGTTTCAGGTTCTTTTTCGTTTGTATGAATTGCACGAGTCCAACTCGGGGTTTCGAGTTTGAGACGTCAATATTTGGAAGTCAATATTGGGTGGGTAAGTGTGGAGAAGAATACTGCTAGCATTTTGCTTGGAAGCAATCAATATGGTTGGAAAATGCCAAGATTGTGAGTAAGAGATGTTATAGCTAACAAAAGGACATTCTACTGCAATGTAGAGAGCACGTTTAGGAATTTGGGCAGTTTTAGGTATTAGGGAGTTCTGGCCAACAGGAAACTGGCTTTTCCAAATTAAATAAGCTATCAAATTCTGTTTTAGTTGCGGTAAATAAAATGAAGACTGACAATCTAAGATTTTCTACTGAAATGCATCTATAGCCATTGGCTTTGAGGTCTTTCTGTAGCTGCCATATAAAGAGAGAAATTGCGCATAACATGACTATGCACATCACGATATTGGACGTTATGAGTGAAAAAAACAGTTCCATGGCACTGTCTTCATGTGCTGTAACAGATTTGTGGGATAAGTTTTGAAATTCTGCAATTTTAAATTTCTTCCGATGACATAATATGTTTGCTTCCGATGACATAATATGTTTGCTTTTTTCCTCAAGGAAGATATCTCTAGCTTTCTATAGCCGAGATTTATATATAGCCATTGGTTGAGACATTTCTATAGCCACTATTAAAGCATGAAATTGCTCATAGAATGACTGCACATAAAATAATATTGGAGGTTATGAGTAACAAAATCAGTTCCCTGGCACATTCTTCATTCATATTTTCTAACAGATAACATGGGATAACTTTTGATATAGTGCAAATTTGAAGTTCTTCAGATGAAATAATATTTGATTATTTTCTTCTCTGAATAAGATATCCCTAGCTTTCGTCCCAATGGTATGTAAAGTTGGAGATGGGAAGCTGTCTGCCTTGGTCCGAGTCCTTACTGCTGGGAATTGTCCAAATACAACAGGTATTTTACCACTCTGGGATGGAACTAAATTTGATCTTTGAGTTATCAGTTACCTTTTATTTAGTATATTGCTTCTTCTGATCTACTTTCTTGATTGTTACATTTGAAATGCTTTTCAGAAACTTCTAATGACTATTGATTGCTTAGATCAGACTTTATGTGCATATGGTACTTCCTTTTGTCCAATAATCTCCTGTGTTTTTGCTGTGGTGAACTTCTGATTTCTGATCTCGTGTGGGCTTTAAGGTTTTACAGCAAGTGCTCTGTGTGATAATTTCTGGTGTAGTTACATTCATCATTTGTTGAAGTACAGTCTTGTCATTTAAAGTGAAAAGCACATATGCACAAACTGGCTATGGCATAATGTAGTGAAACAAGGTACTACAACCTATTCACCCGTCTTCAAGTTTCAGAACTAAACATAGATCCAAATCATTGAAGAAATCTTCCATGACTACCAACTGCATTATGGCGAGAAACATGTAAAAACAACTTATAAAGATTCCATATCCCATTTGATGAATTTTCATAGCCTAATTCACCTGGATATGATAAGCGTACCCAATGAACAATTTTTTCAGTTTAACTTTTTGAATCATAATGCTATAAATCACATGTAAGTTGATTAAGAGCCTGATGTATAGGCATCTACTTTCCAAAACCTAGACCAGATAAAGAGTTAATTATGGAATGAAGCCAATTCCAATGTTTGAGGAAACTTTTTACGGCTTGATTCATGATTATATTTCAAATACCATGCACAGTATTTATTGTTCTGAAGCTAAAAAGGGACAAGGAGCATTTGGCTTGTGAATTTGAACCAAAATCTCTCTCATATTTCCTTGTATCAAAGAAAAGTTGAGTTTATGTCACAAATGGCTTTTTTGGTTTTGACATTGGTCCCTATGTTTGTGATTATGGGCTACAAAGAACTTACTTTACTACGAACAAATTTTAGGAATGAACAGTTTATCTTTTGCTTGATTCAAAATTTATACTCTGTCTCTGCTGATCATTTTATCAGAGGACGCAAATTATGAGCAACTTGCTATTCAGGCTATACAAAGAGAGTTTCTTAATGCAGATGAAGCAAATTTGCTTGAAGAGGAAGGTATGCAATGATTAGTCATTTAATCTGTTTCAGATTAAATTGTTAGAAGGTTATCGTAACTACGGCAATGTATTTTTGTACTTCTATTCACCTGATATCACTGTTTTTCTGCTACCATTACATATCAGAAGCGTAAGTGTATGCCTGTTTTAAGTTTAAAGTGGAATGTTGTGAAGTAGACCACTGTGCTCAAGAATTTACAGCACTGTATATAGGATAAGCTTTTGAGCAGAACTGGCACATATCGGTTTATGTTCAAAAGGCTGATTAAGGCACACACACACCTTCAAATATGAGCATGTCACATTCTTTTTTGTGTGTTTATTATTTCAGTTTGTGTAAGGGTTGGGGTCTTATACTGATTAAACTTTTAGTGAAGTTGGGAGAATAATCATTACAACTTGCATGAAGTGATCATCCGATTAGGTCCCGAGAGGAATTATTTGTTAGCCCTAAGAATAGTTCAAGAGATGGTGGCCTGTGTTAGGAAAAAGAGTGAATCTAAGTTGTCTTTACTTGACTAAAAAGATAACTAGATAAGGATCATTGTTGATTGTATCATATCCAGGAAGAATGTGATAAACTTTGTTTCGGTCGAGAGATTGAAAGAAAAATAATCGTGGAAGGTTTCTGATACTATTAATTGAGGTTTATGTTGGGAATATGTATGTTACAAGTTCTTGAATGAATTCTAGAATATATATGCAATTTGAAGCAACTAAACTGGATAATGTCACCGCAGGATAAGCTTTGGGACTTGATGAACTTGTCAAGTTTATAGTTGGAGTTGAAAGAGTGAGTTTAAAAACATTTAAGTGTGATACTATTGGATATTTTGGAAAATTGGATGTAAAATAGTCTCTAGACAAACTTTCAACAGTTGGATTGGTTCCGCAACTGGAAAGTCAAAGTAATATTTGGAGACCTAGGAGAAATGTGGTTGTTTTTTTTTTTTGATGAGTTGACAAAATGTGGTTGTTGTTACTTCAACATTAGTTTTATTTATCAGATATAGCAATGACTAAAGCATGGGTTGTTAGCTGAAATTACAATTGGGTTGATTAATGAGTTGCCGTAAGATCCTATTTGTAGTGGAACCATAAGCAGAAATCTGTGAGGAATCTGATAATTTTGGTTTCCTGCAGATCATGTGACTCTGATTTGCACTTTTTGCATAGAGCTGGTATGCGAGTGTCAGGGTACAGACAAGAACATTGAAATTAGGATGTTTAGATTTCATGTTAAAAATTCTTTGGGAACTTGGTAAAATTTGCCTGTTACTAAATGATAAATCTAGAGTGCGCTTGCAATGCTTGTCAGTGATGCAAGTTCATTTTAAGTGCAGTTGTAGTTTCAAGTCTTTGGATATAATCGGCATTAAGGGAACAAACATTAAATGTGATTCTTTTAGCCTATTAGCTTGACATATTTTTGTTGACAAGCATTTATAATGCAGCATTATGCGATCTTGTTGATACTCGAGTTACATCTTTCCCTTGCAATCCATGTACCTGCACATTTTGGAAGTAGAATATAACTAGCGATGAGAATCTGCTGCTTAGAGCCCATAGCGCATTAATTGGTACCAAGTAATTGTGCTGTTAAGATGTTTCAGAGTATTTCTATAGTTCTTCTTCTTAAAAGATGAATAACTGATGTTTTGAAATGTGGGTGGTGGTTTTTGGATAACAAACAGAGGTAAATTTAATTTGCAAGATGCTGTCCTATGTTTACTTGAGGTCAGCTGCGCATTCCTCTTCAATGTTGTTGGTGTCTTAAATGGTGTCAACAGCTTACATTTCTGTTTCGTTGGTGCAAAATTATATGCCCACTTTTGAATTGGTACATAGTTGTCTTCAATAAAATATTTCACAAATGTTATTCCTTTTCTTCTTGCAGATATGCATGTTTTCGAGTCCAGGCCCTTGTCGGACCCCTTGCATTTGGTAATACTATAGAAACTCAGAAATTCTTTGAACTATCTGATGATGGTATTTATAGTTTTATGGTGCGTTTCAGGTCTTCTGATCCACGTGTAGTCAATTCAAACGTCTTTTTAAAATGTGGTTTTTCCATGTCCACCCTTGTTTATTCTTTCATGTCAAAGCATACTAGTTTTACTATGCTGCTGCACTTGCTGAAGTCAGTCTCTGTGCCATTCCAAGACTAGGTTATCGAATACTTGGGAAACAATCAGCACAAAACCTGCGATACATTGAATTTGTCATTACTTCAGGAAAATGAAGACCATTTATTCTTCGATGAACAGGAGTTGTCCTTGTTAATTATATGAAGCTAGAGCCACAAGCTTGCTGGAATTATTGTAATAACAAGAGCTGATATCTAATTACAGAAAGATGAAAGTCTATACTAGGCACCAGCTCAAAACAATTTTTTGAGAACATTTCAATAAGCTTTTTCTCAGACATAGGTGTTCCTATAGCATAGAGCTGCCTTCTAAATTTGAAAATGGTACTTGATGGGATAAATGTTTTACCTTTATATCTACAAACATACTCGGGAAGCTCGAGTAGAGTTCTATTTTTTTAAGTTTTGGATTGGAATATAAGAGTACAAGTTTGGCTTTACCAATTGGGACGAAATATCATGGGAAGTATACAGTGAGTGTCTAGCCATGTTTGGTAGAAACAAGGGCTAAGAAGTTTAGGTCTGCAATGAGTGCATCAGGATTGCCGTGCGGATGCTATGTGCCGACAACTCTAGGGTTGGTAGAGAAAAAGAGAAAGCATGTGTCGAGCGAAGAGGAGAGGAGAAGAGAAGAGAAGAGAAAAAAGCTTCCCTTGGCATAGAGGAGGCTAGCGTCGGAGGAGTTTGGCATTGGAGGCGTAGGGGAGAGATTGGCTCCGAGATGTGTAGGCATTGAGTAGATTAGGGTTTTCACATGTTAATTTTATGTACTTATAAAGAGAAAGCGGGTTTCAGGTGAAATCTACACAAACCTGATCCATAATACTCGATCTAACATACATTTGTATTGAACTCACCCATTAGTAAACAGGTCTCACCTAAACACATTACGTACATCTAGTGTACTGACTAGTACGTACTGTGCATCTAGTGTCGGCACGGTTATTGTGATGTGTGACTGCACCACATATAGTGCTCAGTAATAATTGATTGATTGATACCAGCCATATGGATTTACTTCAAAAGAATTTACTCTAAAATTGGCAAGGCACAGCTTTGTGTCCTGTCAACAATGGACCTAAGTTGCTTACATCCGTGTGGAGGAAAATACTTGCTTCCCGAGAACTAAGTTACACTTGCGAATGTTGGACAATATATAAATTCTTTACTCTTAAGATAGTCATGTGTTTGGATGCTATTACACGTGACCAACAAAGTGTGCGAGTGCAAATTTGCAATCTGTTAGTTGAGCAGATCTTTGTCAACGATTGTTTCTAACCTATTCGTCCCGTCAAGATGAATGGAAATATGAGTGATGGTGATCCAGCATGCTGTGTTTTCTGAGATCAATATATATATAGCAAGTATTTAAATGGGAACTTTTTAGAAAGTTCTTCAATTAACTGAATCACTGAATAGCCTATCAGACTTCATACACTCTTTGAAATGGTCACCTTTGTCATATATCTATGATTTTGTTGTTATTTTATTTGCTGCCCTAATATTGACATCTCCTTTTAAGGTTCATTGCACTACTTGTAGAAAGCCAGTCAAAGTCAGCCAATATGCAGCCCATGCAGGTTTTGCTTTCCTCTGAAAATTTTGTTGTGATTGAATATCTGTTCGTGAATCGATTAGGAAAACTACTTCCCAATACTTCCACTCATATTCTTTGTGTTCCATTTAGCATCTATGTGTTTCAATTTGGAATATATCTGTAAAATCACCATTCGGTGTGGACTTGTGAAACAGTCATTGACTCATTGTCCTCATGCTTAGACCCCATATAAGGTAAGAATGGATGTCCTTAATGCCGGTGGTGGTTGAATGACAGTTAGAGGTAAATGCTCCGGCTAGAGGTTTCTTCACCCCTCTTTGAATAAAATCTATGAAATTAAGCTTATTACTCATTTTGCATGATTTTTCACCCCTTTTTTTATTTAAAACTATGAAATTAAGCTATTTACTCATTTTGCATATCCAAATAGTGTGAGAGATAGTCCAAGATATAGATTTGATGTGACTAGTACAAAAGGGTAGTTTGACTAATAAATATATTGTAATTTGACTTAGGAAAGATCGGTTCCTCCCTAGTTTCAGCCAAAACTTTATGCTCAAAATGGGAAGTTAGGTTGCAATCTGCCCAAATCTGCCCCATAAGGTAGATTGACGTGATCCCCCTCTATTTTGACACCCATTTTTCACTTTATCCTAACCATTTCGAACTTTTAAAAATTCTGGCTCAAAATTGGGGGAACTCCTTCCCAATTTTAGCCAAATTTTCAGGCTGAAAATAGAAGATAAGGCTGATATCAACCCACACTGATAGACGTAGAAGATCTCCCTATCAACTGGGCTACAACTTTTCTATTTTCCCCGATTACTTTTGAAGTAGAAAGGGTACCATAAAAATTGGGAAAAATGATATCTGATGGCATAACCATCCTTTTCGTGCCACCACACACTTGCACAATATATTCTAGGTGGCATGGGAATCTTTGCTCAGATCCATGGATTGTCGTTCCAGTGGCATGTGTTGTGTGGTTGGCACAATACATGTTGTTACTTGACATGGAGCTAGTGCTGGCAGCATGAGGCTCTTCTGACCTAATGCATGTATCAACACAAGGTGTGTGCCAATACATATAACATGCCGGACCATGCCAGTATGTGCCAACTGGCAACATGATCTCTAGTCTAGTCTATAGCCACTTAGGTGATGAGCTGTTATATTAAATGGCAAGAGTTGTGAATTGTAAGAATCTTAGTACTATTCCCACCTAATATGTAAGTTTTGAATGGTGGCAAGACTTGGATTTATGATGATTGCCCTTGATATTTGATATTACCAAGATTTTGGTTCATTGATGCCAAATTTTGTGAACAGTTATAAGTTGGAAAACTAGGGTCCTTGGCATTTGTATAGGTTTTCAATTGGTCAATGAATGTTAGTGAATCGGTGCGCCTGATGATAACAAATGCTAGTGGTAATTGGTATATATCTGACCTTTTGCAGCTTTCTGAATGTAGATCTGACTTTTTGCAGGGCGTTGTGTGTTATTGAACTCTTCAGAACACACGCCTCTCGGGTTTAAGGGCGGTAATGAACATAAGAAGCCTCTAAAGAAGGGGAGAAAAAAGTCGCAAGCAACCAGTGGTAGTATCCTTCACCAATTCCCATATAAGTGATGGTTGGGTATGATTATGCGTTTAAATTATTCTATATTTTGATATTAATGCTGTATAGGTGCTCGAAAATGACGCACAACTTGTTTGTTGCCTCAGATTTTTTCTACATGTGATTTCTCTTTGCTGCTAATGGACTTATAAGCCTAATGGTGGCACTTTGTTGGAGTAGCTAGTACCCCGCTGATTCTAAAGTTGTGTCTGATGTCTATTGGAATCACTTTCTGCATCCATGTATTTTAGCTCAAACTGCACGAGCAACCAACATCAAACCCCATATTGTTTGTGCATAATTGACTGTTCTAGATTCAGTTAGGATAGATATTGGATTGAGAAAATCGGTCTGGGTGTAAAGATGGTCTCCATTGCAGTTTGGAAATATGGCGTGGAACCATTGAAGCTCTCATTCATCTGGAATTAAAGCTGGTACAAGTTTCTTAAAGGGTGTCAGCTTAAGCTTTAAATACTTCTATCTTCTAAGATTGCTAAGTGTCCATACTTGTATGTACAAGATAATCAATATTCTCAATGACGCTCTTGAGAAGTATTTTAATAGGTAGTTGCATTTATGCAAATTTTCAGTTAGTCGGAAGCAACTGAGACCTGCGATTGTTGATTGCCTTGCCGGTAAATTACTGGCACAATACCTGTATCAGCACAGACCCCATACCGATTCTTGTATTAGCTCAGAAGAGCTTCTTGTAGTCAACACGAGGTCCATGCTGAGTATCTGTAACTGTTGTTCTGACCGGTGCGGCAATCTTGTCTGAGAGTATTTGAAGAGACAGTTAAAGAGATGCATAAACTGCATTGTAACATTGGGAATGGTTGCTGTGTCGTGACTGATGGGACTAACTGAGGATGCATATTGCTGTGAATAAGAAGGTTTTGTGTAGCATTTCCCTGCATACGTTTATATTTGTGGTCTTCTTAAATGCCTTTTCCATTTGCTCTAGTGAAAGAAACTCCTTTGCAGTAGGTATTTGTTGTAAGTTGCAAGCAAAGAGATTTAAAAAGTAATAAATGTGGTGCCTTAAGCACCTAGGATTTTGGCTGCTGTTTATCCGCCATCATGTTAAGCCTTGGAAACACCCAAGTGTCTACGCTTATTTGTGTTTGGCCGCCTAAAACATGTACACTGGCCTATGAATGCAGCCTAACATTAAAATATTAGTAGCTAATGTTCAAGTGGCTATTTTGTGGGACAAAATTGCATCTTCGAAATGGGTCACAGGTGAGCAGAAGTCATATTGCGCTGGTTAATTCATTTTGAGGCTATTTATGAATGTAGGACCTTGCATCGCATGAGAATCCTAGTGGTTAATGTTCAAGATGCTAGTCATAATTTTGTTTGTGGGACAAAATTGCATCTCTGAAATGGTTCACAGGTAAGTAGAATTTATTTTGCACTGGTAGAGCCATTTCTGAGGTTAATTATGAAAGTAGGACCTTGCATAGAAATTTGACTAGCTAATCTTCATGCGGTTTGTCATGGCCCTATATTTGGCATTATAATGTACTCTGAGCAGGTTCAAGGTAGTTAAACAGCCAGGGGTAATGAGAATGTGAAGTATGCGATGACATGATTCACTTCCAATGACATAGTCAGAGCTAGCTTTAGCTACACAAAGCATATTGAACCTTTTTGACTTAGTTATGTGGGCCAAGGTAGGTTTGGTTGCATGCAAGCTGAAGCTCTGGCTCTTAAGTCTGCTGTTTATTCACGTACATAGTATTGCGGCCTTAAACAATTAGCTCCTTTGAACTTTCCAGCAATAGAATCTAGTGGTTAGGAAACTCTTTTTGTATTGCAGAGAATAGCACATCCAGAATTATATGTGCATGGAAATTGAGAGCATACTCTCTATCAATTTTCTTCGCTTTCGAACTTTCTGTAAGTTTTTGCTAAGTTCTTTTCATTGAGAAGCCATGAACTGCATGTTTGCAAAATGAATAGCTTGAGTTTTGTGCTCTTCAAGCTAGTTTTTAAATGACTTAGCTGTTCCGCCAATTTGATTTGATCATGTTATTTTGTAATTTTAGTTCTTAACATCTCCTTGTACCATCCATAGCATTTGGAGAGCAAAAAACTCCTGAAAATATGGAAGATATTGCTGGCAAAGTATTGAGCTCCGGTGACCAGAATGGCAAGCTTTCTTCACGACCTGGAAGAGTTAAAGGTAATTCCTTGCTTTCTGTTTATGGTTCTCTTCAATTTCATTTGCTGCATAGAGTTTTTTGCTTGATTTCGTCGTATATTCTGTAACCACTATAAGAAGGAATTAAAGGATGATGGGTCTGCTGCAATAGTCATTACTTATCAAATTCCAAATGGGTTTCAACGTTTCATATCAGTCCTCTAATGATATGCGTTAGATGATTTTCTGAATTGTTATCTTGGTATGTGCATTTATGTTGTTGACATAAGAAAGCATAAAGGAAAAGCATGGCTATATTGAAGTATTTATGTAAATAAAAGAGCAGCAAGAAACTTGGCATAACTTGCCACTAGGTCGATTATTCACCGGATATTTTGCATGATCATTTCATAAATGGGCTATGTGCAGGTCATGACAGTGTCTGCTTAACCTTGGCCTGCAACTCCTTTCTGAACCTACTAAGCTAGTTCTTGTACAAATTTAGCATTCATTCAGCTTCAGTTTTGCTATTACTAATAAAAAACGCACGATATAGCAGCTGGTTGACAGAGTTGTGAAGTCTTTTGAGCCAACTAGCATTGACTTCAATAAAGTGGTTAGTCGTAACCCGTACAATTTCTGCCTAGGTGGGTTTAAGGCTGAAATAAAATTGTGTCGATTGGCACCACCATTGGTAAGTATTATCCGAAATTATGTCCAATTAGTGAATTGCCCTTGACCTCTATTTAATGGTTTCCTTATATGGAGCCACTCTATTTGTCCAAGGGTGCTCATCCTGGCCCGAGCCCAAAATTTATGGGCTCGGGTCAGGCTAAGGTATGTCCAAGCCCGACACTGCTGCTATTGTGGGCCGGGTCGGGCTCGGGCTGGGCCTGGATACTCATACCCAAGCTCGTCTAGGCTAGCCTGGCAAGGCATTGGACTGCCGGCGGGTCCAACCTTAATCATCACCAAATTAATTAAATTCAAACCTTAACTAGGAGATGAGAGAGTTATGGACATTATGATGGGGTGAGAGAAAGATAGAGAGGGAAAGAATTGTGACTATGGTAGTGGAGTGAGATACGAAGAGAGAGAGAGAGAGAGAGAGAGAGAGAGAGAGAGAGAGTTGGGGAATGGGTTCGTGGATGTGGGCAGTGGCAGCTCCAGGAATTTCAATCCGTGGTGTCAAAGAAGAAACATAAGTGAATAAATATTGCAAACTTTTCATTCTAATTCATACTTATCACTATCAAATCAATGAAGTTACATATAAAATAAGCCAGATCACGATGAAAAGAAAATCATAATATATTGTGATTAGAATCAAACTATCTTGCGTAGAACTATCTTGACTTTGAGACGAGTGTTGCTCTATTGGTGATTTTCTTTTCAAAAATTTGTCCATGATTGCATCACTAGCAAATATGAAGAACATAATCAATTAAATAAAATCAAGCCCATCATACTACTGCAAGAAAATTCTAACACTATGTCAACTAACATAAAAAAGATACGACACAAGCTATCAAATAAGAACGAAAAGAAATCAAATCATAATTTCTAATTTAGAAAATTGAGCACTAATCAATTGAAAAGTTCAATTTACATTTGGCTTCAAAAGCTGCACCAAAAATAAATCAAACACAATAAAATAGAAAACGGGAGAGACCAAAAGAGAGAGAGATAGAAAAAGGAGGGTGGGGAAGAGAGAGAGTACCTTGGGTAGCAGGTTCACAGCGGTCATGGAAAGAGCCAAAGAGGGTCATAGTGGGCTGATGGCCAAGGAAAGGAAAGAGCCAATCAGCCAAAGATGGGTAATTTTTTAGGATTGAAAAAGAAAATTAAGCACAGGGAGAGGAGAGAGTTGGCCCACGTGAGATGAGAAGGGGTCTGTGGGGAAAGCTGTTTCCTCTGAATTAACCCAGTAATGAATGAAAAGAGTCTTTTAATTTGTTACATGGGGCCCGGCTAACTAATGGGCTTTGGGTAATGCCGTGGTGTCAATTTTTGTTTGTTAGTGGGTGCAAGTTTTCTGTATTGTTGAATAGATGTATTGTAAATTATAAAAATTGAGGGGGGTAACTGACCCCCCTCAAATGAATGTAGCACCGCCCCTGATGCAGTGGCGGAACCAGGATGAGATTTAGGGGTCTCGGGGGGGGGGAATCTAAAACAAAATGATCAATTTTTTTTTCTTTTAAGTAATACAAAAAACACCTTAGAATTACAATATCGAACATTAAGGAGTAAAAACAATACAAATATTAAAATATATGTACCGAACTATGTGCTGCTATTGAGAGGTGGAAGTTGGATTCTACGCTTTTGCATTTTTTTTAAACGTTGCAAAATGACTTCATTTTCAATAGTTTCAAAATTTTCATCCGTACGAATTTCATTCATAATTCCAATATCATATGTTTCAATGGGTTTATGCGACCCTGGGTCACCAACAATATCATTCAACCCTGAGTCAGCAATACAATATTATTCGGATTAATTAAACTAGTTCGGGGTCATTTCGAACTATTATTCTCTGAAGTAGGACACAAGTCATGAGTATTAGACGATTCACCGCTTGGTCTGCTTCGTGGTTTTTTATCACAAACTTATACATTATTTAAATAAAACAAAACAAAAATATAAATATAAATACGACAATTAGAAATCAAACTAATAAATTATAAATATTTTATAAATTATCAAATAATTAATTAAATCCTAACAAATAAATAATTAACTAAATCAAACTAATAAATTATAAATCCTAACATTAACAAATAATTAAATAGAGGAGTAGGGATTACAGATTTTAAATCCTAACATTAACATACTATTATAAATCCTAACATTAACATACTATTATAAATCCTAACATTAACATACCACCTGCTCTTAGTTGTGATAAAAAAAACATACCCGGAAAGTGGAAACCCATTACAAGAGATAGAGACAATTTATAATAGCTCTGTTCATATAAATAGAGGAGTGGGGATTACAGATTTGGGACCTCCGGGGTGGCGTAGATCTCACAGACCCCCTTCTTGGCTTTCTTTTCCATTCTTTTCATCTCTCCGCTTATTTATTTCGAGATGTTTACGAGGTTTGTGATATTTTTACGCGGATGGACACGTAGTGGGGGGGGGGGGGGGGGGGGTTCCGGGCCTCCGGTGTTGCCAGGGGGGGCGGCCACCCCCCCTCGCCCCCTGGTTCCGCCACTGCCTGGATGTGGGGTTGGGGAGGGAGATAAAAGATGTGTAGAAGAAGAGCTTGAGGTGAGGTTTGGAGAGGTGCTTGAGCATAAGTATCGGGCTCGGGCCGGGTCGGGTTGGGCTAAGGTCTGGTCTGTCCAAGCCTGAGCCCAATGTCAACGAGTTTAGGCCGAGTTAGGGCTTGGGCCGGGCTTAGACCTGAAATTTTTCGGACGGGTTCGGGCTGATGGGATTGATGCTCATGCCTATATTTGTCCTACTTAGCACTTATTCACCTCACTTGACACTTGGTACCAAGGATGATTTTACTTGTGGATGGGCCCAAGAAATCAAGAGGGGAGCGTGTTATTGATATTTATGAGTTTATAGGTGTAAAAGTCTGTCAGGTCAAATAAATCCACCTATTCTTGAGTTTGTAAAAGTGTATCTGCCTTCTCTCTAACCAGTTATAAGAATCAGAATATATGGACCACTATTTGCTTTGTTTTTAACAATATTTCCTACTTTATTTATGTTCTCATCCCTCTAATTAACTTTGATATCCATAGCAAATTACTCTTAATCGCCATACTGAATTAGCACTTAGCTCTTATTGATAGTCAGGTGGCTCCATACTAATTCCAGATGGCGTATAACACCAGCATGCTAGTAGCTATCACATGGGTACACAAACTGTGATCCGTGGATCTCAGTTTCAGGTGGCACTGTACACAAAAAATCGGATAGTTTCTATATTAGGGCCGCTTCTTGTTCTTTTTTTTTGCAACTTAGGGGCACTTCTCTTATTTTTTGCATCTTAGGACCACTTTTACCTAAGATAACCAAAATACCTTCACATAAAGACCACTTTTACCTAAGATGACTAAAATACATTCACTTATGTTGGCTCAACAGGAGTAATGCTTGTTGCGTATCAAGTAATAAGTGTGCATCACGTTACATAAGTGTGTATCAAGTTACCATAAGAGTGTGTATGACTCGGGACGTGTCCACAAAGCCGACAAGGGAGGCCGTCGCTCGGGACTAAGGAGCACGAGCACCCTTGGCCTGCTCGATCAACACTTAAGAGCTATCAATCGCTGCTCAAGCGTGATCGAGCGGCCCGTGCGTCTTTCTTTGCGATGGGCTAATTGGTTCGCTCGAGCGTCCAAGGCGTCCTATAAAGGACGGGAGATTTCATTTGATCAGTTTACTCTCCAATAGAGCAAAATCGGAAGACGTTACTTTTAGTTTTGATCGAGTCCAAACTTAATTTACTTCGTTCCTTTTTAGCCTATTTTGTTTTGTTAGTTGATTTAGATTCCTTAATTGGGCTTGTTTGGATTGAGTTTGAACTTGTTTAAGAATCTTAGTTGATTAGGACTTTTCTTAAGTATTAGTTCCGAATCTCTGGTCAGAGCCATGTACATTACACATATCGTCGAATCGGTAGTGAGATACCGATCAATTGATCTAGTTCATCGGTAGAACACTACCGATGGACTGATCAACCAATCGGTATCTCATTATCGATTGAAAGTACCAATGATCGAATTGATTTATTTAATTGCACGTAGGAATTGTTCACAACTTTTTATTATTATTTTGAGAAATACAAACCCTAGTGTTGTTTCTCTTTTAGAGAGCTTCTTCTATCTCGTTCTTCAATCTTGTCGAGTTTCTTAGTGATTGTTGGTCGTGGATTCGTCCATACATCATGAAGCGTCATCCTTGAGTGGCGAGCATCGTTCTAGCTATCTTTGGGTGGATTCCTAGAGGCGCTTGAACCCTAGTTCTGTCCTACCATGTGGATTTTTGGTTGGGAAGGACTTTATCTACCATTTGACAACTGTTTTCGGCATCAATGTATCAAGACATATGGGTGCGTATCAAGTTACCATAATTGCATATCAGGTTTCCTCCTTATGTGAGTATCAAGTTACATAAGTGAGTACCTAACCCCTTTACTGACTCAGCATAAGTGAGGGTATTTTAGTCATCTTAGGTGAAAATTGGCTCCAATATGTGAAAAATAAAAAAAGTAATCCTAAGTTGTAAATAGCAACAATCCCAAAAAATCCTGTGTTCTATGTACCAGCTGAAACTTATGGTTTCAGGCGGCATGTGTAACTTGTCGTCTCAAATGATATGTTTGAAGTGCAACTTTGGTTTTCTAGATCGAAGAGCTTGCAAAATTCAGGTTGTCATGGATGTTTGTCAACAACTAGGAATTCAAATGGGGGAATACTGATATAAGAAGCGCTGAGTGAAGTGGTTAAGCAGATTCGGTATTAATCATCACAGTATGCTTTACCATATCATTTATCTACCAATATGCTTCCAGAACTTAATGTAACGGAACCAGATATCAAGCTCATTCTAGCTGTCCAACTCCCTTTAAACCTGATTGTCTTTCTTGTGGATTATTCCTATTAGTGTCGCTTTAAAGTTTTTGTAATTAACTCTTACTCTGTGTGTAATATGTTCTCCATTTCCTTAATCATTTATGTGATGAACGCCTTATCATATTTTTCATACTATATCAGTTGCTCCAATTCCACTTGCTACCAAAATCTACCACTCAAATGGAAACCATCGCCTTCGATTGGCACTTGGCCATCTTTATTATGAGGCCTGTCCAAAAGAGAATGGCAGTGATTCCGTAAGTTCAGATGCTACGAAGGGCATGACTTTGTTGCCGTCAAAGGTGTCATCTCCTCCCAGATTGTTGTCTGGGGCGCACAAGGATGGCAATCCTCAAAAGGTGTGTAGTGACTTCCTTATTGGCAGCTTAAGTCCATTAAACTTGAGATTCCTGCTTTCAGAAAGTTCTTTGTAAATTGTTTTGTGTATGTGCTTTAAATGATCATAATTGTTCTAAATGGGTACATTGTGCTACGTACTATCTTTGTATGGTCATGTTAATATATAATCATGAAACTCATCACTGTGAAATTATACTGGATTGACTGAGTAAAGACTTAGTCTAAAAAGGTTCTAAGCAATCAGGGAACTCTTCTTAAGTAGATTCTTCGAAGCATTGGTCGATGATGATACTTGAAATTGTTCTGAGCAGAGAATAGCTCAGCATGTGGATTAGTTCTTCAAGAAATATTGACCATTCTTTCTGCTTTCTGGTTTTCATTTATATCAGAATATTCCGTATTGAGCAAGAAGTTGCTTCTACATCTTCCTGTTGAAAACAGATAGAAAACTATTCCTTACCTGCTGCTTATAACCCGGATCAGATCGTTGCAAAAAGTTCAGAATCATGCTTGAGGGCTTCAGGAGTATCACAATCGGCCATTAGCATTTCAAATCATTCGCAAGGGAAGAACATTATAAGACGTGAACCGTGTGCAGAAGTACAAGTAGGAATGGTGACAAACAGTTATCGCTCTAAACCATATTTGTATTCTGGAAATCCAGGTAAAAGCCACCTTTTACTGAAAGCATGTGAGCAACCATTCACAAGTGAATTTGTTATGCATGTAATTCTGCTGCATGTCATTTTCGCTCCTTTTTTCTTTTGCTGAAGCTTGAAGCCAAATTTGAGCAGCCATTAACAAGTAAAATGTTTAGGCATGTCATCCTTTTTCAAAAATATTGAGCCTTTGACTATGGCTTAGGGTGGGAATGCCTTTACAACCACAAAGTCCTCATTTGAACCCATGACCACCTCACATATGAGGTTCTCAACCAAAGAGGTGCTAGCCACCCTTGCATGCACTCATCTGCATTTAGACATGTAATCCTACTGTATGTTCTTTGCATGCTTATGTCTAAGTCACTGTTGTTATGAGTTATGATGTGCATCTTAATGTCCATATGTACTTTTTGAGTGTAAATGTGCACGTGCTGTAAGAGAGTGTTGGTGGGGTGGTGTGTCTGCATGTTTGTGTGTCTGTACTAGTGCATTTGCGACTGTGTTTGTGTGTGTGTTTGTCGTTCGTGCTGTGGTTTCTTTTATGTGTGTGTGTGTGCATCCTGTGTACTTGGGGTCATGACTGTGTACGTGTGCATGTGTTGTACGCGTAGTGATCTTGTGTGTGGGTGCGCGTGTCTTGTATGTGTTGTGATTTTGTGTGTGTGTGTGTGTGAGAGAGAGAGAGAGAGAGAGAGAGAGATGCATAGTTGTTTCGGAAGATGGACTACGTGATAATAGCAATTATTTTTTGTCGTGATGGATAATACCGATTATTTATTTTTTATTGTGCAATAGATCAAAACTTGGAGCTTGGAGCATTTCAGACCTGTTAATAGATGAAACTTGCAGCATTTTAGAGAAATGCATTTTGTTATAAATTCTATGCATGGACATGGTTTACCCTGCTTTGATGCTTTCCTATGCTTTGAAGGAATGGTGTCTGATTTCTTGGGAGTTCCTGTGCTATGTGTCATTGTAGTTATCTTTTTTTCATCAATCAACGAGTATTATACTTCAAAATGAATCAACTCTAGGAGGTTTGGTGGTCCACATATTCTCTGTTGATTGGCAGTCATTGTCTATTTATGCTTTTGTATTGATTATGATAGAATTTTGCTTTGAAGATGATCCTTCGAAGATAAAAACCATTTACTTAATCTATATGTGGGCAGGAACGTTTCATTCTTTCTTTGCCAGTAGTACCACCATATTAGCTCATAAATTGTGATGAGATTTTACTTTAGCAATTACTTTTTTTCTTCATCCTCTTCCATTCTTTTATGAAAGAATTGAGTCTGTTTGCAACTGGAGATCACTTTTTGACATTGGTTGTATACCTGTTCTCGTAGGTTCCACTCTAGGAACAACACGGAAGACAAATGGAAGTGTTCCAGTTTTATAGCAGTCTTGATGGATCGTTCATGTAACAGCAAGTCAACAGCAAGTCGCGAGTTAATTTTTCTGTATAGTCTTTTCATGGTCATAGCATTATACCTCTTATTGCCAGAGGCAGTCCAGCATCTCATGGAAAGGGCTTTTGCTCAATTCTAACAGTGTAGGTTACACAAGCGATGAAGCGCTTCTGATTGCCTCCTTCACTTTTCCTGACAAAAGAAAGGAGCCCTGTGGAGAATCCTTTCCTGAAACAAAATGAGGAATCCTTTTTATCGTTTGTCCATGCTGCTGACAGCTTTTCACGATGGACTTTGTAGATGGAATCACATTGTTGTTCTGTATTCTCATCGAACACTTAACCAGTTTTGTTCGAGAATACCTCTGGTTCACATCATATGAAAAAATTATATGGTCTCCAGCTTTGCTGCTATTATTTGTTCTCTCTAAGGATGTAAATGAGCTTCTAATTTGCTGGGCCTGGTCTTTTCATGTGTCTCGCCATCAAAATGCATTCTGGGATGAAGTATTAAGATTCGGCGATGATTGATTTTTAGCATCATTGGATTCTGAGGAGTTTAATTTTGTTATAGCATCACTGAACTGCTTGATAGCAATAGCAGTGGGGCCATTCAGAAAAAAGATGATCCTTTGGCTTCTGATCTAAGCTACTTTCATTGTTGCTAAAAATTTGATTCTATTCTTAGTCCCGCTCCCCTTTCTTTACAGAGCAGAGCTTTATTGCCTGGGTTCCACATTATTGGCAGGTCCACAAACCAGCAAGAGCACATGGCTTTCTCATTGAAAAGTGAATGTTAAGCAACTTGAGACTGGGTCTGTGTGATTGATTTGAGATATGGACTGATCTATATCATCATTGTTCAGTCTACTTGGAGGATTTATTGGCTTTTTAGTTCTTCAATAGCTAGTTGTTGGTAGAGCCCACAAAAAACAAGACTCCCTTTAAGAGTGCTGATTTATGCACATGTCGACGTGCGTCGGTATGTGCATTGTCACGATCGGTAGTTAAAGTACCGACTCTTTTATCCATTCCATCAGTAGATCACTTCTCATCACCGATGGGATAGATGAAGCTATCGTTTGTGGGTGGGCTATCAATTGAATGTATTGGTAGCCTACTACCGATTTTTTTATTTATCCTATTGATAGTTCATTACCGATAGGATAGATGAAGATATCGATAGTGGGATACCGATACATTCAATCGGTAGCCAAGTATGCCACTTATTGGTAGACAAGTACCGATATCTTCATCCATCCTATCGGTAGCACACTACCGATAGGATAGATGAAAGAATCGGTATTTGGCTACCGATAGGTAGCATGACATTACACATGTCCATGTGCACGAATCTTTATTTAATTAGTAAACTCCTTTAGGTATAATGGATGGATAAAATTTTGTATACGTGGTCACGTGACATGTGTAATGCACATGTCCTCTAATCGGTAGTGGGATACCAAATGGTTGATGTAGTCCATCGACAGTAAGATATCGATTGACTAGATCAATCAATCGATACCTCACTACCGATTTGATCATTGGTACATTCAATTGGTTGATCTAGTCCATCGGTAGAAATGGAACACTACTGATGGACTTGGAACACTACTGATGGACTAGATCAATCAATCGGTATCTCACTATCGATTGAATGGCACGTGCAGTGTACATGCTTCGTCTCATGTACATAAATCACAACTCATAATGGATATGTCTATGCCTTTCTAAGCTTTGGTTCTAATGGCCAAGGGCATATTAGTCATTTCATAAGTTAATCAAGTACTTTTATCATGATTAAGTCTCTTAATTGGACAAAAGGGGTTATGCGGAAAAAAAATGCTATGTTTTCGTGGGATTTCATAATATTATTAAATATTTTTAGGAGATTTTGTGATATCATGTATCTTTTTGGACGGTGGGGGGTTTATGATATTAACCCTGTCTTCAAATATAAAATGACAATAATCTCAGCACTGATCTTGTACTCAAAATCCATTTGAGAAGGCATGACGATGGTTATTGTAATCGAAGTCACGAGTATTTGTTTCTGCTAAAAAAAAGTCATAACTATATGTTATAATGATGGGTTCCTAACATAATTGACTTTTAATTTAAAGAGATAGCTGGTAAGATTTTAGCAACAAATTACGCTCTTAATTATGAAATAAAAAAATGGATTTGAATTTAGTACAAATAGGTCAACATCAACAAATATAAATTACTAGTACTCATCTGTGCCCCTGACACGGTTTTTAGTTATTGTTAATATAAAATTTTAACAAACTCCCTGTAATTTGTCTGGTTAGACGGCTGTGATCACCCGTAGGTGATCCAGGGTTCGAAGGTTGGTCATAGCTTTTTGTTCACTGCCACCATAAAATACATATATGTCTTTGATATAAGATAATATTAATAGAACTTAGGTTGATATGAATTAATGCAGGTTAACCGTTATTGCTCCTTGATTATCATTAAAGCCCTAATATTAGCTAATCGCATAATTGTTTGGTAAAACGTACCTTTCATACGCATTAGATGAATATTATCCTTCTTCACAATCTACCAAAAAAAAAAAAAAAATCCAAAAGCTCTATCCAAAATACGTAGAGAAGTAGACGTTAGTGGATATTATATATTACTCTATCAGTACATAGTTATGGAGGATTGATTGTACTGTCTGTCCCATTTAAATATAACGGATAAGATTACGCATCGCTACCCGCTTTCCATCTCCACGTCCCAATTCGAAAACCTAATCCTTCCTTCGAATTAGGAGAGATCTGTCACTATCCTTCGATTCGTCCTTATGCTTTATCGATTCGTTCTTGAAAAGTCGGTGCTTTTGAAGAAATTGGCTTCGGATTAGTGGGTCTATCTTGAGGTTTTCTCGCTTGGAGAGCTGCCGTTCCATGGAGGAGGTTGCAGGTTGATCTTTGGTTTTATGGGTTAAAATTTTGAATTTTTAGATCTAGGGTACCAATGAGAGTGGCTTTTATCAGAATTCTCTTGACGAAAATTCTGTTTATTGAGCTGATAAAAATATTATTATTATTTATTTAGTTTTGGTAAAGTTCTGATTTTTTTTTATATTGATGCCATTGATTAGGGCTTCCAGGAGCGCTTTTCCCTTGAAAGAACAATGAATTTGTACTAAAAATCGATGTCGTTGAAGAGCATCATCCACGGGGAGATTGGCGGCATGTCGAAGAGGGGGTTCGAGGCGAGATTGGGGTTTGGGGTGAGATCAAGATCGAACAGGGCTGCGCCCGAAGGAACGGGGATGGCGGCGGTGGAGGGTTTGAAGCTAAGCTGCTGGGCTAACATGCCACCGGAGCTTCTGAGGGAGGTATTGGCGAGGATCGACGAGGAAGAGGGCACATGGCCGCTGCGGAGTAATGTTGTGGCTTGCGCTGGCGTTTGTAGAAGCTGGAGAGGGATAATGAAGGAGATGGTTAGGATTCCGGAGATCTCGGGGAGATTGACGTTCCCCATATCTCTGAAGCAGGTCTATTTCTTGTGAATCTTGAATGTTTTATGGAGTTGTTTCTTGTGATCATCTTCGTTTTGGCCCAAAAATATAGGATTCTTGTGGCTAGTCTAGCTAGTTGTATTTACTAGATAATGTAGCTCATAATTTTGGTCACTTGCATGCATCTCCCGTTGTAGGAGCTATGCATAATTCTGATGTTACTTTCTTTGAGAAGCGAACATGTTATGAAGAAGCATGACAGCAATCAATCACCTGCTCACTGTGGGTACTGAAAAGATACGTTGAAATGATTTGCAGTTTGTATGGATACTCCAAGTTGTTGTTTCCACTGCAAGCAGTTGGCTACTCCAACTAATAGGAGTCATGTGGCTACTTCAAGTAGTTCTGTCTGCTAGATAATGTAGCCCATGATTCATTTTTATAGCATGCATCTCCACTTCTTGGATCTGTCAATGAAAGCTATAAAACTCAGTACACCAAGTCTTTGAAGAATTCTAATATTACGTTCTTCGTTTTGGATATTTTGAAATACTTTCCAGCTTAGTATTGGACATTTGGCTACCAGAAAAATGTGCTGGTGGAATGATGGCTAGGTTTGGATATGAAATCATCAGATAGGAATATGTGTTGTAGCCTAGTGTTGCTTGTGTAGTCTGAACTTTCGATAAATTAAAGTAAAATGCTAGTTTGTACTTACCACTCTTCATATCTGTGTTTCTTTTGTCGGGTTGGACATTGTTTTCTGTTCAGGGAAATCCACTTTTGACATGAAACTATTGTGGACTCTTTTATGTTCATTCTCACCATTCTTCTTTCACATCTGTTCTAATATTCTCGCTGTGTATGCAGCCTGGTCCAAGGAACTTTCTCCTCCAATGCTTTATTAAGCGTGACCGAACAACCCAGACATACTATCTTTACTTAGGTCTAACCCAAGGTTTGCCTCTGTCACTCAACAATTTTTGCTTCTTTCTTTCCTGCTATATCTGAGCAATTTGTTTAAGTTCATGCAAAATTAAGGTACATTTATGTCTTGTACACTTCTATGGGCCTATAGTCCATAAACCATAAGGATGACCATCAACTGCAACACTTTTGTGCAAAAGATTGTATTACAACAGTTTCTGCCATATGCATGTTTATCATCTCATATTGCATAGTTTAGGTAGTGTTTGCACGATTAAGCTCTCAAACAATGCTAATGGTGGTTAAAAAGATTGACACCATATAGCATGCATTTAAATAGAGCGTATTTGAACTAAAAGCTGAAGGTGCTCATGTGGAACTCCAAGTGTCCTTCCACATGTTTGAACAAGACCGGTACAAAGACCTCTTTAAATTATGTAGCCCCACTATATCCCTGGCGCCATGTATCTAGTTAATGAGGGACCAAATATTAGTGGCATATACAGGATCAGCAGCAACAATTGTATCACAACGGTCTCTGCCATATGTGTGTTTATCATCTCATATTGCTATATGATGTCAATCTTTTAACCACCATTAGCATTGTTTGAGAGCTATTAATTTGTTGCTGTATTCTTTGAGCTATGGTTATTTTCTGCTGCCTCTAGCCAGGAAAAGAATGTGGCAGAACTTCTCACTTCGCATATTGAATATGTCCAATAAGTCTGATATCCACATGGATCAATCATTATCGATACCTTTCTCTATCTTTACGCTGTTTTCCTTATTAAAGGTCTTGTTCATTGACAGCATTGACAGATGATGGGAAATTTCTTCTTGCTGCTCGCAAATTTCGACGCACTACCTGCACCGATTATATAATCTCTTTGGATGGAAATGACATTTGCAAAGGAAGTCATACCAGCATTGGGAAGTTGAGGTAAGATTCAGCATGAGCAGAATAGCCTCTTTTGTTCTTTGCTGGCGGCATATTGAATATTTTCTTCTTTATTAAGGCTGTTAAGTTGCAAAGAGGATATAAGGTGCAATCTATGCACTAGAAAGTCATCCAAACAACTTAATACTGTTGGAGAGAAGCAATGATGAAATGACAATTTTCGTGAGAGAGACATTTGGTGGGACTTGTAGAAGCCTTTGATTGAGATTGCTAGCTTTAATTCTTGGTTCTCAGCCGATTAACCATTTTCACAATTCATCAGTGTTTGTAGTCCAAAACGTAGGTTAACCTAGTGGATATCTTAATCCATAACACGTGGTCTATACTTTTTAATGGAGTACAATGTTCAGAAAAGCTAGTTACAAATTCTAGTTTTATTTTGTTGTGTTTAGTAATTTTACCGTCTTAAAAGCAGGTGCTGCCTTCTTAAACCTTGCTTGAACTCATATATCTGGCTAGATTATTTCCTCTTGGTGGAAAAGATCAAGCATTTATTTCTTTTTAAAATATCACTTGTTGTTTGGGACAGATCGAATTTCTTGGGTACCAAATTTACAGTCTATGATGCTCAGCCTCCTCATCCTGGAGCTATGGCCTCAAAAAGCAGGTCGACTCGTTTTTTGGGTGCCAAACAAGTCTCCCCAAGAGTACCTGCTGGAAACTATCCGGTTGCACGTATTGCTTATGAGTTGAACATGTTGGGTTCCAGGTAAAAGAGAATGGTTCTTTTATAATATTACTGTGTGTTCTCTTGACGCTCTTAATCAGTTTGGAATGGTGTTTTTGCAATCTTTATCCATAGCATGTACAGAAAATTTCTATGGTTAGACCAGCACTAACATATTGTGCATAATTATTGCTGAGTGTTTTGAACAATTCTGATAGAGTCTCTGCTAATACATTGATTAGATGCTGAAATTGTAAAGGCAGCTATGCAATAAGGGTGTTGTCCTTGTCCATATGCGTTTTCTCTGCAAATTCAAATACAAAGATATGAAGTTTAACATGGGACAGCAGATTCCTTGGATACATATTTTAGGAAAGTCAGCCAGTTGAAACTAAAGTAATGAAAGTCAAATCCGGTTTTCTTTTTTGCTCTCTTTGAATATGTTTTAAAATTGGAAGTATAATAGAGCTCGATATTCCAGATGCATATTTCGATGAGTTTTGAGTTTTCTTCATGCATATAGATTACGCCATACCTTACATGCTGCACATCCAGATATTATCTGATTAATCTGTTCATTTGAAATCACCAGGGGCCCCCGGAGAATGAACTGTGTCATGGACTCCATCCCTTCCTCTGCAATTGAACCAGGAGGAGTGGCACCCACACCAACAGAGTTCTCTCTTGGCAGCCTTGAGTCTGTCCCATCCATGCCATTCTTCAGATCCAAATCATTCCAAGCGGACTGTCTTGTATCAAGTCCTTCTAGCCAGAAGGAAGGGTCTTTGGTTCTTAAAAATAAATCTCCAAGATGGCATGAACAGCTTCAGTGCTGGTGTCTGAATTTCAGGGGACGGGTAACTGTTGCATCAGTTAAGAACTTCCAGTTAGTGGCTTCATCAGAAAATTGGCCAGCCGAGCCAGCTAGCCAGGATCATGAGAAGGTACTCCTGCAGTTTGGTAAGGTGGGGAAGGATTTATTCACCATGGATTACGGATATCCCATGTCAGCCTTTCAGGCATTTACTATCTGTCTCAGTAGTTTTGCCACCAGAATAGCTTGTGAGTGAATGACATGGTACGCCCATATTTTCTTGATAAGCATCAATTTTTTTGAACCATAAACTGCGCTTGTATGGCACTATTGCTAAGTACCTAACTGTTGAGCGTTTGTGATGCTCCTGAAGCTTTGAACATGTTGAATAACAATTTCATGATCCTATAGCTCCAAGGCATGCATCACCTTCTCTTTAGGTCCCCATAGCCGCAAACCTTCCCTTGTGCCTGTGTTGTAATTTAGAAGTGATGGTTCTTGTGTGTTTCGACTATAGCTAGTCTATGTTTTCAATTTTAAAGATCATGGGCTGGAAAATTTGTTGGCATTTCATTGCACTTGTAGAAAAGGGTAATCTCTTGCTAGTATCTATAGCTTCCAGCTGTATGCCCATCATTTGGCAACTTTTTGTGATATTTTATAGAAGCCAACGTCCTGAAGCCCTTCTAGTTGCTGGGTCTCATCCTACCAAGACCTGAGCTACATCAGGAGACGCAAGTATATGGAGTTGTAAGGTTGCCATCAAGTTGGACGTAACGTTAGCTGGCTTAGATTCCGTGGATTCGGGTGAGCATGGTTCAACTAAAAGCAACTCGAAGACCATTTTGATGTTCTTGGCCCTGTGGTATGTATATTTGTTGTACATTGCTTTCTAGAAGTATATTTGAACCCTACAGTTGTTCTTTCCCATCAGATTGTAATGAGTTACTCACCTGCAAATCATTCTTTTAGAATGATTCAGTTTGATATGGCTGTCATTGATGACATGAAAATGTTCTTGTTTTTTTATTTTCTCGTTGTTATTTAGTTTGATATGGCTGTGATGTGAAGATGGTTTAGTAGAGTACACCTCCATGAATTTTGGAGACAATTCCTTCATGACATGGGTTGTCATGCTGTGGATAAGCTTGCCAGTTTGGTCGTTGTCTATTGTCTCAGGATTCAACTTTATTGCTTCTTTGCATAAAAAAAAACTATTTCCATAGCCAAAGCTTTTCCAGCATTCTGTTTTCCGAGCTTTCCAGCTAGCCCTTTATACTTGGTTTGGTATGATAACTGGGAATTTTGAGCCATTTCATTTATTTCTAGGTGCATTATTCTTCATTTGTTGTGTCTATGTTTCCACTATGAAATGGGGAATTCAGGGGTTTGTATGTTTGATGGGGTTTCTTGGAGAGTGTATATATATACTAGTTATGTCCTGGTCACATGACACCATATGACAGGGTAATTACCAATCTCACCCCGAATAACTCTCTCACTAAACCCTAGGCGTCACCTAGGACATTTTTTCGGACAATAAAAGTTTAATTTATTATAAATGTAAGATTATATATTGTAAATGTAATCTATATATAAAAAAAAAATTAAAACTACTAGTCTTTATTTGTGGAATTTATGGAAATGCACAGATCGTCGATATATATTGAGAAAACCTGCATTTAAGGGAAAAAGATGAAACACATTATTCTCATTCATCCAAAAAAGTAGATCCAGCCATATATCCTCCTTAATTCGATCTTCTCTCTACGATGACGAGAACTGCACAGGCATAAGTTTTCTATGATCTCCACACGAGTTAAGAAAGCACTTAACCGGGCTGACTTTTTTCCAAGATTAGTAAAGGATTCCTATTTCTAAGATGAAGGATAAAAAAAAGGAAACGATTAATTTGCTAACAAAAATGATACAAGATCCTTTAGATTTAGCGGCAGTACCACTTTTAGCAGCGGAGTAACACGCGCCGCAATTGTTTAAGCTGCGACAGTTTCGGTGAGCGCCGCTAATCTCGCCGCTAAAAAGCTGTTTTTCCGAAAAATCAACTTTTAGAGGCGAAAATAGCGGGCGCGTGTGTTGCTGCCGCTAAAAACGTTGGTACCGCCGCTAAAACTTATTGGATCTGAATCTTCTATTCCGTATATATAGCAAATTTAGTTTCCCTTTTTTTTTAACCTTCTTTGAGAGATGTTAATAAAAGTTTTTCTAAGATTAATAGCTGGACTTAGCTTTTCTCTTGGATGGTTGGATCTTGTATCAATACCAGGTATCCAAGAAATTATAACTATCTATATATAATCCTCATATATTATGTTGGGGTGATTCTCCACCCTTGGATCGAATGGATTAGAACTGTTATATGATCCGTATCAGAACAAACAGCTATGACAGGGATAAAAACTGAAAATCCACATCCGAAATCAGAATAGTGCGAACAACTATGTGCATTACATCTTATTGCCCAAATGTCACTATGATCTCTTCAGCCTCCAAACAAACTTCACATTAACATCATAGAACAATCAGTCTCTCCAAGTTTTACATCATGAAACTCAACAAATAAACAAACTGCAATTCAAGTCATACAAATTTGTTGCACCATTACAAGCAACTTTCTTAATACAGTACATCACATTACAAGACTGCAAATAGCATAACCAAGAAAAAGGGGAGGAGAAGCCCACATATACATGAAATCTTGCCCAAACGACGGTGGTTATATCAGGAGTCCAATAAACCATGACCCAACACCATTTCCTTTATTGACAGTTCTCTCTTGATCTGAAAGATATGCCAGACAAAAATTCAGGCTGAAGAATTTTACTTGGTAACTCCCCGGAATTAACCCAATTCAACTCACTAGCTATAGAAAACTTTTGTTGAGTCAAAGTTGAACAATCAGTGGAAGGAAAATAGACAGAGAACCTCACTTCCATGATCTGATACATCCTAAACCGTCTGAACACAAGCCGGTGCATCAGATCTTGGCCCAGCAAGCGTCCGGTAAACATAGAGCTTCTCGACAAGGCAGACATCAGGCATTGAATCCAATGACCCTTCTCTCCTCTCGTCGATAACTTCCACATTAAGACGTGGCATCCTCCTTGCCAACAACTTGCATGCTCCCAAGGTCACAGAGCACGCCGACATCCAAAGGGATCGCATTGTCTCCAGCTTAGCTGCATTGGCCAGCAAAGCTTTGTCTCCAAATGGGCAATCTCTAATCTCTAGCTTCCGTAAGCTCTTGCATCCTGAGAGAATGTAGTGGAGACCTGCATCACTCTCCCCAGCGAAGGCAACAGAGAGCATCTCAAGACGATCTGCAGCAGCTCCAATAGATTTGAAAACACGGTCAGTGAGGAGGCCAGAAACAGAGAGACGCCGAAGACCAGTACAAGATTCGACTATGGCACTAAAGCCAGCATCAAGCGGCTCAAGGGTGTCATAATCAGGGGTCCGAGGCTCAATAATACAAAGCCGGAAGCGTATGAGGTTGGGGCAGTTCCTGGCAACAGCAAGGAGCGCAGCATTGGTCATTTGGCGACAAAAGTAGAGGACAGAATGGAGCATTGGACAACCAGCAGAGATTGCAACAAGGCCCCTTTCCGTAACAGGCTGTGCTACGCCATGTGGATCAGAAAGGAAGACACGCAGTTCTTGAAGACGCTTGCAAGATGCTGCAATTGCATCAAGGCCATCATCCTCAATGTGATCCATTACCTACAAGCATATTTTTCATAAGCATATAGAGAAGATATCTTAGAAGCATACCTAAGAACTTTACAACGAACCTACTTGCCTGACTGATATATCAGCGTATTGGATACAACAGTTACGAAGTCATCCTATACACATGAGCTAGATACATGAAAAGGTGGACAAAAGTCTATATTCAGAACTCACTTCCTAAACACATACGCCATGTTCCAAACAGCGACATGCTTATGCTGGCAAATGCAACTACCATGGATTACCACGCCGATGGCACAGTCCATGCCGATCACTAGGTCAGTGTCGGCACAACCTATGCCGACCGACATGATAATCTATGGCAGCAACTACGTGCCTACTGTATGGACTACAATTTACAAAACAGCCCATATGGGTAAGTTACAGTGATAAATAAACAGAAAAAAGTGTAGATCAACTTCTAAGCAGCAAAAGTAAAATAAAAAAGTAACTTAAATAGCAATCTGTAAGTAAGGAAAAATCGAAAGAAGATAAGAAAAAGGTATAAACACATACCCACAACCGCTGTAGGTTTCCGCACTGGCTGACTAGTTTTATAAGCTCAGGGTTTTGAATGGTTGCATAGCTCAGATTCAATGATGTCAGACCATCACAAAGTGGGTAGAGTACAGGAAGGTATGCCGGGGCAACTTCCCAAATCCCAGATAAGCTCTTGAGATTTTTACAGCGTGCAAAGGCTGATTGAAGCTTAGAATAGAGTTCTGGTCGATGGTCGGATGAGAACTTTCCAGGGCCAAGATCAACCAGCTGCGGAGCCTTATGCAAGAGATTAGCAAGCTTATCAAGGGGCACAGAATGGTTAAGCTTGAGGGACTTGAGATTGGTGCACCTACTCACAAGGCGCTCAAGGACAGATGCATTGACCTCTCCTTCTAAGCATGAGATGTCTAGAGATACTAAAGAAGTGAATGACTCAGGAAAGAGACTAAGCCACTGTCCAGACCTACTCTCCACTACTTCAGTCTCCTGTAAGTTCAGCTCCCTCAAGTTCCTGCATTCATACAAATCAGATATAAAAGAAATCATGATCCAAGATAACAAGAGGACAATCAGAGTTGTAGTCATAGTACCGATTCCTTTCCTAGTCTGTTAAAATACATCTGTGAGCATTTTTAGCTTCATTTTGCACACTTATCTAAGAGCAAAGTGTATCAGCCCAGAAGGTAAAAATCGTATCTCTAGTATTTTCACCCTAATCAAAAGTTAGGCTTTAATAAGATGACTTCAAGCATACCCACTACTTTGCTAAAACTAACTGAAACAGCATAAAAATCTAGTTTAAGCAAATAAAACCCTAGAGCCTTGATCCTTTGTCTAGTTATGACAGCCTATTTATACCATATACAGACACAAATTTCTTATTGTCTATATAGAACACAGACAAATTCGTATCCTCACTCCCAGAAAGACTCCCACATATTTGTGCACATAGAGATAACATTATGCAGGTTCTAAAAAAGTTCATACAAGTCATGACAAAACAATAAATGATATACTTTCCGGTTATGGGTTTTTCTTAATTGTTAGTAGCTTGACCATCATTGTCATTTCTGTTGGGTGAATAAATGATTGATTACATTAATTGAAACTGAAATACTAACAGGCAGCCGGGACAAGACAAACAAATACAACTACACAAGCAACCAAACGGTCAAGAACCTAAAACACCTAGCTCATCGCTCATCTACCCATGACCACTTGGTCCAATAGACCAAATCTCCACAAGCCATCCATTGGGAATAGAAATAAGTATTACCAAGAGAAAAGACTCTAATGCTAACCCTACTGAAAAATGTAGGACGAAATCTTCAAAATTCCGACCGATAAAGTTCTCCCATTTAATTCTCTCCAAATATAATACAATGTAGCGGCAAATGTCGGCTTGAATATATAGCTCAAAAGGGAATTCCCTCTTGCATTTGTCACTACTCATTTTACAGTCTTCCCACAAGACTTACTGCACCAACGTTGACTACATTTAAAGCATAGTACCATAATCTGTCAGAGAAAGGACATGAATGGAAGGAAAAAAAAATGATCATTGCTTTTATCTGCAGTGCCACAAAGAACACGTCTAGTATCCCGAAATGATGATGATTACTGAAAACTTCATCACTGCTACAGCATTGCAGGTAGTCATATCAGTTAAGAAGTATTATGAACACTCAGGAATAGCTGAGCCAGAGAACAGCAATTCAATGACTTCTGACCATTCCAAAATTATCCTAACAATTTATAAGATACCAATTATAGCATGTGTACGGATTAACCCTTCTAGGGTACTATCATTTCCATGTCCAATCAAAATTTCTTCTGAACTATGTTTGTTTGTTCTTGACTGCTGTAATCAATACTGCTTTGACATAGGCAAAAATTGTGGAAATTTCTAGCTTTTCCTAGACTAAGTCTTGGCCACATATATAAACAATCACACACGACCTCGCCACAAATGGGTGTGGGCAACGTAATTGCTGGAATGCCAATGCCAGATCGAAAGAACACACCAATTTTTTGAAACAAAAGGAGTTGTTATATCACTATTTTCCTACCGATACTCCACCCAAGAACTTCAAAATATCAACTTAACAAAAGATCCCAAAAATCTTTTCTACAAAGTCGACTGGTAAAACCGGAAACAGTGACAGTTTAAAAAAAAGCTGAAATACTCAATTTTTAGACAACATTTGCAGGAAAACACCATTAAAGATCAACTAATGAACATAACAAGTCCAAAACTATGGAAACCAAGAAGACGGGGGAAACCGCAACCAAATTAAAGATCAGAGCTAGCTCCCAATAAACACCATCACAATAGCACTCTAACCGAGCAGCAAAAAGTATCTACATAACACCCAATAAATCCAAAACTCCAACGAGAATTTATAAAAAGCAGCATTTCCCCAACAAATGAAGCGATCAACAAAAAAAGAAAAAAAAAACGCTTTTTTCTTAAGCAAAAATGCTGGAAAAAGCGCCGTTATCCAGCATTATTCTTACCGATCAGCTAAAAATGTCAACCCAAAAGGCTTGCAGAAAGCGACTTAAAAAAGTGATAGGAACCAATCCAAAACAATACCACCTAAAAAAACAGAGACAGACCTTAGATCCAAAACAAAGAACAAGGACATCATCACTCACCAGCATTTCGCCGCTATAGCGCCGAGCCCAGCGGTGGTGAACCCCTCGCAGGACACCATCTCCAGCGCCCTAAACGACTTACCCCCCAACTCCCTCGCGACGATCTCGAGGCACTCGTCCGTCACCACCATCCTCTTGAACCTCAGTTCCTCGAGATTGGGACACGCCTCCGCCAGCGCCGTCACCCAATCGACAGCTCCGGCGCCCCACCCCGGCGGCACGAGGTCGAAATCTGCGAAGTGGGGCTTCCCCTTGATCGCCACGCACCTTAGGTCAGCGAACCGCCGCAACACCAGCGACGGCCGAGCGGCGTAGCAGTTGCCGACGAAGAGGCGGCGGCGTGCCACGGCGTCGAGGCTGTACCAGGCGCGGCACGCCAGCGACGCCGCGTTCCGGTCGGCGTCGGCCTCGATGAGCGTGAACACGTGGCACCACACCTCCTCCGGGAGGAGTAGCCACGAGACACTGCAGCCCCGATGATGGCCGTTGGACATCCTCAGCCCCTGTTCGCCGCCGGCGAAAAGACGTTTGCTTTAGTTTTTAACCGTTTAACCTCCCGACAGAGAGAGGGCCACTCTCGACCGAGTCCTTATCCGGAAATGGGAAACGCCAACGTGAATCTTGCGAATCGCGAATAGCGAGAGTAGTTTCCCCGGTGCAAATCTAGAGAGGCCCAGGTACGGGCGGGCGCACAACGGGAGGAGGAGGTCAGGCGGACATGGTCCTCGGGAGGGGCGCATGGATTGGACGGTGGGGATGATGTCGGATCTAGGAGTAAAGGAATCTTGGACCATCGGGACCAGGTGGGCCCCACTGAAACCATGGGAGCACGTGCCGCGGATGGCCCTGCCACGCCTTTTTGGATGAAAAAAAACCTAAAGACAGTGAGATTTTTATTTTATTTATTGGGATTTTTATATCCTAAATTCTCCAAGTTTGGTGCGGTATTGTTGGGACTCGAAATGTTTTTCATCGTGAGGATTAAAATAAAAATAAAGATTTGTGTATATAGTCACACTAGGTGGTGGGCCCGTGCCACTTGGCGCGGCTAACTGCCCGCCCCCACTATCTCTATTATAACTTACTTCACATCAGCCACTATTCTTTTTTTTGTTTATTTAATGATAATTTTATACCACGTGTATGTCACGTATATGTCATGTGTGTATAAGTTTATGACTCAGATGATGAGTCATAAAAGTAACTACCTTGGATTTTATAAGATAGATAAGTATGTATATTTAAAACTAATCTCCTGCCTTATGATTATAAGGATGTATATTTAAAACTAACGTAGGGAAGATGATAAAAATATACAAAGTTAACTTAGGAAAATATACATGTAAACAAACTAATATAATGGAAACGGTTGTAACCGTTATTGCTCCTTATAAGGTTGATAACATGTACATTGCACATGTCCTTTAATCGATGGTGAGATATCGATTGATTGATTTATTCCATCAATATTGTTTTACCGATTGACTAAATCAACCAATCGGTACATCACTACCAATTCGATCATTGATACATTCAATCGGTAGGTATATACCGATCGATTGATTTAATCCATCGGTAGACCAAAATAACCTTTCCTATTTTTCCTTTTTTTTTTCTCCCGCCCTTTTCTCTCTTCTCTCTCCTCTCTTCTCCGGTCAGTTCACGGCTTAACTTCCCCGACATCGACTCCGCTAGCTATTCCACTCCGAGCACGCACCCCTCCTTCCATGACTTCTCATCCTTCATCGACGTCGACACCGTCGCCCCAAACCACCTCACCGTCGCCCCCTACCTCCACGACCTCCGTCCTCGTTGAAAACCAATCGCAACCTCCACCCTCATCCCGGAACCGGTGCCACCACCCTCAAAACCCTTCACTCCTCACCTCCAAACTTCCACCTGATCCCAAATCTAGATACCTCACGACCCTCCGCCCTCTTTCTAACCCTTTTTCGGTACGATCCAGCATCGCCCCCCCCCCCCCCCCCCTCGTCGCGCTGCTCATCTTCTCCGACTAAACCTACAGCAACACCACCGGCGATCCGACCCCAGACTTACACGACCTCTCATCTACCGGCGACGACAACTGGAAGTTCCTCCTTGTCATCGATCCTATTCCGGCAACTCCTAGCTATTGCCACAAATGCATTTTTAATTGCATAACTGCATTTTTATCTTATCTTATCTTCCTAATTGCATATTCATATTTTTAACTCCATTTTTATTTTCCCAATATTTTTATGTTTTTAACATCATTTTTAAATTCATTTTCATCTTTTTAAATGCATTTTTATCTTTTCAAATTCATTTTTATCCTTTTAAATGCATTTTTATCTTTCATGCATTTTCATCTTTTTAAATGTATTTTTATCTTTTTAAATGTATTTTCACCTTTTTTAATTCATTTTCATCTTTATAAATGGATTTTCATCTTTTTAAATGTATTGCATTCTTTCAATGGAACAGAAAAATGAAAATGAATGTTTTACTTCAATCAACAAAGATGAAAATGAATTAAGGCAACAAAAAGATGAAAATGAATTAAGAGAACAGAAAGATGAAAATGAATCAAGGGGGTAGAAAGATGAAAATGAATGGTTTAATGAAATCAACAACTATGAAAATGACTCAAGAAAACAAAAAAATGAAAATTAATGGTTTAATGTAATTAATAAAGTTGAAAATCACTCGAGGGAACAGAAAGATGAAAATGAATCAATAGATTAAAAAGATGAAAATAAATGGTTTGCTACAATCAATAAAGATGAAAATGAATCAAGAGAGTAGAAAGATAAAACACACTCAAGAAAACAGAAAAATGAAAATGAATGGTTTAATGTAATCAATAAAGATGAAAATGAATTAAGGGAACATAAAGATAAAAATGAATCAAGGGAACAGAAAGATGAAAATGAATGCTTTAATGTAATCAGCAAAGATGAAAATGAATAAGGGAACATAAAGATAAAAATAAATCAAGAAAACAGAAAAATCAAAATGAATCAATGGAGTAGAAAAGATGAAAATGACTCAAGTGAACAGAAAGATAAAAATGAATGGTTTAATGTAATCAACAAAGATGAAAATGAATCAAGTAAACATAAAGATAAAACGAATTTTCATCATTGTAAATGTGTTTTTCATCATTTTAAATGTATTTTCATCATTTTAAACTCATTTTCATATTTTAAAATTCATTTTCTTATTTTTAAATGCATTTTTATCTTTCCAGTATTTTCATATTTTTAACTCCATTTTCATCTTTTAAACATTATTTTTATCTTTGTAGCTCCATTTTTTTATCTTTTTAAATGTATTTTTATATTTTTAAATGCATTTTCATTTTTCTAAATTCATTTTTATCTTTTTTAAATGTATTTTCGTCTTTTTAAATGCATTTTTATCTTTCCAGCATTTTCATATTTTTAACTCTTCAAATCACAACTTAAATGCTCAATTAGTTGTGATTCTCTGTCAACGGTCTCAAATTAACTAATTCCCTTCTCAAATTTTATTTCCATATATTTTTTTCTCACTTTTTTCTATTTTTTCCCGGTTTTTCCTGTTTTTTCCGATTTTTCCATTGACTTCTCTCTTCCTCGGTCGGCTTGGCTCACCCGCAAGCCAAGACTTCATTGTCCCGCCTTGTTTGCCGCTTAGATCGGTTCAACCCCAAGCCGCTCCTGTCATCTTGTCATCCGCCGTCCTTCCACCACCGAACCACCCTCAAATCACCCCCCGAACTACTCCTATCGTCTCTCACGCTCCATACCCGACCTCAACTGCCTCTATTGCCTTCATCTCTGACATCGGCATCAACCCCCAAGAACCTACTGTCGACTACCGTCCGTCACCGCCTCTCCGACCTCATCAACATCTGCAAACCACCTCTACACTCACCTAAATCTTCTCCCCTACCCACCTCTGACCTCCTCCACCCTCACAGACGTCTCCTCCGGCGCCGATCAACTCCACCCAAAACCACCGCGCCGCCTCCTCCAAATCCGGCCATTTCGGAGCCCTATTCCATGATCGAACTATGTGGATCGACTACTAAGACCTCCATGAACGCAAATGCACCAGTCCCCGCTCTGAAAAGCCTTCCTCGCCGGCGAATAAGCTTCGGCAAACCTCAGCCGCAAGATCTAACCAATCAGTCTTTTGATAAATCATATAGGGATATTTTCATCATCTAATGTTAACAGCTAACTAAAATGATTAACAAATGGGGTTTTCAACTTAAAAACTAAGCTAATAGGGGTATTGTCTACTGAATCAATCAAGCCGTAACTCATAGAATAATAAAGTGTATTGAAATATATCCAATTCTATCTTCCCCGATTTCGTGATGGTCCCTTAGCCGTCCGAGGGTGGGGCGGGCGGGGGGGTGCGGGGACAGATAGGGACGATGATTCGCCCGGGGTGTGGGTTTCTATAAAGCTGACAGGTGTCCGTACGTCGGCAAAATCATAACGCCATCCCCACCCTCGCTGTCTGATCTGATTGACCCAATTGTTTGACGGTGAGTGTTCCCGGAATGCCCCCGGTGACGTCATCTCCGGCAGCCTTTTTCCGGTGCACGATCGGAGAGAAAGGGGACGCGAATGCCCTCGGTTGATGGGGCGGTGCTGACTTTATTGAGGGGCGTAACCGGCATTTCGCTCGAGGGGATCTCGGACGGAGGAGATCGAGCGGTGGGGAATGTGCAGGGGATCTAAGCCGTTGAATTGCGAGTCCCACTCTTTTACCCGAGATTTGAGAAATCTAAATAGATAATAGAAAAATAATTAGGTGGAGATGCAATGGACCCATGTCTGTGTCGTCACGTTAAAATCACGTGACCTGAAATATTGGTCCGTGTCCACTTCTTGTTGGTCTATCTGTAAAGATTTGAATCTATTAGATATCTAAAAGTGGGAACTATATTTACTCAACAATGGTTCAAAACTATGGTAGCAAGCTTTTATGTAGGATTTTTGACTAAAATATCCCTGAAACCTTCAAATTACACATGTATTCCTTGAAACTTTGAAACATCACTTATATCCCTCCAATGTATACCTTCTTACACGAATATCCTTGATTCGACTAAATAACATATCATTGAATGATGTTTCAAAGTATCAAGGAATAGATGTGTAATTAAAAGTTTTTCAAGGACATTTATGTAAAACAAATCCTAAATGTATTTAAGACCCAAAGCAGTCAAACAAATGAATTTACAGTGACACGAAGAAGCATGGTTATGAACCTTTTTTTCTTAGAATATGGGTGAAAATTACAGAGAGACTAAGCAGGAAACTTCGCATCTCATGAACATTCAAGGGGGCTTTTCTATGTAAATTTCCGAAATGTGCCACAGCTGCTGCCTCTGCTCGCAGTAAAACTGGTTTTAAGAAGATCTGGGTTCTTGCACTCTGCTGGAGATACAACGAACCGCCTATGTACAAGGAGTTTGCAAAGTTAGATAAAAGCAACAATTTTGTCAAGTTATCGCTGCCAATCCGATGACACCATCGTCCTCAATGCTTGGAGCAGTTGTTGAGGCAGAAGAGCGACTTCTAGCTGAGATCACAACAGGTATACGCCCATCAAGAACGACAAACATCATGATTCAAATAACTTAGAGGTATGAAGCTATTCAACCTAGACATATTGATCTATTAGATGGACAAAAGAATGTTTGAAGGTCTAAGTTTGCTTATTTAAAATCTGCAAGGTCAATAGGTTGGACATATCCAGTGTATTCATCAGAATGCATCAGCTGCAATAGCATGCCCAACTTTGCTGTCTTGTGCTAGCATCAGCACTCTAAGTACTCATCAGAGCACATAGTAATAGGGTTCATTGATTCAAAGCAGGAAGAACAATGAACAGTAAAAATAATCAGATCGAGAAAAATTACTAAAAAAAACAAAGCAAACTGTAAAATGTGAGAAACTACAAAGGTTTAAGCTCGATACTAAAGATTAACAGGATACTCACCCGAAACATTGGTTATTGCGTTTGTGCTTTTCTGAGCAGCAAGAGATTTCAAGTTGTTCCCAGTTGCTAATTGAAGCAAGCTCCTCATGTGTTGCTTTTGTTCTTTAGGACTAGCAGTCTTTGCGAGGGCATCTTCAAATGCAAGTATATCCTCCCTTGTGATACAAGGAAGCAACGACAAAACCTGAATCCATGCAAAATCACCTCTTACCATCAAAAAAATTAGCAAGTATCTAAGTTTGACGAGTCCAGTCATGTCTTTATGATTGCGAGCTCATCAAGGACAAACAATGAACTGACCTGTCTAGGAGCTGAATCCCTATCTGATAGGTACATAAATATATCGCGGCACAACCCAACAAGCTCTGCACTAACAAAAGCATTGGACTCCAGTGCCAGACTTTGAATTATTGCTTTGAATAAATCCCTAGCAACAAATTCTCTAAGCTCTGCATTATTTGTTGAGATGGCAAGAAGAATCACAGCTCCACAAAAGGAAGTAAGTTTAGCCATGGATTCTCCATCAGTCCATGAAAATGCTTCAATTGTAATACGTAATGCTGGAAGACCAAGGCCTTTGTGCTTCATGAGAAAGCTGGAAGTAAAACGCAGACATCAATCAATTAACCAAGCAACAAAATAGCTTTAGCACTACTATTGAAGTTAATATTCAGCAATATCAACTAAACTAGAACTATGAATAAAAAATTTCAAAGGGTAAGGAATGACTTGTTAGTTGGTGGCTTTTTAGACATTACCCGATCATACAATTTGTGGCAAAACTATTCAAATCTTTAATGGAAGATGGTTCCGTGCGATTGACATTCCCAATTTGTTCTATGGAAGGAAGTCCACTATTCAAGCCTGGCGAAGCTAGAACTGAGAGAAGATAACATACTTCCCTAGTCAAATCACGAAGCAATTTTTCTTCCATCACTTCCACCTTCAGCTCCAATCCAGAAAGATTGCCAAAAGTATCAGGAACCTTTGCTCTACCATCTCGTAGAAGAGTAGACCAAGAGCATGTGAGAGCCTGATGACAGTGAAGAAATAATGGATACAAAAGGTTTTTTAGCCATGCCTCCCATAAATCTGAAGGGCACGACTTGACCAACGGAATAAGCACTAAGTGAATAAGTTGGCGTATGTGTCTGAACTCCATTGATTGCAAATTCTCCGTAAGAGCTAGCAAAACAGGAGGACTATCCATACTCCGGAAAAAGGTTTCCCCAGTGGTCGTCGACAGTCCTATAACATTGTACCTGCAGCCAGATAAAATGAGAAATTAGATTGAAAGTATACAGCAATCCAGAAGACGCCCAAAACAGAAGTATACTGCAACATGTACAACAAGAGGTGCATTATTTAATAGATCAAATGGTACATTTGAAACATCTCTAAAATTAACAGATCCTGGTTTCTCATAAAGCATTTCTATGAATTATCTGTGAAGCTCATCCACAACCCTGAAATGCTCAATCTGTAGTCAGATGGAAATCTGTTCTCTTTTAATTGAAAGTGAAACAATGAAAGACATATAAACTCAATAGCATGAGTGGACACCATGGGCTACAAAATGAATAAGTGAACTTTCCCTGTAAACAAGGCTCTTTACACCATGCAAGCAACCAATAATTCAAGCGCAGTATATGGGTCCAAGATTGCAAGAGACTGGGGAAGCCAAGGGCGAAACTGCTCAATCCGTACCTAAATCCCTCAAGTTGATATTGCATATGTTAAACTGCCCGATATCTCTTCAAAAACAAATGTGATGTGATCTCAACTCATGGTAAACTCGGAATTAATATGATTGATCACTTATCCGGATCTGCTTTTCTTAGATTTTTTCCCCACTACAATTTCTTCGTTGACGATTTCAATTAATTAAACATTCCTCCACACCAAATCAGGAGTCTTACTTGAAATTCTACAATCTATCACAAGTAGGAGGCAAAGGGTAATTAAGGCATGGATTGAGTTCAAAAAATCACTACTGACCTGACAAAATTCAAGGTCTAATGATGTGGTATTAATGACTAAACCAGTAACCACTGGACAGAAAAATACTATGTAGGTAGATTGCTGGTCAAATGAGGAAAAGATCAGCGATGACTTTAAGTTGAATATTGGACATAACTTGAGGACTTTATCTAGCTAACTCGATCTCCTAAATCCATAAGAACCAATGAAGTTGAAAAGGTGCATACCCACTATCTCGTATGCCCTTCAACCAGTTTCTCAGGCCGCCTTCAAGGGAAACCCCTTCAGCATTCACTTCAATCTGAGATCCATCAGCAAAAACCAATTGGCCCTTCGGCAGCTTAAGGTTGCCTTCTCCAAGAAGACTAGCCTGCTCAACTGTACTCATACTTTTTGCTGCTCTAAGTTCAACTGCTAATGCTTGATCTACTGGCTGAGACCATAATGAATGTATAGATCGAAGAAGCTGCACAGAAGCGAAGCCGCATTGAACTCATTACTTGATCACAGATGTTTTGCCAACATAAAGATAGAGATGGGAGCTTTTTTCTTTTAAACTCTTACCCTCAAGAGAGGTGGCAACATCCATGCTAAATGGGAAGACAGAGGATGGTGATGGGTGGGTAGATCGCTTGCTCCGGAGCAACTTTGCAGGATGAAATTGGCTTTCTTAACTCCACTTCTTTTGAGTGCCTTCTCAAAGAATGTCACAGTGTGGTAAATTGACCACATAAATTGTGTATCCGAGCATAAATGTGTCAGACCTAATGGGTCAGACAAGAAACGATTTTGCCATTCCAACTGCATCCATTGTTTGCTTGAAGGTTCAAGTAACCAGTCAAGGACTTGTTGCTGTTGCTGATACCTAAGATTTAAGGTGGAAAAAAAGTGAGAGCACATATGATCCAATTAAATACAAACTTCAGAGAAAAGCACAAGCAAGCGAGGTCATACCCAGCAGAAGCAGCCATGACAAGAAATGCTTCACCAAGAAGATTATGCTCACCACGAAGTAGACGACCCTCTTGCTGGAGATAACCCATTGTATCAGCAATACCCTGTGGCATCAAAGGAATCACAGTAAAGAACGAGCTAAACCAGCACGGGCCGGCACGGACTGGCACAGCGTTTTACTGGCCAGACATTGGCAATCCTTGCTACACATTACTATTTGATATTTTTCAACCTAGTTAAAGGCTTAAAGAATACAACAGAGGAAGTTGATGGATGGGTTTTCTGCACAGACATGCATGCTTTATACGGCATAGAGATCTAATGCAGGAAATTGTCACTAACACAAAAATTCCTTTTTTCGAACATTATTTGATTTAAGCAGTAATGATGTAACCTTCATATGAGGAAGAAGGCTTTTGTCAGCGGCTCTAGCTATCCGGATAAATGAAGAACAAATCTGCAATCTAGCATGCCGAGCAGTATTTGAAGGATCCTGCAGACCGGTTTGTAAGGTAACCAGATGATAGATCTCCCAGAAATGTGGGAAGATGATAAGATGAAAATGAAAAACTAGTAGAACCTTCATGGTCAAAGGAAGAGATGTCAAGAGTTCAAATAGCTTTTGGACTACACCAGCAACTGCATCTGGGAAGTATTTAAAATAGTGTCCAAATGCATCGAGATATCGCCCAAGTATTACCGCAAGTGACGGTCTAGTCCACTTCAAAGAAAGGACTCGCTGAAGCAAACCTGAGTTCACAGGTAGCCATGGATTATCACACACTTCAAAACAAATTCAGTAAACTACACTAACACACTGAAATCATCTTAACCAACCAACCTTCAAAAATTTTGTGTAACTGGAGCTTGATTTCAGCATCACTAGTTTCCATCGGCCCATCAAAAATTGCACTTATAACCGTTTCAAGGCCTAGTTGCATGCTTTCCATAAAAGCTAGATCCTGGAATATTCAGATGAAAAGTAATTTGTACTTGGTCAATAAGATTTCAACTATGCTTCTTATAGTTTGGTTTCAAAAAAAATCTGAGCTTCCTAGAAGGCAATGATGAAACTGATACCTAACCTTAGCTGATAATGACCCATGAACCAAGTTAATTATTGCACCAATTCTCTGTGAAACCATCACTGCAGCTACCACTGGCCTTTGAAAAGCAACAAGGCGGATGAGCTCCAACTGCACAAATACTTGAACCTCATGATCACAGTTAAACATCTTCAAGTGAATCATGATGATCATGGACGCGATTAGAAAATTAATAAGTAAAGACATGGCTTTCAGTTTATTCGATGCCTAGTATCAGCAAGATGGAGGAAGAAAGAACCATCAACTTTTACCCCAAACAAACACAACCCTGGGATGCTTATACCACTCAGGTCCAAGCCATAGAAAACTACTTGATGCGCATAAAAGCAAAACATGGGAATAAGAAATGTCCTAGCAAACTCATTAGCTCCCCCCAAAAAGTCTTGCAAGAGTTGTTGATCCAACCTAACTATAAGTACTCCAAATTTCAGCGAAGGAATAATTCGATATGTAAGTTTTGATCATTCTTTGAATTTTGGAGCCTTCTATTCTGATATTGGCTGTTGAAGTGTGTTTGGTATGTTTAGCCTTCTAAACCAGAAAAATCAATACCAATCAAATGGTTGAAGGATTTTCGTGCCAGTCTGCACGGAGCTCTTCAAAGCCAGAACAGGCATCAGCCTGGGGTCCGTGCCAAGACGAGTATCATGCTGGTAAGTTACTGGCACGGACAGGCATCGAAATCCCAGAAAGGGTTCACGATTTAGTATAAAACATGGAATCAACGAGTCAGATACACAAAGAAGCAAACTCAAAAACAATGTATCTATTAAATTTTGCAAAAACCTGAACAGAAAATGCTATATAGCCTATGGGAAACCAAATATTTATATTTTGTACAACAAAATATTTAGCATAGGAAACCAAAAACACATTACCAGCCTAGAACGATATTGGCTGAAGTCGGTCTTTCCATCAAACTCATCATTCCATAACTCAAGTGCCTCACCAGCCACAATGAGTCCAGATGTTCCATTTTTCTTAACCATCCGCTGAAGAGACATATTTAAAATCGCAGAGTAAATATCATCCACTACGGGAATCCCTTTCTTCTCGCTAACTGCCTGTCCAAAACCAACACTCAGAGTAGTGGTGAACGAGCTGTTTCCAGCTAATTGTGGAGCAGCCTTTGACTTGGATACTAATTCTCTCATTAAGGCCTGTTAGACATATAATGAAGTTACATTGGATACCGTGGTTCCAATGACCTTACAAGGTGTATAGAAAGATTTTCCACAAAGAATAGGTACATACCAGCCAAAATAGCAAAGCTTGAAAATGGAGGGCAAACTTAAAATGTTGAAAGTACCCCAGCATCTACAATCAACCACAAAGAACAGTTAATAAGATTGCATAAGACTGAGTAGTGAGACTTACTCAGAAATACTATCAGATATTTCAATGATATATTATTCTCTGTGCAGAATTTAAACAAGCAACAAAAAATTTAAGGACAAAGTAGCTACATAAGACATAACCAGGATGTAGGCACAATTTCCCTTATTTTCTCTACTTTGCAACTTTCACTTATACTCTGCTTTTAATCATATGTATTTTCTAAAATCATTTTTCCTGAATACAATAACAGTTCATCGTGATCCAGATCTCTGAAACAAAGCATTTTGCTTCAAATATGCCTTGGCATTAGTCATTTGGTAAAGCAGGGACTCCCATTATCAACAACTCATGTTCAAGCCCAGGAAAATTTATCTAATGTATGAGGGGCAACAACATGTCTAGTCTACATATTGAGCGAACCTTTTAAATTTTAAGGGTACCAAAGCTAAAGTAAATAATTCTAGCATGACCATACTAGTGAAGCATCACAACGCACGTTTCATTGACTCGTAAGCAGAACATAATATTACCCAATTTCTTCAGCTAATCTGCTTCCCTAAAAGCGAAACAAAATTGCACAGATGGTAAACTTAAAAACACAATGAAATGCAGATCAATAAAGCAGAACCTATCCCAGACAAGAAAAATACTATAGGGCACAATAAGAAGGATGCAAAATAGAGCAATAATAGTGTTTTCCAATTCCCTAAAATCAATTTTGTACTGGCAAACCATCCATGAATTCAGACTAGTGAATTCCTAGCTGTCCATGGGATGGGCTAGCCAAGATGGGCATCTCTCCCCCAAGTGCCTAAGTTTATACAGCAGTCTAACTGAAGCCTTCTTGCCTAAATTTGTCTTTATACTAAACAACAAGTAACTTGTTAGTTACAGGCTGCCTCTGCATCAGATGAACACAAGCAAATTTCCCCGGCCAAGAGACACTTTCACACGCTTCATATAGAAAAGTTGTATTGGGTTTATGATAGGTCATTACATGTTAGCTTCTAAATTAAACGCCAAAGGAGGTACAGGTAATGGGCAATATTAAGCTCATCATACCATCCACCTATAACTCTTATGCCAAAAATGCAAACTCAAACATGGCATATAATAGGCACATCCGTGAGCTTATTTTTACATGGAAGACAAGTTCCATCCACAAGGCATCAAGCCATCAACCAATATCAAACCAAAGCCCATGACCAGATACCTATATTTCCAGAATATCATTCTCCTCATAAAGTTAAATCCTTAAATCCTAAAAGCCAACTCCAAATATGGAGCACCTTAGGCATGCCCCCAATCTTATAATGCACAACTCTTTTCCAAACTCCTGCCACTTGGAATAATGACTTCCTCCACTTCGAGTAACCAAAACTTTAGGTTCCATTACAAGGTCACTGAGACTCGAGAGAAGAAAACTTAAACTACAAAAGAAGTCAATGAAAATCAGTAGCAAACAAAACTCATGTTTGATATATCAGAGTCGATGACATCATTGAGATAGTTGCTGGTGCAGGATCAAGACACTTGATTTGACATAGCAGAACATCCACATATCGGAAAATGTACTATTACATGCAAATTTTCAGCGAACAATTGGATGGGCATAAACCTGTTGGAGAAATAAGGAACATGTACTTCCATCCACAGCTATGCATTGCAGGTGGGAAGAACCCAAAGCAACCATACTTTCACATAGACATTCCACAAACTCGAACTCATTTTCATCAACAGTATCCAGACTGGAGCTAGATCTGTTAAGAAAATCTCTGGATATGTTTATCAAGATATGGAAGACGTCATTCATAGCAGCGTCAAAATCAGATGCACTAGCATCACTAGGCCTTTTCCTGCATACGCAATAATGTAATGAAGAAATGAAGAGCTGATTAGCATTAGAAACATAAGAATTGCAATAGTAGTTAGAGATACCTTTGTGATACAAGTTTGAAGAACTCGCAAGCATGAAAGCGAAACTCGAGAGTAGAAAGTAAAAATCTACATCTGTGTAGAAAGCAGTTAGTCCAAGCAAGCATGAAACTTCAAAACATGCGACATATTAAAGATCATGGAGTAAAATAATCACAGCATACCCATTCATTAGACCATATTTGGCAAGATCAGGGACAGGAGCCCATTCAGCGTAGGCATTTACAGCATTCAATGCAGCTGTTACTGTTGCTGCGTGCTGCTTTGCTACAGCTAATTGTTGCTTGCCAAATTCATTCCCAGCAGCTTGAAAGTGCTTCTCAAGGAACTGCAACGAAACAATAAACTAATGGCTTCAAGAAAAAATATCGAAGGCAGGCAAAATGGCCAAACTTTCAATATCTACAAACTCGATAAATAATTAACCTCAATGACCCTTATCACATGCATGTGAATGTGTTTACTTACAGAGTACAACAGAGGCAAAATGTCTTTCAAGGATTCAGTCAGGCCCCGTAACAAGACCCGACGCCGATCGCCTGACTAAGAATAACAGTGTAGAGATAGACGACTAAAATCAGTGCAGTTAGCAATTTCTTGAAGACTAAAAATAAGAAAACCTTACAGGAAAGAATTCCACGAGAAAGCTTAGTGACCTTCTAAGTCTTCATTATGAACTGTGATATCTTCCGGAAGCCACCTCAGCATCATTGCAACTAACTCAGCCTGAACTCAGAAGAAAAATGTTCAGGTCATGTTTGATCAAAATATCCGAGACAGTAACCAATTAAACATCAAACCAACTTGCAGTAGTCATAATGTAAAAGTAAACCTCGATAGGACCTCTGTTCGACAGAATAACTAGAGTTGGCAACAGCTCCTGCCATAGAGCTACTCCTTCTCTTCTAACAACCTGTCACAAGGATACAAAGAAGAAGATCAAAACCATTAACATCACATAGCTAAGCCCCAAGGTAAGCACTGCACAAGAACAAATAGGCACCTCGGCTACAAGGGCTGCCGCTTGACTCTTCAGAGCCCATTCCTCAGAAGGGTTGACCATCTCTGAAATTAAATTAACTGTCGCAGTGGCAAAGTTTCTTCGTTCAGTAGTGCCAAAGTCATCCCATCTGAATCGAACCAAATGCTGTGAAAACATGGAAAGAATGATCAACAAGATAACCATACAGATGGACACTGAAGATTGTTGATATAGCTATAAGATGAGCTATATCAACACTCAGATATTCAGCACGAGACAGTCTCTCTGAACAACAAAAGAAAAGGATATCCACAAAAAACCTGCAGATATTGCTATGAGAAATGGCCTGATCTGATTGAAACTTGGAAGACTGCTATATGCATATCCTAATAATATGTTTAAGCATGCCCATACTTCTTTAAGCAAAATATATGTGGTCTGTCTCCTGTTTCTTTTTTATTGCTCATTCTAAGTGCTGAGTATTCAGGCTATGACACCGCAATCACATAAGAACACATTGAGAAAACAAATGCTAATGAAACCAAAAACTTGAACATTGATTCTTCCGGTACTCTTTTAGATTGATAATCGTTCGTGGTTTTGAGTTATACCAGTGCTCCACTCAAGAGTTATCTATCAGAAATATTAGGTTAAGGCTTCAAGTCACGCCAGCTTTCTTAGACTAGAGAGCCTCATCGATCCAGGTACAAGCCAACTATAACTTTGTTTTAACTTGCTTCAGCCTAAGGGTTCTACAGGTTCAATTCGTCGATAGCATAGGGGCATGTTGGAGAAATATTGAACTCAAAAAGAATCATCTTTCCTCTCAATTGGTTCTAAATAAAGAAAAACATTATTTCTTAAATGGTTGCTTAAACTCCTCTAACCACCGATCGACTTTGAAAGGCTCGTAAGCATAGCTTCCCATTATTTTGAGCTGACCTAAAAGTGAAATAAGGTTAATAACGTGTGGTGATACGGATGCGCTAAAAACTTGTAGAGACTAATGGTAGACATGACTAATAGTTTGGGACGAGAGTGACAATAGAGATCATTCACATGCCAACAAGAATGTTTCCCAAAATGGTGACCTAGTGGTGTGACACCGCCAATCAATAGTAGGTGATCTAGTGGTGTCCTTATTGAAGAGGACAAATACAGCCTATTGTTGGAATCATATTGGCGCGGAGTGGCAGTTTCTTCTTTGTGGTGTCACAGTAAGGGACAGATAAGGCACTGTAATGCATTTCCTTAGAGAAGGAAAGAAAATGCCTATCATGTAGGTCAAACATAGGAGTGATCAATGAAATTCATCACATTGATCCCAGCTAAACAGGAAATAAAAAACCAGAATATTATTTCAAAGAAGATGATGAATTGTTTCGAGAATTGTGCAAGGAAAATTAGGTTCTTTTACCACCTCAAGTTATATATGACTTTCTCATGTTGGGATGTTTATGAACTTTCATATCTAAAACCATTAGGCTCTTGATAACTTCTGAAAATGTCCTCAATATTTAACAAGTGGGCGGGAGTGGAATTTGCAAAAACAAACCTGTAGCATTTTAAAACCATGCAGCCGAATCTCTGAAGACCAATCTTTCCCTACCAAAAGGAATGAAGTGCTCGCCAAAACACATATGTCTCCACTTTTAAACTAGAGAACACGAAAAGAAAACCATCAGAATCTAGTAACTTATAATCGACACATCAGATGCTGCATATGTTTGCAGGAATAAGGGGATGGGGGGGGGGGGGACATTAAGAGAGAACACAATGACAGAAATCCAAGCAATAACAAATGTAAAACCACAATGTTCTGGCACTTCAAGAAATTGAATCCCAATAAGGCTTGCAAAACCTGGATCTCATCATGTTTTCCACAAGTTGATGGCTACTATCCTAATTAACCTACAAAACACTTATGAAAAGGACATGCAAAACACTTTTACAGCCAAGGGGAACACAAGATTACACCAAACCCTATATATTCATTTTAAAGCATCTCATCTCCCCGAAAGAATGCTATATTTCTTAAATGGATTCAGATCAATACAAAACTAATCTCAAGCCACACATGCCTCCAGCTCTATCTGATCAAGAAAGCCAAACGAGCTATGACAGAGAAATCAAATCGAGATAATGCACTTAAACATGCGTATTCGAGAACTTACTGCATTTTAGAGCACTCAAAACATCAAAAAGAACATCTCTTTTGCTGGCCAACATGCTATCACCGTGAAATTTAAATACATAAAAGAACACTTTTACAAGACACCAAACCCTATAAGTTCTATATTCATTTCAAAGCATCCTATCTGCCCTAAAGAATGCTATATTTATTTTCTTGAATGGTTTTTCTATGTACTAAAAAACTTCTCTTCGAGCCACAAATCGCAGCAGTTCTATCTAATCAAGGAATCCAAACGAGCAATGAAAAAGAAATCAAAATAAGAGGAAGGGAGTGAGGAATTATAACAGATTCTAAGTAGGAAAACGCGGCTTTGCGCGCGTCCGGCGATGAACTCCAGTCGAGGGTGGCCGCGATGGCCTGCGCGACGGTGCTCGCCGTGCTGCCGCTCTGGTCCATGGCGATATCGCTGAGAGTGAGAGGGAGAGAGTGTTCTTGGGATCGGATTAAAACCCTTGGATATCGCTAGGGTTTTGCTGGGGATAGCAAGGGGAATAGAGATCAGCGGATGGGAAAGGGGGAGTCTTGGACGATATATAGGTGCTTGTCTTGTTTTTGGTTTTTAAACGTTAAATTCACGCTACCCGTTAACATTTTTTAAGTGGTAATATTTATCTTCAAATATATAAATTCGAAATATTTATAGAATAAATATTATTTATTTTATTTGAAACGGCCATCTAAATTTTGAAAATATTTTTTTTTCAAAAAATTTAACTGGCGTGTCATCAAAACAAGAAATATATTAGTTGGCAAAATTGACATGCCGGCGAACAGCTTCAGAACGCTGATGATAATAAAATGATGAGTATCCTAGCTTCTACTACTTTGGACCTCCTTGGTCTCAGCATCAATCAATAACAGGCGGCTGGATGTACGGCCGGAGAACTTGGCGATCAAGGCGGATAAATCTAGCGGCACAATCATCGACTCAGGAGCCGTATATATACACTATGATGATGCCACCGCGAGCCTATAGAGTTCTAGAAATGGCTCTGGTCGACCATTTTGAGAATCTGCAGGGATTCAAGAGAAGCCAATCCACCCAAGAAGCACTTCAAATTGTGTTACTCCAAGGACGTTAATGAGGATTACGATAATGGCAGCTCATCTCCTATTTCAACTGAAAATAATTTCGTCTTATCCGGTTACCGGATAAGATCCAAATCCCATCCGTTGATATATAATCGTAACAAAACAGGAAGCTAGCTTTTAGACACGATTTCCACTCAAACACAATTGCTTAATTCCTCTTATAAACCGTCGCCTTGACTTGCGTCTTTAAAGTTAAACCTATGCTGCGTTTGGTTGCATGACGGGAGAGGTAGAGGTAGAGGTAGAGGGAGAGAGAGTGGGAGAGGGAGAGGAGTGGAGAGGAATGGGATTGTCATCGTTTGTGTTTGATATGATCATGAGAGTGGGAGAGAGAAAGACGTTGTTTGTGTTTGGTATGATCAAATTAAGATGGGAAAGTATAGGAATGATATTGAAGTTACTAATATACCCTTAAATCTGATGACTATAATTAGATCATTTAAAAGATACATAATTTTTAAAAGGGGTATTTTAATACTCTTATTTGCGTTGATCAAAACGGGAGAAAGGAAACAAGATTTCTCCCAATTTCAGGAGGAGTCCGGTTTCCTTCCGTCATGGGAGAGGGAGTCGCCTCTCCCGCGCTTAAATGCCAACCAAACGCGACGGAGGGAGTTGCTCTCCCACTCCCTCTCTCATGGTCAAAGGGTAACCAAACACAGCCCTAGGGTTAGGGTTTGCTTTGCTTTGCTCAACAGACGTACGACGGTCAATCATGGCTACCTCCTTGTGTGATGACAATGTTTTGCAGATCCTGTCACACTTGCCAGCCAAGTCACTTTTCCGGGCAAGGTGCGTATCGAGATCTTGGTGCTCTCTTATCGACCTTAACCTTCGAACGTTGTTGCCGTCGACGACGCTAGGTTTTCTTTGCCAGCATAGGCCACCAGGGCTACGTTGAAGGATGCAAGCGAGAAGTATTATATTGCACGTACTTGATGCCAATGATAGCAGCCAACAAATCGACACAACACTCAGTTTCCTGCCACCCTGGGTTTTATTTCTCGACCATTGCTCCAATGGTTCTCTTGAAAGCGATTGTTGTGACTATTACGTCTGCAACCCTGCTACAAAGAGACGGGCTAATATTCCAAGAGTGAAGGACAACCCGCGAGCATGGGCTTACATGTTTTTAGCTTATGATCCATCCACCTCTCCACATGTTAAGGTCATCCGTATTGATATTGCTGGGGAAAATACTGGGGGAGAAAGAATCCAAATATTTTCTTCTGCAAAGGGATGTTGGGGAGATTGTAAAACGCTAGTCGTGGAATCACCTGTAGTCTTTTGGGTTCGCAGTTGGCCAGTATGTCACAAAGGAACTCTATACTGGAAAATGGAGAGCCATGTCCTGATATTCGATATCGCGGAGGAGATTTTCCGATGTTTAGCCCTGCCTGACGGTGCAATCAAGCCATTTGTTGGGAAATTAGGAGGGTATGTGTTGTGCTAGTATCTGCAGTAAAAGCAACGATGGTGCCGAACTAAGAACATGGATGCTTGATGGTTGTTACAACGATCATCAGTGGCGTCTGAAGCATAGCAGCAGTTTGAATGACCAATTAAAAAAAGTATAATAGTCGAGAAATCGACTGTGCGGAAGTACTGTACTTTCATGAGAGTTCAGATGTTGTCTTCTGTGAAATAGGTGATAATGTCTTTGCTTATGACTTGGAAAAGAAAGAATTGGAGGATTCCAGGTTACCTGCTTCTATGATAAGGAGTATCTTTCCTTACTCGCCATGCTGGTTAGATGATTGGTTGACTGAAGATGTGAAGGTGGCTACTCAAGTGCTCCCCATTCCTAAAAAAGAATGAAGATGGAAACCGACTACATGATATATGAGATACCCGATCTGTTAATCATGGAGAAATTCTCATGTTTTCCTTTTTTTTGCTCTACCTTGCCGGATATATATAAGTACTCACCTTGCCCCTGAAACAGTTTTTAGTTATTGTTAATATAAAATTTTAACAAACTCCCTGTAGTTTGTCTGATTAGACGGCTGTGTTGACCCGTAGGTGGTTCGGGTTTGAAGGTTGGTCATAGCTTTTTGTTCACTGTCATCATAAAATAAATATAAATATAAGTCTTTACATATTGCATAAAATAATATTAATAGAACTTAGATTGATATGAATTAATGCTGCTTTATATAAAGCAAACTTAGAGAATATATATAAAGAAACTTAGAGGTATGAATTAATGCAGGTTAACCGTTATTGCTTCTTATAAGGTTGATTACTCGAATGAAGTGGAAGTCTGTACTCGTTTTATATGCAAATTTTTTGATACGAGTTGAAATTTTTGGCACTAAAGGACACATGCATTAGATGTGCTGCATCAGATATATTTTTCCGCTTGTGTCGCAAGATGCACTAGTTATCACTTATCAGACATCATCATCAGCATGTCTAGAGATTCCCAATCTCCCCTAGTTGGATTCCGTCAGGTATCAAGCTGATAATGTTGCAACTAATATTTTGAAGCACGTGCATACCAATTTCAGAAACTGCAGGAAATGAGCACCCCATGTTTGGATCTCCTCCTCCTTGTGTTGAGTAGGGTTCAAGAATGAGAGCGGAGATTTTAAATGGCAACAGCACTCGTGGCCTGCTTGTGTTGAGCATATTGTGGACTGATATTTTTGACAATGTAGTGTGATCGAGTACATATATATGTAATTAGCCTAGGGGCTCACTTCATGATCAAAACAAAAAAACAAAGAAAAAAAGAAGAAGAAAAAAATAAGCTGAGTATTCTGACTTACTGACACAAAGGATGCAAGTCCTTTTCAGGAAGGAGTTGAGTAGCCATCTTGAAATCTTCTGTCCTCCAATCATCTAACCAGTATAGCGAGTAAGTATATAGAATGCATCGCCCTCTTTTACTTAATTGGAAGACAAAATCTTGAATTCCTTCTTTTCCAAGTCGCAGGCAAAGACTGTACAACCTATTTTAACAAAGACAATATCAGGGCTCTCATGAAATGCAAATATCTTTTATCTGCGATGAACTATAATAGAAACTTATATACCAGCAAGAAATAGGTGGAGAAGAGATGCTGCGGGGATAAGAGAAAAAAAAACACAGAGAGGAGAGTGTGCTGTCGCCGGAGAAGAGATGGCCGGATTTGCCGGAGGGGGCTCTCCGGTGATGGAGAAACCCTTCTGGTACCATGTTAATGGTTATAAGCATGGAATATATCATTAAAATATAGGTTCAAAATCAAGAAAACTCAATATTATTGACAGTCATTGTGATTGATGTTGTGGATTATTAAGGAGTTCAAATTGTATTAATCTCGAATTGCCCTGTATAAAAGTGTACTCTGCTATTTGAGTGGCAACCATGTTATTGCTTTTTTTTTAAGTAATAAATGCTCATTTTTTTAGCATCCAATTTATTTTCATAATTGTTGGTAAATAGATATGCAAGATGCCTTCGTTGGTCGAGAATTTTGTTGGACTGTCAGTCATTTGATGGTCTATGATCTTTTCGAATGCAGGGATCATGAGCCGCCGATCAAGAACCGTTCAATTTGAGAACCTCCATGCCTTCCTGATGATGTCCGGGAGAGAGAGATAGAGGATCTCTTTTACAAGGTGGGTTTGAGGCTCCACTCAGCGATGCTCTGGTTCGAGTAGTCTTAATATCGCCACCAAACCGAAGGTAGTTTGAGTTTACTTCCTTAAGATCAGTTAAACAGTAGGAGAAGACTCCGCCAATTAGGTTGGACATTTGCACTGCAAATGATTCCTCCCCTCTGCCCATTCCGAGGATGCCGGCAATCTTGCCGCCGGCAAAGAGGAATTTTGGGGTGTTGTCCGTGGCGTTGCCAAAATTTACTTCTTTCACTGCAACAAAAGCGATCTCTCCGCAACGAGGTTAAAACTGTTAGTTAAGAGAGAGGAGAAGGGAGGGGATATTGGATTACCCTCCCCATTGACCAGCCACCTACGACATGTTTGGTTGGACATAACCGTCCAGAATGGAATGGTCAAATCCCATTCTGTTGTTTAGTTAGACATTAAAGTTGGAGTTGGGAATGAGGCAATCCCATCTAACACCCCGGAATGCCTCATTTCATTCCCGACGGAATGGCGGTTAATGGTGATTAAAAAATTAAATTACTAATCCACCCTTAATCGGATCTCTCTATGTTAAAAAAAGAGGATATTTTAGTCATCTGTATTTCATTCCTATTCCATTCCCAGGCTTCTGTTTGTATACCAAACATGGTAATGCTTCATTCCCATTCCCAATCATGATATTACAAAATCACCTTGTAATAGACCATTCCTAATCCCAATCCCGTTCCATTCCCATTCCTAATCCCATTTTCATTCCCATTCCTTGTGCTAGTATTGCACACCACCCCTAATCCCCTGAATTGGGGATCTGGATTCGACCCAAAACCTTCTAGTTGCAAACGTGGCAGTCCCACATCGCACTAGCTAACTGCTTGACTTTTTATGCCACCCTTTGCCGACTTTCTCAATTCCTATGGGCCATGGATGAAGTTGGTGACCTCACCGGGCGTGATCCATTGGACCCGAGTTGTCGGGTATGGATGACAAATTTAAATCCGAAAACTGATCCGAGCCAGATCCAAAGTTCGATAACCCACTCCTGGGACAAGCCTACAATCGAATCCTGACTGGATTTGTGTACCGGGTTTTGCAGTTCGATAACCCACATGAGGATTCAACCCGAGTCCGACACGGGACCTATTTATGTATGCAGTTCAAACAGCTTTTATCTCAACGGAAGAACACATTAGCTAAATTGGTGCAGGTGACGTGTCTTACACCTAATCGAGCATACCCATCAAGACGGGACTCAGTTTCCGAGATAGCAAGACGACAACACGTCACGGTTAAGCGTAATTAAAATTGTCCTGAGATATGCCGATTCCTTATCAAGCAATACCACCAAAAACCCATAAAAATCCCAATTTTATCGTCGCTCCCCCCTCTCTCCGGCGGCGATTCCAAGAAGCCTCCATCTCGCTGCAATCTTTCTCTCTGAATACGGAAGACGAGTCCACTGTCGACTAGTTCGATCAAGGCGTCGTTGTTGGAGTCGATATTGGTTTGTTATCGACCTTGTATATATATTTTTTGCTTTGGGAATCGGTGGAGGAAAATTTAGACTCCGTTTGGTTACGTCATTTTTTCATATTATTTTTTTTTAAAAAAGAAAAAATAGATCTGAAAATGCGTTTGGTATGTACAGTGTTGGAAAATGTATTCAGAAAATAAAAATAATGTTTTCTGAAAAATTTAGAAAACAGTATTTTATCGTTTTCACCGTTTTCAGAAAATGGTGAAAACTCTTTAAAACCCCTCCCGATCGAAACCTCTTTCTCTCTCCGACGCTTCTTCGTTCCCATCTCGCCGCCGCTCCTCCTCCACCACCCTCTTTCGATCCGGACGGTCCTCTCTCCCATCTCGCCGACCACCTCTCTCTTTCGTTCCTAGGCCGATTAGATCTACTGCTATCCCTGGCTGAATTCGGCCACCATTGAGGAACTGTGAGTACTAGATATTAGATCCCTTCAGTCAATCCCTCCTTTTCATTGTTTGTTGCTGCTTTTTTCTCATCTAATGTTCTAGTTTTTGTTCTGAGGGTTGTTATACTACTATGGTACTTAGAATTGGTAGCTACCACTCCTCATCTTTGCTTGTGTTTCATCTCTCTCTCTCTCTTGTTTGTTGGCACCTTCTTTGGTTCTTTGATTGCTCTTCGCAAAACCCATCAATGGTTTTTTCCTTTTTCATGCGTGAATTTTTTTGGGTTTTTATGTTTGTTTTGACAGTGTTGAAAGAAATGGGTTTGATTGCATTTGGAGCCTTTTTGGATCTGTATTCCTCTTGATGTGTTGCCAAACCGATCAAAAGGAAGGCAAACTGGAAATACCCAAGTGCTTGAGATCATTCCTTTGATTAGCCCTTAAAAGATCAGCAAAAATAGAGAGTTAAAACCCATAAAATTGTTTTGGTTTTTGCCAGTTCGATATGCCATTTTGGTTTCAGGTTGTAGGGCTTTGTTTTTTTGTGATGAAGTGGTAGAACAGAATAAATACCTATCAGACCTATCCTTGCTTAAGCATATTGATGTGTGGATGTTAAGGATAGAATTAATTGTATACGTTGGGAGATTTAAGAAGATAGACATATTCTTGTTTTCGATTCAAATTCCACCTTCGTGGAAAGATTGTTACATGGGATTAGTGGATTGAAAAAAAAAAATGCTATCATTTACTAATTCATGTTTTCCATTTGTTGATTCTTTACACCATTAGAGCATCACATCTCTTAATAACTGTTAACTTACTTTTAATCAAACGTGATGAAGTGATAGAGCAGAATAAATACCTATCACTCTATCAGACCTATCCTTGCTTAAGCATATTAACCTTTAAAATCTCCAGCACGATATCGAGAAGATCATTGATTCCTTAGATAAACATAGCCTATAGATTCCTCTAGAAATATTTATCCCTAGATTTTTTAGCAATCATTAGTCCACAGATTAGGCAGGAGTAAAATGCTCCCGACTTGAATCCTAAACCACTTATTTTTGTTGTCTATCTTATGTGAATTCTCTTTGAGCTTATCTATCCCATATTCAAATTGCACATCAAGCATGAAATAAAACAGGACAAAAAGATTAATCCTATCCTGTATGTAATCTTGCTGTGGAAGTAAGATGAACTAGATCTGTAAGGCTATTAGTGGTGATGCTTGCTCTGAATGTTTAAACACTTAAAAAAACAGGTGATATTACTTATTGTTTTATGAATGTCAGAACCATGCTATGCCTTTGTTGCTTGCTATTTCAAGAAGACAAACCGGTTTTTTCATGTGTTGAAGATGATCTGTACTGCATAAGATCCTTCTTCCCTTCTTTCCTTGAAAATAAGAACCTACCGGATAATCTGGTCACGTGATATTAAAAAGGTTTTGTGGCGAGTATATATTTGTGGTTGTGAAGCTAGTACTTTTTATGCATCTTATTATTTTTCTTGGAAAGGACTTACAGTGATTAGTTAACATTGTTGGATAACATAGATCAGTACTGCTCTGTTCTTTCCTATAAGCTAGCTTGCTCGTTTGTGCATAGAAAAGATGGCCTTAAATTAGAGATTTTCAATGCTAATTAATTAAGATGGTGATTAACAAGAGAAAACTGGCGGCCGTTCTCCGGCCTTTGATCGGCCTAACACAAGGCGGCCGACAGCAGACACGTGTCACCGAGTCCGGCCCCTGGTTAATTACTAATTAGCTTGGAATTTAGTGTGGAAGAAGGTAGAGATCATGATACACAAGCCTTTAATTTTATCTTAATTAGTAGCTAGCTAGCTAGAAACACTCATTAATCTTCCGTGTTGTACATGGTCACTGAGACTTGATTCTGTGATCCACTTCTCAAGGATAGGTCTGATTGAGTGGATCACAGAATATTTCTGATGTAGAATTTAATATTTAGTCTCAATACTCTTAAGCTTTTGGATCAAGTCTGATGTCATGAGTTCTGATATGTTTTGTTTTAGCCAAATAGAACTAAAACAACAGTTCTGTATGTATACTTTTGATCCATTGCTTCTTTTGTCAGAATTGCCAATATTGCTTCTTTTGTCACATTGCTTAATTCCTTAAGCTATTTTTTTTGTTATGTGAATATTTACTTTGTTTTCAAAGTCCAATAATGATCATATCTTGATAGACATCATGAGAAGCCATAGTGGCAATGCTCAGGAAGCAATGGATTGGTCTAAAACAACAATTTTGTATGTATACTTTGGATGGATGTTTGGATGGACTTTTTTGCGGAATATTCAACCGAGCAAATGATAATAGAAGATGAACAAGGGTTGAATGCGAATCAAGAAGTCATACATGTTGATGTTAGTCAAACAACTCAAATGGCACAATCCAGAGATCAAATTGCTACGCAAATGCGGAATGACTTTTTGGCGACTCGCCGATGATCCTTTGCTATCAATATAGTATAGACTTTTCGTATTGTTTGTAGTGTTGCTTTAGACAACAAACTGGATGTTATCGTATTTTGTTTGGGGAATGTTGTAGTTCAATAGTGCTTTAATGTTACATGTGTTTTAAATTTCTTGAATATATACATATATACTTTTATAAAAAAATAATATGAGATTTAATAGCTCCAAAATAGTAAATTACAAATAAGATGTGAAACTCATATATTAATGATCTATTTCGTACATAGATGCAGGATAATGATAATTAGCTTATAAAATTAAACTCATTGAAAACAAAAAATATGGTTACAAACCAAACATATTTTCATGTTTTCATTTTCAGAAAACAGTTTTTCAACATTTCAATCCAAACGCGTTTTCATATTTTCATTTTCAGAAAATGAAAACAGAAAACATTTTCCAAAACCAAACAGGCCCTTAGGGTTTTAGCTTGCCGAATTCGAAGTTCTTGTTCGTTTAGTTGATTGTTGTTTATGATTGTTTTCTTGTTGGTTTGATTTCTTGCGAACCCTAGATCAAGTGCTAGCCGGTCAATCAGCCTGCGACGGAGGTGGAGAAATCTTTCGCCTACATCCGATTTGTTCTAAGGTAGATGTCTAACTCGAGGAAGATATTTATGGTTCTGCACACTTATTTAATTAAACATACTAGGAAAATGGAGTTGTTGGCTGAGAGCCTGAAGTTGTGACTGGAATTAGAATAATCATGCGTTGCCATTCATTTCTTGCAAGAATTGTTTTTGCTGAGGTAGGCCGAGTTCGTGTCTGGGTGGTTTATGTGTGAGTGAGATTTGGGAGTTTTAATATTCAGATAAAATTTCTCATATGATGGGAACTACCTGTATGATTGGGATGGTTGACGTACAGCCTAAGTATATAGGCGAAAGATGTGGATTTCCTTGCCCTCTTTCTGAACCGAGGAAATACTTTCATAACCAAGCATATTTTCAAGAACAGACTTGCGTAACCAAGCAAGATTGTAGACACTTTTGCCAGTAGAATGTAATGGCATACCCCGTTCTTGATCGCTTCCCTTACACCTCATAGAGATATCACATGGTATCACATGTTAATGCTAAACATAAGCTCTGTAATCATTCAAGTTGAAATCCTTGTAACATTAGCTTAGCAATGGGTACAAAACTTGGACACTTTCTGATAGCTTACTTGACTTAAACTATATGGATCTTGGGAAAACCATTTTTGGACAATCACTGCCGATTGTTGTAGATGCTATTTAGATTTTTCTCCTTCTAGGGTTTAGGCTTGTTTATCTTACTTTTGGAAAACAGTTCTGGGCTAGTTTGAGGATAAGAAAGGCATGACAACGATATAATCATTTCCTTTTCACTGAAATTAATATTATCACTAGCTCTTCCTTTTATCTCTAGGAATGAGAGAAAAAGCTAAGAGTCTGCTCTATTAACTTCCCCTGTGATACTTGACTAAATAGTTTAATCACTTGAAGATTGTTTCTAGCATGGCATGAACTTATGACTTTTATTATGTCCTTGGTGGATTCTTGCTTATGCACTACCTCTGTTGAAGAATTTTACAGACATGCTTCCTAGCCTTTTGAACCCTATTATGCAGCAAACTGATTGATCCAGACAAGTATTTTTTGGAACCTTCGCAGCCATATCTTAGATTTTCCTAAATTGGGGATATGAGTACTTCATAGCATTCATAGCATTGCGCATTAAAGGATACACACACACACACACACTCTCTCTCTCTATATATATGTGTGTGTGTGTGTGTGTGTGTGTGTGTGTAGCCGAGATGAGGAGATGCAAGATAGCTATTGCCAAGGGGTTTTAACTTTTATCTCTATGGAGAAATGGATTTGGTATCGGAAACCGAAGCGTTTCCTCCACGGAGCGGACTCCTCCTGGAGCAAAATTCTTGAATAGCACTTCGTAACTGAATAACCCCATGCGAATGACAAAAGTACATCTTTTATCATTGTAGATGTCCTGGATCCGGGTTGGAAGTCAAAAATCTTGAACCCGAAAGCTTGCATTTACCCAATATCCATATATCCCGATCTAGAAACTCCACAGGAGTCTTGACAAAGTTGAACTCCGGTATAGACCGACAAAAAACAGGAGTCCATCGGCGCGGCTTGGGCAGCTAGCTGTCGATCTCGATCGAGTTGTTCTTGATTCCAGCCTTTTAAAATGATCTAGATATACACGCACACACGCACAACGTGGTGAATTCAAGGTTGGTAAATACTAAACAATCCAGATGAAGAATCTTAGAGTCATGATAACATAATCACTTGATGAAAGATAGAAGTATCATGGCCAGGCATAGTTGCAGTGACACCTTACGAATAATTTTGTGGCAAAAACTAAATTTGGGAGCTGAAACATGCTATGAAGTTTGATATACATCCTAAAAACGCATTGAAGAGTCAAAAATCAAAATAGTAACGCTGCTAGGAGATGAATTGTGGGCCATAAGCATGATGGAAAAAGCCGAAGAATTTGGTCAAGTAACCAAGTCAAGATGGTCTTGAAACTAAGGAAGCTTTTGCGGGACCAAAGAGGTGTCATGATACCCATTCTAGAAACAGAGGTGATTGTAGAGGTGGCTAAGTACCATGTAATAAAGTTATTCTTTTGGATCATGGTTGGTGGTGGTGAAGTAGAGAAATAAAATAATATCTTGGTGGTGGTGAAGTGGAGATTTAAAATAATATCTTCCCTTGAGAATAATCAAGTTGTGCTTATGCCAAGAAAATTAAGAATGGAGGTCTATAAGATGACCAAATTTTCCAGTTCTGCATGAGTTTTATGATCTGTTTTGACATGCTATGTACATGGAACTTCGATTCAGAGGCTATGCTGTGCCCCTGCTTTTGTCCTTTCTTTTAGTTTGGGAATAAAGGGAAAATAATTGTTACCTCAGTGGTATGTCAGCTAAGCAATCACAAGGTCACTTTTGGAATCCATGGATGTTGATTTGGTTCTTTGGAGTCCTTGCTGATGTGGGAAAGATCATCTTTCCTGAAAGGAAAATCGTTTGTGGCCCACTACATATGCCAGTTGATCTCTACATTATGCTATTGATGCATTGTATGTCTAAGTCAGCATCAGTTCGTCGAGAGTTCCTATTCTAGTCTTTGAAGGTGATATTTTGCTTTAATTTGTGTATATGCTGGACTTCAGTTGTGGGTGTTCTCTTGGAACAATTTGAAGGTCTTAAAATGATGCTGGAATCTGATCTAATCAAATTAATTTGCTGGACTATGATGGCATTCCTATCCAATTAGTGGTTGATACATTTCCTCGCATGATATAAGTTGGTCATCTCGTGGACCTTGTAGTCTTTGCTTTTAATCTAATGAATCGGCATTTATCTTTAATGAATTTAGCAGGACCTCATTTAGGTACGCCTGCAATGCACCGTGTTGGCAGCGCTGGTAACAATTCCAATTCAACACGTCCTCGGAAGGAAAAACGTTTAACATATGTGCTGAACGATACAGATGACACGAAGGTAGAGTTGTCTACATCAAGATCATCTTCACGTATTTCAAATTTTTTTGCCTGCATGCTTATGCTTTGGTGTTGTAAATATGGACAATAGACTCTTCATGATGAACTCTATGTGTGCAGCACCGCGCAGGCGTAAACTGCCTGGCTGTTTTGAGATCTTCCTCTGCCGATAGCTGTGATTATCTTTTCACTGGTAGTCGTGATGGGACTTTGAAAAGATGGGCTTTGTCTGATGATGAGGCTAGCTGTTCAGCAACATTTGAGTCACACGTTGACTGGGTACATTCCAGTCCTTTGCTTTCGATTTAGATAGTAAAAATTAATTATCTGAGAATTATATCCCATGTCAATGTGGTCCTTTGTTCTTGTATCGTGAATATATTTAGAGTTCTTTACATTGCCAGAATTTGATCGTACAAATTTTTACTCGATGTTCTATGTAAGACACTATCTTTCTCTGCATTTATGCAGTATTCTTTTGGTTTGGTCCGTATGTTCATCGAAGATTATCTTTTTCCTTGTAATTTGTGTCTGCTTGTTCTAAGTTGACTGCTCCTTGTTGACTGCTCCTTGGTCCTGCAGAAGATGGCTACTAAACAGTCCTTCCATATTAGACAGCTTTCCTATAAATGTTCTGATATGCGTCTTCTTTTGTTTTTTTGATGAGATGATCTATGTGTTCTTAATTTTGGCATATGATGCAGGTCAATGATGCAGTTCTTGCTGGTAACACTCTTATTTCTTGTTCTTCAGACACCACCCTTAAGGTCTGTGACATCTAACAAAGCTTTTGATTTTTTGCAATTAGATGTGTTCTGTTTAACTCGACTAATTTCATTAATTGCAGACTTGGAATAGCTTATCTGATGGCGCTTGTACAAGAACTCTCCGCCAACACTCCGACTATGTTATTTGCCTCGCTGCGGCGGATAAGAATGTAATCATCCCCTTTTCATGTCTTATTTTGAGTGGATAATTTGTGCTGATTTCAAAAAAAATTTGCGTTAACCTTGTCGATACCTGCAATGAACTAGATATCTGATCCTTTTGTAGTCATGCTTTTTAGAGCAATGTTGTTGCATCGGGTGGCCTTGGTGGGGAAGTCTTTGTGTGGGATATTGAAGCAGCTCTTCAACCAGTTGCCAAGTCTATTGATTCAGTAGAGGATGAAGTATCAAATGGCATAGTCAGTTCAGGAAACTCTGGACTGCCCATGACTAGTTTACGATCCATTAATTCAAGCAATAACATATCTGCACATAATTCGCAGTCACATGGCTATAGCCCAATTGCTGCCAAAGGTCACAAGGAATCAGTTTATGCCTTGGCAATGAATGACAGCGGTACCCTACTTGTCTCTGGTGGAACTGAGAAGGTATTTCTACTTTCTTTTATCTTAGTTTCCAGCATATCCTGGTGAGACTTCCGCCAAGTATGTTCTGTCTTCTGCTATTTGTGTGATAGTCTTCAAGTCCTCCTTTCTTGTAGGTTGTTCGTGTCTGGGATCCAAGAACTGGTTCGAAGAACATGAAACTTAGGGGCCATACTGATAACATTAGGGCTTTGCTTCTTGATTCCACTGGCAGGTTAGAGATTGGAGATTTGCTTTGTGTTTTGTATGTAAAGTCCAGCTATTGGTGTTGTTATCCTTTTGACTTCTTATGGCAACTGCATTTTGCTTATACCAACTCCGGTTAGGTAGGTTGAGGATAAGGTAGCTCGCATTTTACTTCTGTGGGACGAAGAGGGGTCTTTGGATATCAGATTTAGTATATCCTTGTAAGCTTAATCTGGCTATTTTTATTTGTACTTATGGACTGTATTCATTTGTAGTTATCATCTTGAGTGAGTTTTGGAATGGTAAGCTTATTCTAAAATAATTTCTTTGTACAAGTTGTATTGGACTTGTGAAATTCAATGTTTTTCGGCATCTTAAATGTAGGATGTTGTTGACTTCTATATTTAGAACACTTACATCTGATAATTATGGGAAATTTGAACTTAATTCACTGCCTTTTAAAGTACTTCTGTTCTTACACAGTTAGAAACTTGATTCGCCAATGATTTCATTATGCTATTCCTATCAGTGTTCATATCCACTGTTCCAGTTTATAGAGTTTCAATCTCTATAGACAACCGTTATGTGAGCATATGTATGTGGTGACTTAGAAATTATAGATTGGTGCCTCGCAACTTATAAGTTTTCACTTTTGCCTCAGCCTCTGTTGTCTTTGTTGTTGTTCCTGAGAAAATATTAACGTTTTTTTAATATGCGTGCAAAGGAAGTGTCTTTATTTGATTATTTAACACTTTTATCGAATTGATCCATAGTGGTTTGGGAACCATTGGGGAATGCACTTTGATACCACAGTTGAAAGAAAAAAAGGTCACTGTCCTTTTCTACTTAGTTGCTGATAACCTCTAGGTTGGATTTCTAGCTTGAGGATCAATTTGGACAATTTGACTATGAGAATATAAAATGGACAGACAAGGCAATCATGAAGGTAATTATTTCATATGTGAGATTATCCTTCTCTAGGATAGTGGAATGAAACTGGAATTTCTATTCCTTCAAATCCAACGTGACATGTGTCGAGAAGCGTAGAGCTCGGCAGAGGGTTTGAGAATAGGGTAGGGTCCTGTCCTAAAGATTAAGATAAAAAGGGGCGGGTCCTTTTATGCATGCATCTCCGTAAGAGAATAGGTCCCGGTACTCCGCCTTTCATCATCTATACCAGCTGCCATGCATGACCCATAGGAACTCTTTCTGCGCCCTAAAAATAAGAAGCAGAAGGCGCCATCACCTACAACCCTTTCCTCTGCTGGGGACTTCCATGAACGGCATCGTCATATGCTCGACATTAGTTGCCCTGGTCATCTTTAGGCAATTGACTTTACTCCAAGGATTCCTAAATTTGCTTAGCTTTGAGTCGACTCGGCCTTCATCTACATGATAAGGCAGACCATAACTACAATGTTCTTGCTATTCTATTATCAGGTAATTCATTTGGAAGTAACACAGTGATTGAGTTGTTTTCCAATTTATGTTTGCAGGTATTGCTTGTCCGGGTCATCCGATTCAATGATTAGGTAACACTCCTTATAGTCTCTTTCTTTGTCGTTCCCTCTCTCAGTCTATTTTTACATAGACGCGTATGCGTATGACATGAGTTTCGGTATGTACCATTGTTTTTGCATGCTTATTTGTGAATCTATAGCATGTTATATCTCGTTATGGGCTATTGTATTTGTCAATGTGGTTACTGTTTTTTGAAGTATACATATTGAGTTTGTTTGACATGTTTAATACATTTCAGCTCTTGTCCAATAATTTTGTGTTATATGAGGATTTCCTCTGTCAGCATTGCTCCCCTATGCGCCAATACTCTACAAAGTTTCCGTGAAGGATATAGATTATAATAATTTGACAACTATGTGCGTGTAATTTGCCAAAATGATATCTGGTTTCTTTCCACTTTTTTGTGAAAAAAAGGGTTGAAATGACTTGTGAACTTTGCTTCTACGTGGAGAACAAAGAAATGAATGTTGAACTATGATTGTCCAGTTTCTTAGGCAGTAATGGATAGTTATTTCAATCGATTGAAAGTTGCAAATTAAATAGTGGGCATCTTGCTTCTTGTAGACTATGGGATCTTGGTCAACAGCGTTGTGTACATTCTTATGCTGTTCATACAGACTCAGTTTGGGCACTTGCCAGTACTCCATCTTTCTCGCATGTTTACAGTGGTGGAAGGGATCTTTCTGTAAGTAACATAATTTCCAGAGTATGGCTAGAGAACCATATCCATAGATTTAGGGGCACTTTCACTGATAATTCTGGTCTCCAATTGGCCTTGTTTATTCTTTCAGTTATACTTGACGGACTTGTCCACGAGAGAGAGCCTTTTGCTTTGCACGAAGGAACACCCGATCCTCCAGATGGCCTTGCAAGACGATAGCATATGGGTTGCTACCACAGAGTCTTCTGTGCATAGGTGGACAGCTGAAGGTCGTAATCCTCAGAAAGCCTTCCAAAAAGGTGGCTCATTCTTAGCTGGAAATTTGTCCTTTACAAGGGCAAGGGCTTGCCTGGAAGGCTCTTCACCTGTAAGTTGTACTTCGTTGCATGTTAAGTATCAACATATATTTTTCTGCATGTCAAGCATTTTGCGCGTTGATTTGTTTTTCCTAGATAGTGTGGTAACTGCTAGGTGTCATGTTCCAGTCTTATTGTTGTTTAAAGTGTTTTTATCTGCTAAGGATGGAAATGAACATTATGTACTACCCCTTCTTCCAGTAATTCCTTTTCTTTTCAGGTCTAGATTAACTTAAATTCAGTATCAAAGCTCTTTCACAAAATTTGATTCTTACAGTTATAATTGTGTTGTCCGTGGTTCACTAGATGGCTAGGCTTTTCTTCCATTATTCTGACTAGGATATAGACGATTTAGATTCAGGTTGGATTCTTAGCATTCTGTTCTTAAGGATGGTGTTTTTGTTTATGGATGCAATGCTATTGCTAACTATGCATAAAGTTTCTCGTACTATTTAGTTTTAGCTTATTTTCAAAAAAAGAACTATGATGCTTATTAGCATTAAGGATTACCTGATGCAAAAGTCATTTAATGTGGTGGGATAGATGATTATTTTTGAGTAGAGAAATTATGTTCTTACAAACATGTCAGGCTTTGTATTCCTTGTCCAAAGTGGTCGCATTCAAGCTAAATTGAATTCCCAAATTAATTGGTGGAGTGAAGGATTGAACATTGGTCTGGAGGATGTACACGTAGGCAACCAGAGCCTTATACAAAACTCGCGTCACCAAAAAAAACCCAACCACACACCCAATGTGTCTCCTAATGCACTTCTGTGGGCATGTAGATGATAGTTGAGCCACAGGCATTGGTCATGGTGTCATTGTATTCTGGGATTGCCGGTCACCTAGTCCAATTCAAGTTTTATTGGCTTATCTTTCAGTAATAAACACTAAATGAACCTTAACTTTTAACTATGCTGCTCATGAAGTCTATGTAAACACCGAGGAAGGTCCCCTTATTGCAAGGGATTTTGAATTTTTTGACAGCAGCTTGTTGTACTATCTGCAGATCTTGGCCATGGGCCAGAAATTTGACAAAGATATTCCCTGATGAATTTTGCTGCACTGTTGCATACAAACCTCTTATTTTGGCCGCGATGTGTCGTTTTGGTTCTTTTTCTTTTCAAAATCATCTGGCAGCAATTATTTATTTTGAGGATCATTTTTTCAGCTGGGGTTTAGTGTTTTTACTGAAGCACTTTCTTACTTCAGGCTCCTGTTTACAAAGAGCCATCATTCACTATTCCTGGGATTCCAGGAATTGTTCAGCATGAAATTTTGAATAACAGAAGGCAGGTTTTGACGAAGGTAATTATGGTTTTTCTTGTTTATACCTTTTGGGTATGGATGTTCTTCTCTGCACTTTATGTTGTTTATGCATTATTTTGATTTGAATAGGGGGCAATTGTCTTAGGATGCTTAAATTGTTTGACAGGATACAGCTGGTTCAGTTAAGCTGTGGGAGATCACCAAGGGTGCCGTAATTGAGGATTATGGCGAGGTTTCATTCGTAACACAGTGATGATTTTAATTCTTGAAAATTTTGTGTGTCCTTCATTAGATATTTTTCCTTGAAGAAGATCATTTTGTACTATAGTACTATTTTGTTTTGGAGTTGAAGGCTATTGTAGCCAAGATAGTTGGGACTTGTTACATCTCGAGGAATGTATGCAGCTTACCTTGAAAGATGTTTTTGTGTGTTTTGTCTAATTTTCTTTTCTCCCCTCTTTTGATCCAGGTTTCATTTGAGGAGAAGAAGGAAGAGCTATTTGAAATGGTAAATTATGTCAGATTATTGTTCCAACTGTATTTCCAACCTAATATTTGTAGACTGTTTATCATTGTTGGGGATGCCTGTTGTTTTATAAATGCAGGTAAGCATTCCTGCATGGTTCACTATGGATACTCGTCTTGGGAGCTTGTCAGTGCATTTGGATACCCCTCAATGCTTTTCAGCAGAAATGTATGCAATTGACTTGAATATTGTAGGCGCTCCAGAAGATCTTAAGGTAAATGTGCTATGTTATAATATCCTGTCAAGTGTCATTCCATATGTCAAATCCAGGAGTATGAGTAGTTTCTGTGGTGACGGTTTTAGCATTGAACATGGTTGCTGCACATTGCGAACATGACTATTAACCAAAGTTGGAATAGTTTCAAGTTTCAATATTCCCTTTTGAGAGCAGTTATGTTTGATTGGTTCCAGTGCTTTTTTAGAAGATCCACTGGAGCTAACATAATTTTGTGAACCACATGCAAAAGCTGCATCCTTCCTAGATTGTATTACTTCTGGTTTTGGTCTGGGCGATTAGATATATTTTCTCTAGCATTTATTGCTATACATTTGGTACTAAACTGGAGAATAAGATGGGCTTATGTTGTTTGTGAGATTTGAGATCAAATCATGTTGAACTCTACCATCCTATAGCAATCATCTCACATTTTTGACCTTGCTGTAGTCCAAGGGCACTGAATTTTTCTAGCAGCAAAGGATGTAAAGTATCATATACACATCAGGTGTCTGCTGTATAGGTAGGTTGCCTGCTTCTATGGTTTCTGTCTGAATGGCTCATTTAGGCACCTGAAAGGGTAATTCTAAATAAACACAAGAATTGCCAAGTACACCACACTCTTTCTACATTAGGTGGTTAACCACCAAGTGATATGCTAACATGTTCGGTGGGCAACGACCGAACTGCTTAATTTTTATGTACATCTCGATACTTTTAAAACAGTTTGGTCATTGTCCACCGAACATGGTAGCATATAATTCGGTGGTTAACCGATGAATGTTTAAAAAGTGTGGCGTACTTGGCAATTCTTGTGGTGTATTTAGAACTACCCCACCTGAAAATGTTCGACTTGTACATTTGATCATTGTAACCATGTGTGACCTCTGAACAATATATTAGATGATTAAGAAAAGGAAACTGTGTACATTTTCGCTGCTGTATGCTTGGAATCTTGTTCTGTTGCCTGTTTTTGCAGATTTTAACATTGGCTGCCTATATTAAGCTTTTTATATTATCCATATTTTGCAGATCAATCTAGCTCAGGAGACTCTTCGTGGATTGTTGGCTCATTGGTTGGCTAAGAGAAGGCAAAAACCTGGATCACAGGCTTTAGCTAGCGGTGACATTCCTACAGTAAAGGACATCTCTGTCAGAAATCTTTCGCATTCAAGAGTAGAAGTCGAAGATGGAGTTGAAAAGCACAGTGCTACAGTGCTCCCTTCATTCGAGTTTTCAATAGTTTCTCCTTCTTCCATTATAACAGAAGGTTCTCAAGGAGGGCCTTGGAGGAAGAGAATCACAGATCTAGATGGGACAGAGGATGAGAAAGATCTTCCATGGTGGTGTTTGGATTGTGTATTGAATGGTCGAATACCTCCAAGGGAAAATACCAAGTGAGTCCTAAATTGGCTTCATTTCATGTGCATCAAATCTTGTTTGAGCTTTTATTAGCTGAAAGCTTCTTATAAGTTTCTAACTCATGGATTTAGATGTTTTTGACCTCTTAATATATGCTTGCCGACTAAACTAGTTATTGGTCCTGATTATGTCACAAATCATGTTGATGAGTAGCAAAAACAGGTTCATTAGGAGCCTCCGCTAAGGAATGGAGAAGAGCACAAGCCTCTGCTCTTAGGGTTGGAGAACAGTACAATCATAACTCTCTTTAATGTTAAGGAGAACTTATGTTATTGTTTGTAAAATATGCATGCTGCTTCCTTGACCTGGACTTTTGATCCGAGATTTCTGAAAAACTTGACTCACTAAATCAATTAGTTAAGAAGCAGATAATTAGATGCTAAACCGTCTAAGCTATCATTCCTTCCCCTTCAAGTCAGACTTTATCGTCAAGGCCCATTATAAATTGGGCAGTTGGCATTTCCCAAATTATAACTTAATCAAGAAGGTTTCTGGTTCCTAAAAGTGCTGCCAGGGGTAACTCGAACATCACAGTTAAGATAAAGTCCCTTCCTGTGGCATTTCTTCATGCCCCGTTAGAATATGCATGTTATGTTTGTCTTTGATTCGTAGCTAGTCAATGATCTTGTATCTGAGCGAGGCTTATGGTTTCTTGCAAGGTTTGCGGTTTAAGCATGAAAATGTCGTTGACGATTCCTCCTTGAGACCTCCAAAAATGTGCTGATACTGTTACTGATTAGCTAACATCTTAAGTTCTTGTTGATTTTTATGCAATGATCTGGTTTGTTGAATCTGTGAAGACGCCTCGTCATAGTTAACATAATCTGTCTAAATGAATCGCTCCAAGACCTCAAATACGTCCTATGTAATGATAGTGTGGGCGGCATCACAATATGCCTGTTGTAAACAACTGTCACCATCGATTTGTTGAGGGCGTCCAACAACAATTTTGTATCGGAGTCAGGTTCACCAAGGTGGTGATTATTCCTGGAAAATCCTATGAGAAGTTATTTAAAATCTCACGAAAGAAACATGATTCACGGTTGGACCGTGACAGTGGGAAAAAAGAAGAAATTTGATTGGTCGTCACTATTAGATCATTGACGGTTTCTGCTCGATGACGAACTCTCTCCAACTAATAGAGTCTGATGCAAGAGAACCTTCAGGAGTTCTGATTTGAATGCTTTCCTATGTAAATTAAATTCTAGAATTCGTTTCTCATGTGACCATTTAGTTATTTGGTTTCCTATGTCGTCTGAAATTTTTGAATTTGATTTTGTAGATGACTAGAATGGATTTCTAAGTTAGTTTTCTTATTTAAATTAGGCATCCTGCATTGGCTATAGAGGAGCTTATGCCCATTAGGACTTAGTTTTTGGCTGTAGAAGGCTTGTAAGTATCAAATATGATGCACTTTGTTGGGTAGAATAATACAGAATGATATATCCAAGTAATGTATGTGTTCGGTTTTGATTTTTTTTTCTCACTTAAGTCATGATCTTCATAGCGCTGCCAGTGAAGGTTTAAGATGCTCGTCATGATATGGTATTTCAACCTCAGATTCTTTACTTTTCCTGGTCTTCAGGTGCAGCTTTTATTTGCAACCATGTGAAGGCTCGAATGTACCAGTTCTCACTCAAGGGAAACTGAGTGCACCAAGAATATTGCGGATACACAAAGTAAGCATCAGTGATTTTTCTCAAAAACGCAACCTACTGGACATAACCTGTTTGTTTCAACTTTTAGTCTTATTTGTGGACTGTTAAAATTTTGGCAGGCAGGAATTCTTCATGAGATATGCTTGTAGTAAATGGAAAAGGGTTAAATCTTCTTTTCTTGTGTTTCACCTAGTAGGGATGATTTTTATTTGGGAAATGAAGTCATGCTAGGGTTGAAATCATTTATGGTTAGTTGTTTTCATGCGATTCTGTATCACGTGTGTTCGCCAAATTGTGCAAATTTAGATGGATCTTTATTTTTTTTCTGATCTTTTTTGTGGATTCTTTTTGTTTAGCTGATGATGTTCATTCCTAAATAATGGCCTTGAACTCTTTATCTACCCTCCACCTCGCCTACGGCAAAAGAAGGAAAGAAAGAGAAAACACAAGCTAACAGCAGATTCTTTATCTTAATGTTACTTGAAATTTGATGAGTCATTTGGATGGAATCAGATAAGTTGCATAGAAGATATGTAAACGGTTTTCTGAATCTTGAAACTACTACTGCAATGCTAATATAAATTGGTCATTTACTCACCCAATGTGCAAATTCTCCGCCGTTTGTTTATTGTCACGAACATAGTTACCTTTGTGCATGCAATACAGCCTGCAGAGTAGTTGACCTTGGAGAAAGGTTGGGTAATCTGGACCTTTCACACGTCACTGAGCCTTATGCATTCTCAGTGAACAATAAAGCCTAATATTTTGGTTTGACTTCCCAGTATCCATTTTGGTGTTGACAATCAAGTTGTTTATGCAGGTAATAAACTACGTCATTGAGAAAATGGTTCTAGATAAGCCCTTGGATGTTGGAAGTGCAGACGGAACATTTTCAGGAATAGGTTCAGGACAGTCGCAGCTTTCTTCCATTGGAGACGGGTCTTTTCGCTCAGGTCTCAAGCCTTGGCAAAAGCTTAAGCCATCCATTGAAATCTTGTGTAATAACCAGGCAAGTGTGATTAGATTATATATGAGTGACTCCTTAGCTGTTTTCTCGTTATGTTAAGAATGTGTCTGTTGATCTCTAAAATTCCTTGGTAAGAGAAATTAGTTGTCAAGGTGCTCTAAGTCCCCTTCGACATAGGCAACAATTTTACCAGCTGAAGTAATCCTTGCTGAACCTCATGTTGATCCCAGCTAATTAGCCCCTTGCAAGCCATTCTTCTTACTGAGTTAGAAAATCCCAAACCTGGTGGCATCTATGTAGATGGCATCCATTTCACTCTCTGGGAGCTCCAGCTTCCTCTGGTTCACTGTCAATAACTGCTTGGCTTTATTGGTTGTGAAACTGCTGCTCCAGAAAAATAGATATGGTGCTCTGGTATTTATTTGTCATCAAACAGTCGATGATCGTCCTATTCCCTTGAATATCCTTCACCAACGACTCATGAGAAGTTGCATCCTATCTGGCAACTGGTTCTACCTTAATAGTTGTACAACTTTACACATAGTGGCTCTGAAGTCTTGATGCCAGTTTCTGTTGGGATTCTTGCGCATGAAGGTTTTATCAAAAATAAGGGATCTGTAGGAAATTCTGTACCTAGATTTTTGCTCCGGTTTGTTGTGGCTGTACTTTCCCTTTTAAAGCAATTTTTTTCTTTGTTCATTTCACTTCAGGGATTTGCTGATGAGAATAATGGTTGGACCGATCTCTTTTGAGTCATAAACAGTTAACTAAGCAAAAGGAATACCCTTGAATTTTCTTGTTGCCTTCAGAAGAAGGATCAGAACTAGGTCTCTTTTAGATATGGTGTTTTGGTACTTCTATTTCCAAAGTATAATCTTGATTTTGTTAAGGAAGAAGGTGCAGCTCATATAGAACTTTCAAACCTCCAATTCTGTCTGATGCTGACTGTCTGACTTGATAAATTTAATGTAGTTGTATACTTGCATGTACTGCAGGTTCTTTTGCCGGAAATGAGTTTGGCTACTGTTAAGACTTATATATGGAAGAAGCCAGAAGATCTCGTCCTCAATTACAGATTGATGCAGATGAGATGATTCTCTGCATCTTGCTCATAAAGTTTACATACATTGTGCCTGGTAAATGTCGGATGAACAGCAGCTTGTTATTTTGATGTTTTGTGCCAACCTTTTGTTTTATATGCCCCTCATGTTTTCTTCAATTTGTGAAGATTAAGAGTGGTTGGAAACAAGGGAGTCTGAGCTCTTGCTGGATGTACAGTATCTAGTACAGTGATTCTTCTGTGTGTGAACTGTCTACTATTTCCATGTAAATCATGAGAAGTCGCGCCAACAGTGACGCATAGAAGATAATCATATCATGTCTTAGTCAGCATGAAGTCTCAAGACTCTGATCGAACATGGTGCTCAATCAACTCTACATCGATATCTGGGGTGGCAGTCGAGAGATTCAATGAAAGAAGTTGCACAGGATAGATGGGCTCAGGAAGTTAAATATTATGTTGGAGCTTTGGATGATGTTGAAAGCATTGTAATCGTACTTATGAAATGGAATTTTCGGAAGTCTTTGTCCAAAATAAAATAGAATCAAATGGTTGCTTCTTGATCTCATATGTGTGAGATGTAAGTCCATTTTCTTTGATGTCAGTTGTGTTCCTTCTAAGAAGAGTATTCCTTAATACACAGCGGTACTTGTATAAATGCGAGTTTCGACCCCCTCGTCTTTCGGAAAATTTAAGCTTTTGATCAGTTCAGCATGGTTTTCTTGTTCCAAAGTTTTAGTGTGGTTCATACTTCTTCCGTCATAGGTGCTGCTATTTTAATTTTTGTTTTGATATTGTGTACTGTCTATTGACTACCCAAACGCTAGATTCGTACCAAAAAAATTTCCCAGGTGTGCCAAACTCTTGGGGATGGAGTTGCTCAATCACTACGTGGTCTTGCTATGAGATTCTTGAGGCCGGCGATCGGATGGAGTTGCAGGAGGGAAGCTTGCAGAGGTGGTGGTGGCTTATATGGAAAGCACCGGCCGGCCCTAGAGTCCGGCTCTTCCCTTGGCGTCTCTGGCATGGGAAGCTCTCGACACTGGCCGCCTTGGCAGGTGTGGGAGTGGTGGGTTCAAGTAGATGTCCGCGGTGCGACGGAACAGAGGAGACGACAGAGCATCTCCTGTTCACATGCCCATCTTCTCAGATGGTGTGGAACAACTTGTTGGCGGGGGTAGGGAGGGATTTGGGTGCTTGGACCCTAGATCGGATCTGGGAGGTGCTGCGATCGAGCTCCAAGGAGGAAGGTCGGCGGCGGCTCAAGACGACGGTGGCCTATGGGGCTTGGGGGATCTGGAAAGCTCGTTGTGAGCTTATTTATGCGGATGTGTCGTTTGATTCTCACTAGGTGGAGAGAAGAGCCCGGTGGTTGGCAAGGGAGTTTCAGCTGCTCCATCGACAGCCGGCTGGGCATCGGGAAGAAGATCGAAGGAAGGGATTGGTTATACAAGTGGATGCCTCCCGTGCTACTGGCTTTGAGGTAGTGGGGCTAGGGGTGGTCTGCTTGGAGGAGGAGGATACAATAGCATGGTCAGCCTCGGAGGTGATCACAGACTCGGAGTCAGAGGGTATACTGTATGGGGAGGTATCTGTCATTAGATTTGGTCTTGTGGAAGGTTGGAATAGGGGGCTGCGTGATCTGGTTATTGAGAGTGATTCATCTGCTGCGGTGGCTTTGGTTGATGGGAGAATGCCTGCGACTTCATCATTTATTCCACTTTTACAGGATATCTGGTGGCGAATGGGCCAGTTTCGTAGCGTGAGGTTACTGACTATAACTCGTGAGGAGAACGAGAGGGCAGATTGGGTTGCTCGCCAGGCTAAAACTTTTGCTAGTACTTTCCTTGTGAACAATCAGGAGTCGGATGTGACTCCTGTGGTTGGTAGTCCTTGGTAGATGGTTGACTAGTTGATTGTATCCAGCCTCCGGCTTATCTTTTCAAAAAAATAAAAAAGATATGAGATACAAGCATGTTATCTTAGCGTATGGCTTGTGAGTTTCTTATTTGATTGCAAATGAAGTTCTAAATACTGTATCTCTTGTTTAGCAGGAGCTGCACCAAGCCTTCATGGGTTCCATCCAGGTTGGATCAGGGCGACATTGAACATGCAAAAACTATGATACAAAAACTATAACCACATGGAAAAAGATTCGTGTACATGGGATGTACCCATGTACACGAATCTCCACCGTTGGATTGAACCGGGATGCGTGCCCGGTTCAATCCAACGGTGGTGATTTGGGTACATGCCTACGTGGCATGTATCCAAATCAGAACTCTAACCACATTGAACATGCAAAAGCTATGTACATCCAAAACACATGTCATACGCGTAAGGAGTGTTACCTAATCATCAAATCGGCTGAACCTAACAAGCAATACCTGCAAACATAAATTGGACGTCGGACGGCGGAGGAGCGTCGTGGCTCGGGATGCAGTCGGGATGAGGCCGGATCGAGGGGTTGAGCGTGGAGGAAGATGTGGGATGGAGAGAGGAAAGGATCAAGGGGGTTTTTGGAGGTGGAGCGGGGCGGTTGGACGCCGGACGGCAGAAGAGGGTCAAGGCTCGGGATAGAGCGGATGTGAGCTGCCAATGAGCTGGGACAATGAGTTCTTGACTCAATGGGTGGACGGATGAGAGAGAAAATAGCAGAAAAGTGGATAAAATAGGGAAAAAGGCTGGAAAAATATGGGATAATTCTGGAGTAATAGGAAAAGAAATTTGGGGAAAGAAAACATCAAAGAATTGGCGCTCCATCATGGAAATTTGAATTTGGATTATGTATTGATCAGCGTCCATTATTATTCCTCGCAGGGAGCTAAGGATCAGCTACTGTTATTGTACATTTGCTCACAATGGATTAATGGATGTCAAGCAACTCAAATGGGGAGGGCTTGGCTTGTTGTTCTACTACTGGATACAATCTAGATGGATAATATAAGTGTGCCCGGTGACAGACATGGATTGATGATAAATAGGCTTGTTCTTCTACCACAAGCAAGAAGGGGAGCACAAAGCTACGGTGCAACAACCCACTTTATATTCATCATCAATCCAGCGTCTTTCACGGGGCACACTTGTATTATCCATTATTACGGGGCACACTTATATTATCCATCTAGATTGTATCCAGTAGTAGAAGAAAAAGCCAGACCAATTTACAATAGAAGTAGCTGATCCTTAGCTCCAAAGGTTTTACCGGCGAGGAATAATAATGGACGCTGATCAGTACCGTAATCCAAATTCAAGTTTCCACGATTGAGCGCCAATTCTTTGCTGTTCTGTTTCCCCCAAATTTCTTTTCCTATTACTCTAGAATTATCTCATATTTTTCCAGCCTTTTTTCCTATTTTATCCACTTTTCCCGTATTTTCTTTCTCCTCCGGCTGGCCACTGAGCCAAGAACTCATTGTCCCGCTCATTGGCAGCCGTAACCCTCCTCCGCCGTCTGGCGTCCAACCGCCCCCGCTCCATCTTCAAAACCCCTCGGATCCTTTCCTCTCTCCATCCCACATCTTCCTCGTCGCTCAACCCCTCGATCCGGCTTCATCCCGACCGCATCTCGAGCCACAACCCTCCCCCGCCGTCCGGCGTCCATCCGCCGCCGCTTCATCTCCAAAACCCCTCGGATCCTTTCCTCTCTCCATCCCCCAACTTCCTCCCCGCCTCATCCCGACCGCCGCCGCCGCCCCCTTCTTGGCCGCGGATGACATTATGTACTACCCCTTCTTCCAGTAATTCCTTTTCTTTTCAGGTCTAGATTAACTTAACTTCAGTATCAAAGCTCTGTCACAAAATTTGATTCTTACAGTTGGTTCACTAGATTGCTAGGCTTTTCTTCCATTATTCTGACTAGGATCCAGTAATTCCTTTTCTTTTCAGGTCTAGATTAACTTAAATTCAGTATCAAAGCTCTTTCACAAAATTTGATTCTTACAGTTATAATTGTGTTGCCCATGGTTCACTAGATTGCTAGGCTTTTCTTCCATTATTCTGACTAGGATCCAGTAATTCCTTTTCTTTTCAGGTCTAGATTAACTTAAATTCAGTATCAAAGCTCTTTCACAAAATTTGATTCTTACAGTTATAATTGTGTTGCCCATGGTTCACTAGATTGCTAGGCTTTTCTTCCATTATTCTGACTAGGATCCAGTAATTCCTTTTCTTTTCAGGTCTAGATTAACTTAAATTCAGTATCAAAGCTCTTTCACAAAATTTGATTCTTACAGTTATAATTGTGTTGCCCATGGTTCACTAGATTGCTAGGCTTTTCTTCCATTATTCTGACTAGGATCCAGTAATTCCTTTTCTTTTCAGGTCTAGATTAACTTAAATTCAGTATCAAAGCTCTTTCAGAAAATTTGATTCTTACACTTATAATTGCGTTGCCCGTGGTTCACTAGATTGCTAGACTTTTCTTTCATTATTCTGACTAGGATCCTGTAATTCCTTTTCTTTTCAGGTCTAGATTAACTTAAATTCAGTATCAAAGCTCTTTCACAAAATTTGATTCTTACAGTTATAATTGCGTTGCCGGTGGTTCACTAGATGGCTAGGCTTTTCTTCCATTATTCTGACTAGGATATAGACGATTTAGATTCAGGTTGGATTCTTAGCATTCTGTTCTTAAGGATGGTTCTTTTGTTTATCGATGCAATGCTATTGCTAACTATGCAGATAATTTCTCGTACTATTTAGTTTTAGCTTATTTTCAAAAAAAAGGACTACGATGCTTATTTGCGTTAAGGATTACTTGATGCAAAAGTCATTTAATGTGGTGTGATAGATGATTATTTTCGAGTAGAGAAATCCTGTTCTTACAAACATGTCAGGCTTTGTATTCCTTGTCCAAAGTGTTCGCTTTCAAGCTAAATTGAATTCCCAAAATTAATTGGTGGAGTGTAGGATTGAACATTGGTCTGGAGGATGTACACGTAGGCAACCAGAGCCTTATACAAAACTCTCGTTTGTATGTTGTCTAATCCTATCTAAAGTTATGTCATCCAATCCTGATCATGAAACTCCTTTAAAAGGAAAAGAAAACACAATCCTCCCCATCATCCCCACACCCCAACAAATGTGTCTCCTAATGCGCTTTTGTGGGCATGTAGATGATATTTGAGCCACAGGCATTGGTCATGGTTTCATTGTATTCTGGGATTGCCTTGTCACCTAGTCCAATTCAAGTTTTATTGGCTTATCTTTCAGTAATAAGCACTAAATGAACCGTAACTTTTAACTATGCTGCTCATCAAGTCTATGTATGTAAACACTGAGGAAGGTCCTCTTATTGCAAGGGATTTTGAATTTTTTGACAGCAACTTGTTGTACTATCTGCAGATCTTGGTCATGGGCCAGAAATTGGACAAAGATATTCCCTGATGAATTTTGCTGCTTGTAGTACTAGAAAGTACTGCAAGTCTCAAGTTACAAGATGTTAAATTTTGAATAAGAGATGTATTGCTTGATTTCACTGTTGTCTCATTTTTACAGTTTTACTGATTGTATTATGATATCTTGATGTCAAGATATGGTCTCACTTATCTTACTTGATTTTGGTGTTTGAATTTGACCAAAACTCGATCATCTTGGCAAGCATTTTAAAATCAATGATACTTGGAATTGGAACCGAACCAGAATTCGGAAAGTGGCTTAGGAACCAATTTGATTTGGATATGCTGATCGATATATATGATTTGGATAGCATCTAGATACTATCTTAATTTGTTCTGTTGTTGATAGGGTCTGAGGCAATTATATATCAAACTAGCTAGTTGCAGAACATGGAAATCCTCTCGAGTGTGGCTGCTGGTAAAACCTATACATACATGCCTTTTTGGGGCACTGCAGTCTTCGTCCATCAACTTTGCATGCGCCGCAATAACCCTGACACCCCACTCTCCATTGCTAACAACTCCTTCCTTACCTCTTGTGTTATTAGTGACTCTCTTGACCATAAATAAGTACTCTTAATATGATCTCCAATATATAGTAGCATGAGAGAGAGAGAGAGAGAGAGACTTCTCTATGATGGTATCGAACTCTTCGATCTTTAGCTACATTAATAAATAATTAAGAGCTATGCTATATACAATTAATGTTCGATGGTGTTTCCATATAGCTAGCTGAGAATCACTATCTATTATATATGCAGACAATATTCGGAAAATGAAGTTAATTATACTATCATGGATTAATCCTATATATACAGGAAAAACACAGAAACAAGAGGAAATTAATTCTAAGAAGGATCACTTTGTTGAGACCAAATCTTGATAAGGTCTTCTTTGATCTTCTCCAAACCATTCTCCTCCGCCGGCGGGGCGGCGGCGATCATCATAGTCATCATCCGGTCCTGCCGGGTGACCGTCGCGCTCAGCACCTCGGCCTTGTGTGTCTCAAACATCTGCAGAACTCTAGTAATCGTCCCCGGCTGCGGCGCCGCCGCCGCCGCCACACATATCCTGAACAATGCCGCATTGCGTGACACCGTCACGTCGACGGAGGAGCCGCTCTGCGTCGTCACCGGCCCGCCGGTCACCTCCCGGGCTCTCTTCATCACCTCCAAAGCGGCGATCACCTCCTCCAGGCCTTTTATGTAGGATATGGTCTCGTCGATCACTCTTGTCCTCGTCGCCTGCATTGTATATATATAAATAAACTTTGTATATGCAACACTCTCTCTAGATTCTAATGAAACTTAGAATTCTCTCTCTCTATATATTATATATATATAGATAACTCGGAGTAGAATTGAAATTTAAGAGGTGCTATATATATATATATACTCTGGGGAAGAGATTGGGAACCATGGACTGCAACTTGTTGTAGAACTCTGCCATCTTCTCCCTCCGGTTGCGTTCCATGTTGACGATGTCCTTCTTCGCAGTCACCTTATACTTCAATGGTGGTGGTGGTGGTGGCGGAGGAGGCGGAGGAGGAGGGTGGCTGGCTGCCATGGTGGTGGTGGACTCACTCTAGCTAGAAAACCACCTTAAAGGAGCCACCTTTCAATCTGGGCTTTTATATGCCAAACAGAGCACTGATATGATCAGAGTTTGGTCCACAGCTTATGATAAGGCATGATGAGGGAGGGTGGCCGGCCGGTCTTTGTGCTGTACGTTGGAAGTGGCAGTGGATGATGTTGAGGGTTGGCAGTAAGGATTTTATGCCTGTTTTTGGAAATGGATTCAGGATATTGGGCTTCAAATAACTATGAAGAATGTGATGTAATTATGACTCTGGGTTTTTATAGTTCACACAATTTTTCAATTGTTTGGTAAGCCAGGGGGGACTTTTTTCCATGAAGCCCAATAAGGGGGGATTCTAAAATATCGATAAAGGTGAGGGGGATTCTAAAATATAGCTATAAGACTGGGGAGTACTATTCCCCCTTTTTGTAATTTCTTTGCAATTATAGCAGTCTCATTAACTTAAACATGATCCTATATATATCTAGGTTAATATGCTAAATTAATATAGGTTAAAATTAAGATATGTCGACAAAGTTTGGGAACTACATGGATTTTTTTTTGCCAACATGGCTTGTCACATTTGTGCCCCGTTTGGTTCGGGTTAGGGTTAAGGAAGTTAAAGGGGAATATGGGATTAGGAAAAGTAAAGGTAAAAAATAGAGATAAGAAAAAGTAGATATGAACGTGATAGGTGGAATAGTAGTAACTCCAGAATCATTTTTTTGTGTTTGGTGAAAAAATAGAGATAAAGTGAGGTAACCCTTGACCCGTTGCCAAACAAGGGCATTGTCCTATTCTTGCTCAAAACACAAGATTAGTGTGGAGTTATCTCACACGGTGGTGATCATATACAATAGTAAATACCAAAAATTTTATGGTGGTCAATGGAGAAATTAATCAAGGCAGGCCTTTTACAAACAAAAAGATTCAATAAAAGAGAGAACAAAACGTAAATATCAATAAGCCAACGATTTTTTTCGCAATATAACTATCCGACAATAACTAAAATCCAAGAATTAAATGTATGAAACCTTGTAGAAAAGATCAAACAACCATTTGTTCATATTCAGTACTATAAAAAGAATAAATATATATGTAAAAATATTGCACCTATTTCCTACCAACATTACAATTAAGCAATTCTAAGTTTGAAAAACATAGCTTAAAAAAAAACCACTTAATTCTTACCAATATTACAAGACTTGTATAACTTACAGCAAACATAGCTTAAAATAAAATCACATCTTTAATTGACGAAAAGAAAAGCCTAATTTCCATCACCGAGTTTACAAAGATCTCTTGTGAAGGCTGAGAATTGCGAGCAAGACGAGCCCGAAATACGCAAATGACGCTATAAAAGACAGCACAATGGCCCAATTGAACTGGGCGCAGAACGTGCCAACGATATGGCAAATCCTGTGCCAGGCGAGCTGGGGTTGGCCGCGCTCGGCGATGATGCTCGTCGTGGCGGCCCCGCCGTTGGCCGAGAAGAGGAGCACCAGTGTCACGACGTCCGCCATCGACAGGGGCAGCTCGAGCCAACTGTCCCGGCCCGTGACGGACATGGCTAGCGCGAATACGGTGTATACAAAGGCGAGGACATTGATCACAATGAAGTATCTGTTGATGGAAGGAAAGAAAGAAAAATCTAACTCTCAATAAAGAAAAGCATCAATGAGAGAATTTGTATATTTAATCCATTTTACCTTTTAATTTTACAATTTAGTGTCATTTTGTGTTCTCGTAACAAAATAGGCGGTTTGTATAAGAAATTTTTATTTATAAGTTAGGATTAATCTTGATTAAAATAACCCGTTTCGTAACGAAAACATAAAACAGCCATGGGTTTGGGTTGTAAAATCCAAAATAAAACTAAATTTAGAATATAAACTTTTCAAATATTAATATATAATTTGGAGTTGGATATGATGTCACTTTCATGGTATGCTTTGTGGACTTTGGTGTTTTATTTTCTTAATTATAAGGAGATATATGTGACCATAAAAAGGCGCTTTCGCTGGAAAATGATGGAATAAATAAAAATTGGCTACTAGAACTTTCTTGATAAATCCACCTGTTATTTTTTAAAAAATAACCATAGAATCTAAGCTAGACTTTGAATAATACACGAGTACACCCCCACATGGCAGCATCTGATTGGGGGTGTCTGGGTGTACTGCGTACTCCCCCACCACACACATCACTAAATTTTTTTTTTCTTCTAATCCTGTAGTTATCTACGAACTATGCAATATGCCGATCTGGAGGAGATAAAAAAAAACTCATATAAACTAATCGACGACAATAATATGTTTTTTTTTTCCGGTTATTTTTGGAATGACCAGCCTACGTGGCATAAGCAGTTAGACTACGTGGATGAACTAAGAGTTTGACACATGGAAATACAAGTTGAGGCGGCAACATTGATGAGTTCAGTTGTACCTCTAAACGGCCGCCGCCCGCCGCAGGAAGAAGAGAGGGAAAAAGGAAAGAAAAAAAAATCCTAAATTTAATAGATAAATTACTCAACTCAAAACCTCTTAATTGTCAATTTAGCTAAAAATTGCAACATAAACCTCTAAAAATCTACCATAATTTAAGAACTCACACACTACTAAAAGTGTAGAATATGTCCTATTTGAGCCACATACATGATGAGATACATATATACATAGAGATATAGAGAGAGAGAGAGACATGAAACGTGTGAAGTGATAAGTTTGAACCTTTCCTTGTCCAAATCAGAAGAAAGGTACGTTGGAAAGATACTTATAGCTAGTGCTCTTGCTCTTTGTTTAGTCGCTAAGGAAAGAAGCTCACTTTAATTTTTTTCTTTTTGGGCGACATGATCCGATCTCAATAATTTTTAAATTTTTAAGCACCTACGAACCCCATTGGATGACGCAATCATTAAAATATATTAATTCTTCCATCACCATCTTCATCACTAATTTTAGAGAGAGAAAGAAGAGGAGCTAGACACGGAGAGAGAGAGAGAGAGCTTACACGAATGCCGAGGAGTAGATTGATTTGACCGTGCCGGTGCCGGACTCGGAGGTGCCGGTGCTGGCGTCGACGATGGTGTAGTCCTTCGTCTGGTTGGCGGCGCCCATGAGGATGGCGGAGATGAAGAGGAGGACGGCGGCGATGCCGCGGAGGACTTGGCTGGGGAGGCGGTACGGGTCCGGTGGCGAGTTGAGTGACCTCTGGAAGGAGTATGGCCGGGCGCCGGCGGACGGTGCTTGGGTGCCGTCGAACGCCGGAGCCTTGAATTGGGAATCCATGAGGAGGAGGAGGAGGAGGAGGAGGAGGAGAGGTTTCTTATGATTTGGTAATGAATTCAAGGGGTTTACTATTATATAGAGGATGGAGGTGTGGTGACCGGAGGTGAGGTTACCGAAACCTTTGGAGAGCAATTGGTTTTTGGACTAGAGAATAACCACGAAAAATCCGGTGTATTATTCACGCGGATTTTTTGTAGTCACGTCAACAGCGATAATTGCAAAAAAGAAAATACATGAAATCGGATGTGAATTCGTTGTCAAAAATACACAATTGGATGGGGATCCGAGGGATGCGATGCAGTGGCTGACGTAAAACATGAAGATGCTAAGAGATGACGCAAATGCAAGCAAGCAAGACCATGGCGTTCTTAAGTCAAGAAAAAGATTTGCTACTAAGGAATATGGGTCAATTAGATATCCAACTATGGGTTTTGTTTTTTTATTTTTTCTTAAGTAGTTGAGCCAATGGTTTTAATGCGATGTTGTATATTGACTCTTGATTCAAGTCAAGCAAATAGGAGTCTTCTTTTAATAGGAGTCTAAACCTATTCAAGTCAAGAAAACGCACAGAAACAGTTGAAGCGGCCATAAGGTTATAACTCCGCTAGAAGAGAACACTCGGCGAGCTTTCCGATGAATGACATACATGAGTTTACATATATACGTACCTTCTTCCATACGGATGATGCCGTAGTTTAATTTTTAGCATTCTCGAGAATAACCCTCTTTAAGCATTCGTATATAGATGTCCCCCTAGAATAAACGATTTAACTTGGTCACAACATTATCGAAACTGGATATAGAACAACGTTACAAAAGAGGGGGAGATTGGAAGAAAATCTTGCCTTTGCATATATATGTCAGAGCACACGTCACAACATAATTGCCATACTGGTGTTCCATAATTGAGATAAGATCTGGACTTCTAAGCAGCTCTAGGATAACGTACTGTTCTGCAGCCTCGTAGGGAAGAGCTGATACATTTGTTGACCACAAAGCTGCTGTGTTAACCCATAGAGAGCATTATATTTCAAAGTGTCCTGCTAGCATCTCTATGATGCAAGAATTGATAGGCTGGTCAGCTAGATCGAGCACAAACTGCAGAAAATAGTTGATAAAGAGAGAGATTTCATAGGTCAGAATGCTAAACAAATTGCCATCAGATTTATTTCAGTGAACTTAAAAAGTTGATTTGAGGTACATTAATTGAATACTGATGCCATACCCATATCGATGCTGTGCAAAGTTCATAACATTTGCTGCTATCCCTGCAAGGAGGAATTAATTGTCTCTCCTCTCTGTTGCAGAAACCTATATTCCTTTGCAGGTTAAAGTAACCATAACAATGTGTCGCAGTTTCACTGATAGTAGCCACTAAGTGCCTGAGAACATGCTGTCTGAATTAATACTTTTGTCATGAGCGCAAGATAGAGAAGATGACATTTTGAAAACATGGAGAAAGAACTTATAAGTGTTTTTGAGTTAACATGAGAACAACATGAAGTGTATAAATGGGCTGTGTGGCATATTTCAGTAGCATACTAGCTAGTATATTTATATAAAGCTAAACATGAACAAATGAAATCAGAAAGGAACATGTAGCAATCCATTCATCCAGAAAAATCTAGATTAAAAAGCCACTTCAATCTGCCTTAAATTGTCGGTAAATTTTTTACCTATGCCAAAAAAAATCTTGGCTGGACATACCATAGACTACTGAACAGAAAACAAAACTTAATACTTGTATTGTAATAGAAATTTTGCCAACAATCAACTAAGGGTAAACTCGAACACAAGTTTGAATTGGGGAATCATGCCAATTCTTTAGTTCAATTTGAGATATAAACAAGCGAGTCGATCTTTGAGCCAAATTCCTAGTAAAACTCACGCTTTTTGAGAAGAAAGGGCCATGGAGAAGATCAGGCCAATGCAAAGCTTACAGGCGAACTTCAAGAAGATTGGGCCATTTCAAACGGTAAAAGCAAATTTCCAGAAGGTCAGGCCTGTTCAACAGCTAAAAATAAGACTGACATGGATACAGAGTACATACCACTCGTATCATGTATCATGTATCATGAAAAATAGGACGAAAAGGGTACATGATAGTTGACTAGAATCAATAGCTTAGCAATGAAATAAATTCATTCTTTTGCCTTGCAGCAAAAATTTGTATCTCACAACCCCTTATCATCTTCTCCCACCTTCTGCCATCTTCATTCTTGTAGGGTCTTTTATTTTCTCTGTATAGAGATTCCTAATAGACTTTTGTCGCGTAAAATTCTTAAACAACTTGCTCACAAATACTAACCCCTGCATATTACAAGATTTCATTCATTCATGCAAGCATACAAGCTTGCAAAACCTATGATGAAGAACAAAACCCATAGTTTAGAAATTCACATGTTATGAAGGCTCTTAAGCATGCCAAAGTTTCGTAGCAAACGGGGGATGATTGAATATTCAAATGCATAGGTGAGCAATCGTACATAATATTAATCATAAGCAGAAGAAATAGGAAATTAGAAAATCAGAAGAACTCACGTTTCTATCTCCAACAGGATAGAGCTCCAGCAAAGGCTTCCCCAAGTTGTAGCCACTATTGTCCAATATAAGCTTCGGAATGAAAGGCTTTCACAAGCATGGTTGTTTGCATCTGCTGTTGTGCAACTCTCGATTAGTTTCTTCATCGCTTGTGACGTGTGGCCAACAATTGATCGACAACAGTATGAAAAGTGAGAAGAATGCTGCTCAAATCTTAAGTCATTGATTTGGTAGGTACCCAATTGGACTCCAAGATGTCTTGTAGAGATGGTGTCGGTCAGAGAGGATGGTGGCACGCGAGGATCCGCTTCCTCCGGGGGATACTGCAAACCTTCACGAGCTTCGGAAAGAGGCTTAATGCTTTGGGGTCCTTCATCAGACGGTTGAGCTCCTTCGGCTTGGTGGTGGTCAACTCCTTTAAAATCTCGGCCACCTCCTCCTCCGTGGAACTCTGCCCCGCCACCACCACCGTCAAAAATTGGCAACCGGCATACGTCCTCGCCGCCTGTGCGATCCGACCCCTTATGACAGAAACATTGCAACAAAAATGATTGAAGTGCATGAGAGAAAGATTATTGGCAACAAAAATACTGTCTTTAAAAATAGGAAAAAAAATACTTAATTTAGATCATTGACTCCGGGTGATCCGCAGGCGAGCCGGTGAGGAGAAGCGAAGAAAAAATAGGGGAAAAAAGCCCAAAAAAATAGAAATATTGGGGAAAAAAAAGAGGCTGTGTCGTCTTTTTCATGCGAATTGGGTTTAACAGCCTGAGAAAATATCGCTGGGTTTTTTTAGCATATTAGATAGTTGTCATTGGGCTCTCACCAAATCCCTCTTACTTAAAAATAGAATGATTGTCTCTTGGTTTTCTCTATCGATGATTTTCTCTTTTTGATTTAGAATAAGAGTTTTTTTTTAAAATTTTCTCTCTTTTAATTTTTTTTTTCTTTTTTAATTTTCTCTCTTTAATTTTCTTTACTCAATTAATGTATAGGCTGATCGGACGGCTGAGAGTCGCCCGAATCTGATCAACAACGAGGAGGGACGTCCGGTCGTCGGCGCCAGTGGAGGAGGGGTTGTGGAATGCTGGGGTTTCGATCCACCGGGTCGGATCGTCGGTGGCACAGCCGTAGGCGACGGATTTGAGAGGGTCCCTGCGGTGCTCTCAGAGAGGATGAAGACGACGCCTTTGGAGGAGAGATTGGGTCAAGGAGAGGGCCCTGGACCGATGGCGGAGGATCTCGGGGAGAACGGAGGCGGTGAATGAGGTGGTGGTGACGTCATTCTTGAGGGATGAGCCGTGAAGAGGAGAGGGCCTTTGATGCAGGATCTTTGCCGGAAACAAGGGAGGAGAGGTCGCGATTTTAAGGGTGGTCGGATCCGACGGCTTTGGAAGTCTAGGGGGCCGAAAGGCGATGAGTTAGGAGGGAAGCGGCGCCGGTTGGGGTTTCACCGGGATGGGGGAGGAAAGGAGATGGGAAGGTGGTTGCTGGGGTCCTGATGGAGTCGGGATGAGGCCGGGGCGTCGCGAGGACGGTGTGAGAGGAGCTCGGGTCCGCGCAGAGAAGAATGAGCGGTGGTAGTGGTTTTCGATGGAAGCTGGCCGGTAGCTTTGGATGCTCTTCTTCATGAGTTCTTTGAGTGAGAGTCAGGTGGGAGGCAAGAGAGGAGGGGGCGGCGGTTGGGAATTTGTGGTTGACGGGACGACGTTGAAAATGGCGACGAGCAGTGAGCCGTCTGGAGAGAAGAGAGAGAAGATAGAAAAGGCCAAAGAAAAAAAGAAAGGGAAAGGGTGGTTTCATCTTTTTTCATGTGATTTGGATTGATTGCCTTCAAACACGCCCGCATGGACTAAATAACAAATAATGTATAACTTTTGGATCCCTGGCCCCTTCTCTCATAAATTTAAAACTTACCTTCTACAGTCTTCCACTCCTGCTTGCCTCCTCTTGATTCTTCTTTTTTCAATTGAATCACTATCTTAAGTCTCAAGTTCTTAGGATCGAATGCTTTTAACAAAACTAGAAGAAAATAGATTGAGAATATAATTTATGATAATGAGAGGGGGGAGGGGGTGCTATTTTTGGTTTTTAGGATTTTTTTTAATTTTATAATGACTATAAAGCTCTTGAAACTAGCTGCTTTATGACCATGAAAAGGAGCATTTTGATCATTTATAAAAATTACATCCATACCCCTCCAAACTATCCGTTTTTTTGACAGTTGAAGCTAAATGGTCAAATTTAAAAAATATAATCGTTATGTATCTATAATGGCTATATTTTTGAAATAAAGTGATAAAATATTACTAGGGGCAAGGTAGGCATGCATGCCTATATGGTTGTTGGGACAGGCGTGCCCGGAGGCGGTGCCTGAGCCGGAGATCATCACAAGAGGGCAAGCCGCTAAGGGGGACACCAAACTACTAGAGGGGCATATTAGAGTGTATCACAGGGGCTGGGGGGGCATGAGGGTCGATCATGCCGGGGGAGGCCGAGAGAAGAGCTAGAAGCCCGGATCCGAGTAGTTGGCCTAGGCGAGAGCATAGGTGGTTAGGGTGGCGAGGACGATGGGCGTAGAAGGACTGGGAGGCGAGTGTCGCGGGGCCTCACGACCATTGGAGGGGTGAAGGTGTGCGGGCGATGCGATGAGGCCGGAGGAAGGACAGAGGGGAGCTGCAAAAGCATTGGAGAGGGGGGGGGACCGAATGGCCTTGTCTCAACTCTCGAGGCCCTCAAGGATCTCGAGGCCGGCATCCACCACCGACACAAGAGAAGGAGGTCGGAGCGACGAATTCTCGAAGCGGCGGAGGTATGGGAGACCATCGAAGAGGAGGGGAGGCCGCTCGAGAGCGGGGAGAGCCGGAGAGGAGGAGATCCGAGATCTCGGCTCTCGTGAGTCGGAAGAGCCAGAGAGGAGGGAAGGCGGAGCGCCGAGAGGGGAGCCAGAGCGTCACGAGGGGAGGTGGAGCGCTAGGCGGGGCTCGTGCCCGTGCCTGGCCCGTGCCTGGCCCTGGGCTGATGCGGGCTCAGGGGTCTAAAACCCCAGCCCATCCTAAGCCTCATGTGTCGGGCCGGGCCAGGCCTTGCCATGTGTCGGGCGGCTCGCCCCGATTGGCAGCTCTTATGCATAAACGTAAATGGAGGGCACTTGTTCTACCACCATGTATTTATCATTTATCCATTAATTCACAAAGGGAAATGTTTGGTGTACACGGCCATGCCTAGCTGGCATGTGTTACTTAGCGGGTTAAAGGGACCGAAGTAGTTTTGATCCAAAATCGTTTTTATTATACTCCCCATTAACATGAAACCTGAGACGCCATCGATCCTCCTACAGCCCGCCTAAACCCAAACCCTTTAGCTTTCTATCGAGGAACTTCGCCGGTCACAACCCGCCCATTCATCACTGGACGTTGCCCATTTTTCACTGGGAAAAGCGAAAAACCTCTCTCTAGCTACCTTACACTGCAAACCCTACCTTGGTGTCGTCGATCGGAGCTCGCTCCCTCCGCGCGACGCTCGCTCTTCTGCTCAGCATCCAAACCCTAGCTCGGCGTCGTCGATCAGAGCTCGCTCCCTTTGCGCGACGCCCCCTCTTCTGATCAGCATCCAAACCCTAGCTCGGGCGACGAGGTATACCCCGGCGGGGGAGGAGTGGAAGAGGCATAGGTGGGAGGCGGGAGAGGAGGGGGAGGAACGGAGTTAAGCGGAGGTGGGTGGTGAGCCAAGCTTCCTTCGGATGGAGAGGATAGAGAGGAGAGGTCGGAGAGATGCTTGCTGGATCTTTTGGCTTGCGGGTGCGAATGAGAGCCATTAATCCGTTAGGGAGTCCATTCTGAACAAATAATTTTTACTATACCAGGTAAGTAAGGTTTAATAAAACTTATTTAAATAACACAACCACTCAGGCATGTGTATTACGGATCGGGGGGGCAACCGACGGGGTGCATCGGTTGCCCCCCGGATCCGTGTATTACACACGCCTCGTGGCCGTCTAAACCAATCACTGTCCATCCACAAATATGTAGCTTTGGCTCGCTCCGCCTTATCAAAGCTTATACTATTTTAACATAGCAGTGGGATAACATGTAACGGTATCATCAAGGATATCGGATTGGACATCATAACTTTTAAAAATAGGGTTATTTGCATATACCCCCCTGAAAAAAGTTTATTTTACATATACCCCCCTAAAAAAACAAAATTTGCATCAGAAACTTGATTATTTGCATATAGCCCCTCGGGTTAATTGGGAATGGAATATTCGGTGCGCAAGCTAACGGAGGCTAACAGTGGAAACTGAAATTACAAATATACTCTTACCCCTACCCCTATATATGCTTACTTCTCCCTCCTCCGACCCAACGATTGTTAGGGCAAGGGCTTCAAATCCTCTGATGACATATCTCCTCATCCTCCGGCGACCTAGCTATTTCCTCATCGGCAGCAAACTTCTCCCAATTTCTCTCTATTTCTCTTGATTTCGGTCAATTTCCATCCGCTATAGATCGATTTCCTCGTCAATTTAACCATGAAGAAGTCTCCATCTTCTTCCTCCACCTTAGGTTCGCACAATACACCCTATATGACTTGTCATTGACATGAGTCTTGCTCCATCTGGCAATCCAATCGCACCAACAGCAAAGGCAGAAAGTTTCTGGGCAGTTCCAGATATAAGGTATTAATCTCATTGTTTTTTTTTACATTTCGAAAGGTTGAACTCCACTCCATCTTTTACCCTAGTCTTATTTTCTCAAAGCATGGATGATGCTAGTTGCCATCCAAGCCCATACAGTAGCTCTAAAAACCCTTGCCCCAACAATCGTCGGGTCAGAGGAGGGAGAAGGAAGCATATATAGGGATAGGGGTAAGGGTATTTTAGTAATTTCAGCTTCCACCGTTAGCCTCCGTTAGCTTGCGCACCGAATATTCTATTCCCAATTAACCCGAGGGGTTTTATGCAAATAATCAAGGTTTTCAGGGTTTTTGATGCAAATTTTATTTTTTTAAGGGGGTATACGCTAAAATAAACCTTTTTCAGGGTATATGCAAATAACCCTTAAAAATATCGGACCGGGTACGCCCCCGACACGACACACCTTATATGAGACCTGCTGGATCGGGTTGGGATCGGCATCTCCTGTGATAACCACGTCGCTCGGCGCCCTCCCATGGAGTCCTCCCATCGTGCAGCACCCTTTTACTCACATAGTTTCTACTAAATTTGATGCCTTTCGTGATCAATGGTAGCTTGAGCGGAGGTATTTTTGTCGCCTTTTGTGTTCGATTTGGTTTCCGAGTTACCGAAATTGGACGATTTCGTCGTCGGGATTGATGCGCTTCTTGCTTGCTTGCAGTGGTTACATAGCATTGGTAGATTCCGGTGAAGTAGCAAGATTGGATTTTTCTCGTGCTAGGTCTCTTTTCTGTGCCCTTTTTTTTCATTTGGGTATCTATGTATTCGGTACTAAGAAAGTTGTTACTTTGAGAATGGATGCTTTTATCGCCCTCCAACTGTTTGTTGTTTTGAAGCTCTCAATTTTGTGTAATGCGAATGTATAGGATTCTTCTTGATTGTTAATCAGCGTGTTTCAGTTTTCAGGATGCTCACCTTGAGATGTAGTCCAGTGTATATGGGAAGAGCATTTGATTTGAGGAGCATCCCTTGCAAGTTTGATGGATTAGTGGTGAGTGATTTGTCTTTGAAACTGCTCCAACTTTAGATTTCATTTTCTTCTGTATTTTTCCCATTGGTAGATGATAAGGAGAAATTTAACCCAGCCCCCCGGGCTCATCTAACCAAAAAAAAAGATGATATGGAGAAAAAAGGCAGATACTGATTGTCACTAAAATGTAAATGTTTGGTATGATATTGTACCGGTTCTGTTTGTTTTTTTTTTGAAAAAATGTACTATTAGAAGGGGATTTGCTCCAACTTTGTTTTGCTGACATTGGTGACCTCTTGGCAAGAAACAAGAATGGAAGATGACAGATTGACTCATACAAGAGAATGGAAACTGATAAATTGGACTGTTGCATTTTTTGACTATCTTGAGTTTCACATCTATGGAGGATGAGAAGTGATACATTATGTATCTACATTTTCATATGAGAAGATGAAGAGGGGGAGATTTGATTGACTATGTGATACAACAACCACCTTAGACTAAAAACTGGGAGTTCCATAAAGACCTTGCTTAGTCACTCATAAATTACTTAATGAACTAAGTCATGTTGGGTCTATAAATTCCTCTGTTGATTCAGGACCAACCTAAAACCTTCCAAAGTACATGTTGAATGTATGATGATGACAAAAGTTCTAACTTAGGTAAAACAAGTTTAGCTTCTTGAATAAGGTGTACAATAACTCTCGTCAGTCCCTAGGAACCCTCAATTTTCTAATTAAGCTTGCATGGAAATAGGTTTTAAGAGTCAAATAATTGCGCAAAGACGGACCACATATGTCTTGATATGATTATCCTGTGGATCTTAATAGTAAAGTAATGCAGGTTTCATACCATTTGAAACAGAATAGTAGCTCAAAACCTTGATATTTAGGAGCTTTTTCTTTGAATTATCGTAGGATGCCCGTGTTTGAGTGCTGCATTCACGAGCATACATTGCTACCACTATACCGCTTTTCAAAACGTCATGAAAAATATGATTTCTGCCAGCTCAAATGCACTTTGAATGTTTGTTGCCTTATTTACCTGCATTGCCCACCTTTTATGTCTTCAACTTGTTGATTCTGTTTTTATATGATTCTTTTGGTGTGTGCTAGGTATGCGGTGCAAGGGGTCCAAGGCCCCGATATCCACGTGTTTGGAAGTCTCGAAAGAGAGTTGGCACAATCTCTAAGTCGCAGAAGCTTGTGGGATGTGTAAGATAATTTTGCTTTTTCCTTCCTTGGAACTGTCTTCATATAAGATCATAGTGCTATAAATAAAATAAAATAAAAAACACCTGAAATTCACATTCAATTGCTTTCTTCATTTTTCTCATTGTTGACATATTGTTTTATTCAGAAGTATTCCTCACAATTAGATTGTACTACAGATAAAAGGATTATCAAATGTGAAGGAGGAAGTTTATGGAGCTCTTGATTCTTTCATTGCTTGGGAATTGGAGTTTCCTTTGATTGTAGTCAAGAAAGCATTAAAGACACTTGAGTTTGAAAAGGAGTGGAAGCGAATTATTCAGGTACCAATGGAAGAAGTTTTTTTTGACGAGTTCTATACATCTTCATTAATTCTATTGAAGTCTTCATTTGTGCTTTTTTTTTGGGTGAATCATTAGACCAAGTTTCAATAGTATGGTATCAACTTCTCTAATTTTCCCATAGGTGATAAAATGGATGTTAAGCAAAGGTCAAGGAAGGACCATGGGAACATATTACATGTTGTTAAATGCTTTTGCTGAAGATGGAAGACTGGAAGAAGCAGAGGAACTTTGGATGAAGATATTTTCAGAAAATTTGGAAAGTCTGCCCCGTATTTTCTTTAGCAAAATGATTGCAATATATTACAACAGGGGTATGAATGACAAGATGTTTGAGGTACAGCTCTGTCTCTATTTATTCTCTATGGTTCTAATGATTTTGATGTTTGATCTTTACTCGTCCAAGACACAACAATTAGAGGGCCAAATATTGAACCTTTTATTTTGCCAGCAATATGGAATGGATTTTTTAGTTGCTGCATGAGTTCCATTTTGTCAATTGTCGTAGGCTCGTAGCTAATCATGATAATTGTTGATCGAGCCACACATGATCTTCGATGATGATGAAAATTATTTTTATTATCAACATCATTAGAGCGCTTTCAATAAGGTCTTAAGGATGGCTTTAATTTCTGCAGCATAATAATCTTTTTATATGGATTCATCTTTGGTATTGTTTCTACACAATCTGCATATCATTTCAGGGGGGAGTGATGCTGCCACCTTTTCTCTCATAGGTATTCGCTGACATGGAAGAGCTGCGCGTCAGGCCCGACAGAAAAATTGTAGGGATGGTCGGTGATGTCTTCCAGAAATTGGGCATGCTGGACAAATGCAAAAAGCTGCACACGAAATATCCACCACCGAAATGGGAATACCGCTACATCAAAGGCAAGCGTGTCAAGATTCGAGTGAAATTCTTGAATGGCTCAACTGAAGAACATGGCTCGAGCTCAGAAGATAAGGAGGTTGCTTCTTTGCCGGCGCCATACAGCCTGCAATATGAAACACAGGAGACAGAAGACGAATACAATGCAGAGCATCAAGCTGTGGAGCTTGGAATGGCAGGAAATGATTTGCCTCTGCCCGACGGAAACTCTGAATTAATGATGGAAAGCTTTGTTGATCAGGAGGAAGAGTTGAAAGATTGAGCAAGTTGATTAATGTTCTTGAGCAAGTTGATTATTTTGCTGGCTTGTTTATTAATCAAACTTTATCCAAGTAATCTGTTTTGACATATTGTAATCAAATTTGCAGCCTTTCAATGGTTTTTGACCAAATTAACAATATTATATTTATAGGTCAACTTCAATGTAGGTCAAGTTAACTAAGTTAGATTAAGTAACGAGTCAAAGATTTGAGTTCAAATTGTACTTCTCTGAGAACAGACTGGATGCCGACGTTGAAGCCACTTTTGATTGCATATGTTCATCTATTTTGGGTGTGATCAAAACCTAATCTTGTCACAATTGGGCTCGGTCAGATCCAAAAATTCTTAGACCCACTAGCAACCCTAATGCACAACTTGCATCAATTCCGCCAATTTAATGCATTCAGATTGATGGATAAGATCATTTGAAAACCCCTGACGTAACTTTCAGTGGATTCCAAGAAATCCAAGACTTTAGGTGCTTCAATTCAAACTCTAATGCCAACTTGTCAACATGTACTCATTAATTTATTTGTTCATATATATTTTATATAAGATCATGTCATAAATATCAATCACATTCAAATCTAATCCATAAGAAAATAAGATTCAATCCTGTCGAGTGAACGTAATCAATAAAACGGTAGCCTACTTTTCAAACTTTCAACAGCTTTGTTGGAACGGCACCTCTTATGTATCTTTCTTTTCTTAGACATTATATATACAAGAGCTACTTCTCTAACTTAGCAGCAAACAGCTCTAATATCTCATAGCTCTCATGGCGTCGATGGAGATATCGGCGGCCCCGAACGGCAGAAAGACCGCGCCGGAGTCCGGCGGGTACGCCCCGGAGAGGCGCCCGGCAAACTTCTTCCGCGTGGACTTCGCCCTGAGACTCTTTCTTTTTGCGAACGCGCTGACGGCACTTATCGTCATGGTCACGGCCAAGGATACCGAGCTAGTTCCGACCGGCCTGCCGAGTCCTCTCCCGCAGGCGGTGTCTCTTCCGGCCAAGTTCAATCACTCACCGGCTTTAATGTAAGTTGCGCGATAATTTCTTCTTCTTTTTTTCTTTTTCTTTCTAATTGTTTCAGATAAAAAAATTCACGTACGTATTGGCCGGATGGATGAATTCAGATATATGGTGGCGGCACTGGCAGTGACTTGCTTCTACAGCCTGGTTACGATCGTGTCGTCGGCTTTCGTCATCTCCAATCCATCTCCCTCGACTAAGATGTTGTTCTATTTGATTCTCCTTGATGCAGTAAGTTGAAGTTTAAGGGACGATCGAATACTATCGGCATGATTAGATTAGGGTTGGATGTGTTTCGATCGGTTTGGGTTGGGTTGGGTCGAGTCCAGATTTGTTGCATGTTAATATATACTCGGCAACATATTCTATGAGAAGTTTTAAGATGGTCATCTTTTTGTATGTGCAGCTCATGGCCGGAGTGATGGCGTCAGCGACCGGAGCGACCGGCAGCGTGGCTTATATCGGCCTGAGAGGCAACTCTCATGTGAGGTGGAACAAGATTTGCAACGTCTACAAGAAGTTCTGCCGGCACATCGGCAGCTCGGCGGCGCTATCGTTGGTCGCCTCCTTCATTCTCGTCATGCTCGTGGTGCTCTCGGCCTTCTCACTCTATCGCCGGAGCCGGTGAATCTCCGGCGAGCTGCGCCCGTGTGTCTTGGGGGCCTTAAGACTCTGGTGAAAAAAGTACATCTCATGTTGGATGCTCGATAATTAGTCTGTACATGTGTTTGTACGTGTGCTTTTTTTTTCTATCTGGTTGTGTTGACTTGTTGAATAGTTGTATGGTTCTGATTAAGTAGGGGAAAAAACTATGATCGATGCATGTGAATATATGTTTCTTTCCAGAAGATTTTGCCACCTCTTGACTCTGTCAACTCATCTAAACTTATCTTTTAACGCGCGGCGTGTTTGGTTGCCAGTAGTGGGGAGTGAAGCGGGGGCCCAACGTAACTCCCTCCACATTGCGTTGTTTGGTTGGGAAATAACACCTGAAAACCTGATCTACTTATATATTTAATTGACATTTTAGGTTTTTTTTTAAGTTAAGCCGAAAGCTAAATATTTAGTTAACCCCATCCTTAATAATCACTTAATAACTTTCTCTCATTAAATCCCCTCAACCTAGTATTATTATCCCATATAGACTTCACCTAAGACATTCTCCCGCAGAGGCACTCGGCTCCGAAAAATACCATTTTTTTTAAGCATATGTGGCTGGCTCGGTGGCTGCCTATTTAGAATAATTTTTTTTTTAATGCTTTTGAGCCTTGGGCAGTGGCTCAGTGGGCCTATTTGACTTTTCCCTTTTTGGAACCCGTTCCGTGACTCCCGTCCTCTCAAGCCCCAAACCCTAGGCAACTCTGCTCTCTTCTCTCGCGCGCCTGCGACCGTGACGTCGGTGAGGATCGGTCGATCACCGAGATCGAAATCGACACCGCCGCATCGCCAAGCGCCATCCGCTGCACCAACGGCCCCAACTCCCGAGGTGACTAGGTGAGCACAGAGCACTCTTTAGTTTATTTTCTCTATTATGTATCCATGGTTGGGTGGTTTGGTGGTGGTCATATTATTTATTGTGAATTTGATGCTATGTTTCATGTTTGGATGCTATGCTTTTTGTAGATAAAGACTTGGATGCTATGTTTCATGTTTGGTTAAGGAATTAGGCACTTTTTATAATTATTGTGAATTGTTTTTCAATAATTATAGGATCATGGACAAGTATGTCATCATCTTGAGTTTTCTTCTTATAATCTTGTGATTCTCAAAGATCAACTTGAGACTTATTTGCTTGATGTCCAAGTTGATAGTGGGTTTTCAAATCTCAATGGTATTTCTGAGCTTGCTAAGAAGATGGTTGAGACGAAAAAGGATAAAGTGTATCAACATGTTTATCAACTCATTGAATTGGCGTTAATCTTACCTGTTGCCACAGCAAGTGTTGAGAGGGTATTTTCTGCTATGAACATCATCAAGACTGACTTGCGTAACAAAATGGGTGATGAGTGGATGAATGACAGCTTGGTTGTGTATGTTGAAAAGGAGATTTTTAAAACAATTGATGATGAAGTTATTTTACAACGCTTTCAGAATATGAAGCCCCGTAGGATGCAATTATCACGATTAGCGACGACTTAGTTTGTTTATTTCTTTTATCATGTATTTTTATTAGTTATTCTTATACCTTGGTATTTTGGTATTTTTTGTTAGTGAATGAGCTGACCAAAGTGCATTATGTATGTAGGCATTCTTCTGCCTTTTGAATGAGGCTTAAAAAAATTTTAAGCCCCCACTTACTTAAATTTCTAAATCCGCCACTGTTCTCCTGCCACGTAGGATAACAAGATGGTTAACTTATAACCATCCTGTCATATAAGGATGATATATATATATAAAGTCACGTCTAAGTTTACAATTGAAGTTTTTATTCTAATGAGTTTAATTTTATTGCTTAGCGATAGATATATTTATTTGAGCCTTCACATGAATCCAAATTTTCTATAAAAAAGGACATCAAATAGGCTACGGATCTTATCTAAAATTTGGCTTAAAGGATCTACAAGAAGCAAGTAGCAGATTACGCTTATCAGCGATCAGTTTATGTTAATATTACAGTCTTAACAGTTATACATGAATGAAGCAATTTTTAACATAATTAGTTACTAAAAGGAGTTGTGATACCATGTACACTCCACGTGTATATGCATCATGCACACCTATGTGGCATCAACGTGACACTGCCACATGTTAAAACATTCATAAATATCCAAACACTAATTAATTCGGTCATCTAGCCACTCTTGGGACGTGGTCAAAATTAACAGTAATGATTACTTTTAGGTGTTTGAGGTAAGAATGGGGATAAGGGGGCTAAATATGTCACAGGGAAATGTACATATCGAAGGCCACGCCTGCACCCGTGAAAAGTTAGTAGGAGTTTTTTTTTTTTTGAGTTAATTGGTGTTTAGTCCATTTAGATGGAAATATTTAGCTCAAGGCCTGGATAGTTTTTTTTAAGGCTTTTAGTCCCAAATACCTTTTTTATTACTAAAATGCCCTTTCAAGATTCCCAGCATATCTTCCCTTCCCAGTGACTGTTCGTATTCCCAGTAGTAAGTAACTATCAAAAAATCTGAAAAGTAACTATCAAAAAAACTGGAAAGTAGCTATAAAATTTTTGGAAAGTAACTATAAACAAATATGGAAAATAACTAAAAAAAATAGCAAATAATTATCCAAATATTTATAGAATATTTAACCTCAGAATAAATTGATAGAATCCATAATTTAATTACAAGTTACCACGATTATGGAAAGTAACTTACCATGATTACGGAGTGGATTGAGTGGTTGGTTGACGGATCCGGCGGATCTAGGGATTGACGGCGAGATGGTGATTGGCGTCGGACGGTGAGATCGAGCTTGCAGGGCAGCCGTGAGAGGGGGGGGGGGGGGGGGGGGGGGGGTGCTTGAGGGGGATTATAGGGGGGGGCTTATGCCATTGGTCCAGTAGTGATATGGGGACCTATTGGCCTCCCGTATTTTTTTTAGGCCATTTTTGGCAAGTCTCCCTTTTTTTTTCCCAACCAAAAACGAAGAAGAGAGGAGGGTTGGATACAAATACCAATAATACAAGGCGCATTTCACGATATAGACATCAGAATATATCATGTCAGGTGCTTGCACATTCATGAAGAAACAATTCAAGAAACAAGGTTATATATTTGCTTATTCATGACATTACATTCCCCAAATTCAGTAGTATGACCCTTGGCAAATAAGTCCTTATTATTGTTCATGAAGAATTCAACCCCAAATTAGCTGCAAGGGCGCACACTCTGTATGAGTTCCATTTTGTCAATTGTCGTAGGCTCATAGCTAATCATGATAATGTTTGATCGAGCCACACATGATCTTCGATGATGATGAAAACTATTTTTATTATCAACATCATTAGAACGCTTTCAATAAGGTCTTAAGGATGGCTTTAATTTCTTCAGCATAATAATCTTTTTATATGGATTCATCTTTGGTATTGTTTCTACACAATCTGTATATCATTTCAGGGGGGAGTGATGCTGCCACCTTTTCTCTCATAGGTATCCGCTGACATGGAAGAGCTGCGTGTCAGGCCCGACAGAAAAATCATAGGGATGGTCGGTGATGTATTCCAGAAATTGGGCATGCTGGACAAATGCAAAAAGCTGCATACGAAATATCCACCACCGAAATGGGAATACCGCTACATCAAAGGCAAGCGTGTCAAGATTCGAGTGAAATTCTTGAATGGCTCAACTGAAGAACATGGCTCGAGCTCAGAAGATAAGGAGGTTGCTTCCTTGCCGGCGCCATACAGCCTGCAATATGAAACGCAGGAGACAGAAGACGAATACAATGCAGAGCATCAAGCTGTGGAGCTTGGAATGGCAGGAAATGATTTGCCTCTGCCGGACGGAAACTCTGAATTAATGATGGACAGCTTTGTTGATCAGGAGGAAGAGTTGAAAGATTGAGCAAGTTGATTAATGTTCTTGAGCAAGTTGATTATTTTGCTGGCTTGTCTATTAATCAAACTTTATCCAAGTAATCTGTTTTGACATATTGTAATCAAATTTGCAGCCTTTCATGGGTTTTTGACCAAATTCACAATATAATAGGTCAACTTCAATGTAGGTCAAGTTAACTAGGTTAGATTAAGTAACGAGTCAAAGATTTGGGTTCAAATTGTACTTCTCTGAGAACAGACTGGATGCCGACGTTGAAGCCACTTTTGATTGCATATGTTCATCTATTTTGGGTGTGATCAAAACCTAATCTTGTCACAATTGGGCTCGGTCATATCCAAAAATTCTTAGACCCACTAGCAACCCTAATGCACAAATTGCATCAATTCCGCCAATTTAATGCATTCAGATTGATGGATAAGATCATTTGAAAAACCCTGACGTTCCAAGAAATCCAAGACTTTAGGTGCTTCAATTCAAACTCTAATGCCAACTTGTCAACATGTACTCATTAATTTATTTGTTCACATATATTTTATATAAGATCATGTCATAAATATCAATCACATTCAAATCTAATCCATAAGAAAATAAGATTCAATCCTGTCGAGTGAACGCAAGCAATAAAACGGTAGCCTACTTTTCAAGCTTTCAACAGCTTTGTTGGAACGGCACCTCTTAGGTATCTTTCTTTTCTTAGACATTATATATACAAGAGCTACTTCTCTAACTTAGCAGCAAACAGCTCTAATATCTCATAGCTCTCATGGCGTCGATGGAGATATCGGCGGCCCCGAACGGCAGAAAGACCGCGCCGGAGTCCGGCGGGTACGCCCCGGAGAGGCGCCCGGCAAACTTCTTCCGCGTGGACTTCGCCCTGAGACTCTTTCTTTTTGCGAACGCGCTGACGGCACTTATCGTCATGGTCACGGCCAAGGATACCGAGCTTGTTCTGACCGGCCTGCCGAGTCCTCTCCCGCAGGCGGTGTCTCTTCCGGCCAAGTTCAATCACTCACCGGCTTTAATGTAAGTTGCGCGATTATTTCTTCTTTTTTTTTTCTTTTTTCTTTCTGATTGTTTCGTATGAAAAAAATTCACTTACGTACTGGCCGGATGGATGAATTCAGATATATGGTGGCGGCACTGGCAGTGACTTGCTTCTACAGCCTGGTTACGATCGTCTCGTCGGCTTTCGTCATCTCCAATCCATCTCCCTCGACTAAGATGTTGTTCTATTTGATTCTCCTTGATGCAGTAAGTTGAAGTTTAAGGGATGATCGAATCGAATACTATCGGCATGATTAGATTAGGGTTGGATGTGTTTCGATCGGTTTGGGTTGGGGTTGGGTCGAGTCCAGATTTGTTGCATGTTAATATTTACTCGGCAACATATTCTATGAGAAGTTTTAAGATGGTCATCTTTTTGTATGTGCAGCTCATGGCCGGAGTGATGGCGTCAGCGACCGGAGCGACCGGCAGCGTGGCTTATATCGGCCTGAGAGGCAACTCTCATGTGAGGTGGAACAAGATTTGCAACGTCTACAAGAAGTTCTGCCGGCACATCGGCAGCTCGGCGGCGCTATCGTTGGTCGCCTCCTTCATTCTCGTCATGCTCGTGGTGCTCTCGGCCTTCTCTCTCTATCGCCGGAGCCGGTGAATCTCCGGCGAGCTGCGCCCGTGTGTCTTGGGGGGCTTAAGACTCTGGTGAAAAAAGTACATCTCATGTTGGATGCTCGATAATTAGTCTGTACTGTATTTGTACGTGTGCTTTTTTTTCTATCTGGTTGTGTTGACTTCTTGAATAGTTGTATGGTTCTGATTCTTCAGCGTGTTAATATATGTTTCTTTCCAGAAGATTTTGCCACCTCTTGACTCTGTCAACTCGTGTAAACTTATCTTTAACGGCGTGTTTGGTTGCTAGTAGTTGGGGGGAGTGAAGGGGGGGGGGGGGGGGGGGTGAAACTCCCCTTTGGTTGGTATTGAAATTTGAGGAAGTACAGGTAGTAACTCCTGAAAACCTGATCTACTTATATATCTTTTGACATTTTAGTTTTTTTTAAAGTTAAGTCGAAAGCTATATATTTTAGTTATATACATGTACTAGTGGGTCCATATGTCACATGACAAGATAATCACCCACCGTCCTCTTCTCTTTTCCCCTCCCAGGCTAACTCTCTTCATAGGATAAAATATAGGATGATTAACCTTCATGTTTTATAAGTAGATATATATAAAGTCACATATGAGTTTACAATTGAAGTTTTTATTCTAATGAGTTTAATTTTATTGCTTAGTGATAGATATATTTATTCGAGCCTTCGCGTTAATCCAAATTTTCTACAAGGAAGGACATCAAATAGGCGATGGATCTTATCTAAAATTTGGCTTAAAGGATCGACAAGAAGCAAGTAGCAGATTACGCTTATCAGCGATCAGTTTATGTTAATATTACGGTCTTAACAGTTATACATGAATGAAGCAATTTTTAACATAATTAGTTACTAAAAGGAGTCGTGATACCATGTACACTCCACGTGTATATGCATCATGCACACCTATGTGGCATCAACGTGACACTGTCACGTATTAAAACATGCATAAATATCCAAACACTAATTAGGCTCCGTTTGGCCGTGCGTTGTGTTTTTTATGACTGTGGTGAGGTGTGGTGTGTTTGTAAACTGTGGTGAGGTGCGGTGCAGTAACGGCTTAAAAACTGTTTGGTATAACACGTTAATAAACTGTGGTAGAAAAATGTGTTTATGTAATTTATTATTTGGGTGTGCGTTTATTTTTAAATGTATAGTGTAAAATATTAGTTTGTTATAATTTCTGTGTTTGTTACGCCGCATCCAAGGTGCGCCCAGATGAAAGCACCTATAACCTGCTTCGTCTCTGACGCAGTTTTGATGTGGTCCCCACCAGTCTGCTATTATTTCCAAACGGGGTTTTTGTGAACGCGGCTGCGTTCGGTCCAAAAAAAAGTGTATTTGAGCAGCAGAAACACACGTCCAAACGGACCCTCAATTTGGTCATCGAGGCACTCTTGGGACGTGGTCAAAATTAACAGTAATGATTACCTTTGATGTTTGAGGTAAAAATAGGGATAATGGGGTTAAATATGTCACAGGGAAATGTACATATCGGAGGCCACGCCCGCACCCGTGAAAAGTCAGCGGGAGTTTTTTTTTTTCAGTTAATTGGTTTTTTAGTCCATTTAGATGGAAATATTTAGTCCAAGGTATGGATAGTTTTTTTTAAGGCTTTTAGTCCCAAATACCTTTTTTATTACTAAAATGCCTTTTCAAGATTCCCAGCATATCTTCCTTTCCCGGTGACTGTTCGTATTTCAAGTAGAAAGTAATTACCAAAAAATCTGAAAAGTAATTATAACAAAACTGAAAAGTAACTATAAAAAAAATGGAAAGTAACTATAAGCAAATCTGGAAAGTAACTACAAAAAATAACAAATAATTATCCAAATATTTATAGAATATTTAACCTCAGAATAAATTGATAGAATCCATAATTTAATTACAAGTTATCACGATTATGGAAAGTAACTTACCACGATTACGGAGTGGATTGAGTGGTTGGTCGACGGATTCGGCGGATCTAGGAGTTACTTTCCACGAAATCGTGGTTACTTTCCACATTAAACTAATGGAAAGTAATTAGTGGAAAGTAGCTTTGAGTTCTTGATAATGAAATCATGGAAAGTAACCAGATTAAATAAATGAAAAGTAACTAATGGAGAGTAAATTGAGTTACTTTCTACAATTATTATATTATTATCGACAATTATCACAAGTTACTTTCCAAATTACTTTCATATTTTTTCCCATTATTTTCTCTATTTTACATGATTTTCTCATTTTTTCTAATTTTTTTTTTTATGATTTTCTTTCATTTCCTGTCTCATTTTCATCTGATGGCTGACAACTCACCGGAGGTTAATCATCGGCGAGGAGGGCTCGTTAGAGGTCGGGATCGATCGACGGAGGAGAGGTTGTTGGGTCCTTTGGAGTAGTCGATCCACCGGAGTGGATTGAGTCGTTGGTTGATAGATTCGACGGATCTAGGAGGGCGGAGTGATCGCAGGAGCTAGTCGGGGACGACGACCTCGAGCAAGGGAACGACGATATGCGACGGATCTTTCCTGACGACATCATGACGGATGGCGAGCTCGGATCGGGGTGGCGAGCTACGATCGACGTTCGGTGAGACCTCCAGTTCCGTTGGATCGGGGCGACGGACGATGATGGGGAGCCGGGGAAGGAGGTGGCGACATGGATCGACGACGCACGACGGCGGCGAGATCGGGATCGACGGCGAGATGGTGATTGGTGTCGGACGGTGAGATCGAGTCTGCAGGCCAGCCACGAGGGGGGTGCTGGGGAGGCCTCCGAGGGGGGGGGGGTTCTTGGAGGGGATTATAGGGGGGGCTTATAGGTGGGGCATTTTGGTCCAGTAGTGATATGGGGACCTATTGGCCTACCATATTTTTTTTAAATCCTTTTTGACAAATCTCCCTTTTTTTCCAACCAAAAACCAAGAAGAGAGGGGGTTGGATACAAATACCAATAATATGAGGCGCATTTCACAATATAGACATCAGAATATAAGCTGGGGGTTATTCAATGAAAAAAAGGGATTTTAAAAAATAGCTACCTATATTATACTAGGTGGTGGGCCCGTGCCACCTGGCACGGCTAACTGCCCGCCCCTACTATCTCTATTATAACTTACGCCACATAAGCCACTATCCTTTTTTTTATTTAATTATAATTTTATACCACGTGTATGCCATGTGTGTATAAGTTTATGACTCAGATGATGAGTCATAAAAGTAACTACCTTGGATCTTATAAGATAAATAAGTATGTATATTTAAAACTAATCTCCTGGCTTATGATTATAAGGATGTATATTTAAAACTAGGGTTTTTTAGATATATATCCTCAAAAAACTTTCAAATTACGTGTTTACCCCTATATTTTTCATATTTTCATATATATCCCTCAAAAGTTTAAGTGATCACATATATACCCTTCCGTCAACTCCCGTGAGGTTAAGTAACTTAACCATGGTTAAATCATATTTTAGGGGGCTTTTTGTAATTTTATGGGGATTTTCGTGTAACTATGGGTTTTTTAGGGTTTTTTAGGGTTTTTTTTTTTTCAAATTCTCAGTTTTCACCGCCGACGCCATTTTGCGGCCAAAAGCCGGCCAAGTTTACTGATCTCCTTCCCCTTCTTATCCCCTTCTTCTCCCCACTATTTCTCACTAGAAGCTAGTAGGAGGAGTTTGAGAGAGAAAGAAATGGACAAAAACATAGAAGGAAAAAAGGGGTTTTCGTCGGATTTTTTCGAGATTTGATTGGTAATCGTTGATTTTTCTTCTTCTTCTTGGTGTAGATAAGCTTCCTTATTGATTCCGGGTTTTTCATGTATTTTTGGGCATTTTTCGTGACATTTTTCAAGGTTTTTGGATCTTCTCCGGCGAAGGTCGCCGGAGATGACGTCCTCCTTTTTCCAGCGACTGTAGAGTTGGGTAATCATAGATTTTTTTCTTCTTTTTGGTGTAGATAAGCTTCCTTGTTGATTCCGGATTTTTCCATGTATTTTTGGGCATTTTTCGAGGTTTTTGGATCTTCTCCGGCGAAGGTCGCCGAAGATGACGGCGGGGACGATGAACAGTATCAGGGGCAAAAAGGTAATTTGACACCACGCCGTTAACGGCGTTATGGAATATTCACATTTTATTCCACGGCAACTAACCCGAAGGGTATTTTTGAGATTATTTGGACTTTTCAGGGGTATATATGAAAATATGAAGAATGTAAGGGTAAATACGTAATTTGAAAGTTTTTTGAGGATATATATGTAAAAAACCCTTAAAACTAACCTAGGGAAGATGATAAAAATATACAAAGTTAACTTAGGAAAAATGAACATATAAACAAACTAATAAAGGAAACGGTTGTAACCGTTTTTGCTCCTTATAAGGTTGATGAATGTGGATTTGTGTACATGGACATGTGGCATGTGTACATGCCATCGATATCGATTCTTTCATCTATCCCATCGGAATAGATGAAGATATCGGTATCTCACTACCGGATAAGATCATGCAATCGGTATTTCACTACCGATAGATTCAATCGGTAGCAAACTACCGATGTATTTATCTATCCCATGGGTATCCCACTATCGATGGGATAGATGAAAGAATCGGTTTTTGACTACTGATAGGTGGCATGCATATGAATATTTTAAATATTCGTATACATGGACAAGTGGCATGTGTAATGCACATGTAAAATATTCGTGTACATGGACATGTGATCTATCGGTAGCAAAATACCGATTCTTTCATCCATCCCATTGGTAGTGGGATACCGATGGGATAGATAAATACATCGATAGTTGGCTACCGATTAAATGTATCGGTAGTGAGATACCGATTACTTGATCTAGTCCGGTAGTGAGATACCGATGTCTTCATCTATCCCATCGACAATGGACTACCGATGGGATATATGAAAGAATCGATACTTGATTACTGATAGGTGGGTTGCTGATGGATAGATGAAAAAATCGGTATTTGACTATCGATAGGTGCATGATAGGTGGTCCATGTACACAAATCAGCACTCTTATATTAAAATTTCAAAACAATTACTCTTCTTATCAAATTTTGCACCCCGATGCTTATCTTTTTCAAGTTGTGATGCTAATTAGGGCAAAGTGATGAATATACCCCCCTCTCTTTCTCTTCCCTACCGTATCTCCCAATTTAAACACTCCACAATAGACGAACGGTATTTTTTATCTTTCTAAAGTTCAAAAATTAGTCAGTTAAACCTAACAATTACTAACAGAATGCAAATATTTGTAAATAAAGTTAAACTTTGATATAATGCAGGTAGCTATTTGTAAAAATTCCAAAAAATATCCTAATTAAGCCGCTGTCAAAGTAATGATTTGATTTATTGCAAATAAGTCCCCGATTAAAACTCTTCGCGGTAATTTACGCGCGCAATCGACATCATGCAACGTTCGTTTTCCAAGGAAAGCCGAGCAAGAAGAGGTGGTCCGGAGGGGAGGCACGTCCCACCGACGACCTCTCCGGCGGTGGACGACGGCCAGCGGGAGCCATCAAAAGGAATGGAGCAGACCACCCCACACCGCTCTTCCACCACCACTCGCGCGCTTTTGTCTCTTGGCCTCAATCGTCCCTACTCTCTTGTCTCGGCTCGCTTTTGTCTCTTGGTCTAACTCTTGCCACCTCGGACCTTTGTGCATATCTCTATCGCAATCAATTAAGCAGGTGGCCTTCTGCTTTAGGGTTCGTTGGTTTCGTGGAAAAAAAACCTCTTTTGATAGCTCGATGCGCATGTTTTGTGGAGATGGGTTCTTTTGTTTCTTTCCCAGAAACTCCTGGATGATATCGTTTTCGTTTGAGATGGAGATTTCTGGCAATTGGGTTGTTGGGTTTCTTCGTGTCACACTATACTTGAAAGGGGTTCTGTCACCGAGGCAATTGGACTCTTTCCAGCTATTAATTGTTGATCCAAGAGAGGGAGGGTTTCTTGAAATTGGCTATCTTCTTGAAAATTTTTTGCCCTTGTTCTTTCCCAAATGAAATCAAGCATTGGTTCCCAAAAAAGTTCTCTTCGAGTAACTCAATAATATTGTTGCAAAGATGACAATGGCATCGTGTTCTTGTCCACTTCCATTGCTCGCCCTTCGGAATCCAAGTTCCCAAATTCGAGTTCGGCGTAGGTATGGCGTAGCAGCAATTCGGGAGGTCGAGAAGGCAAGCATCAGTATCCGGGAGTCTCCTCTCTTTGAGAAAAAGGTTTTGGAGACTGGTACAGGGGAATTGAGTGTGTTGTATGATGATGGGCACGGGACGGCGAGTGTGGTGGATTACTTCGCCGGTGCAAAGGAGATCATTAAGCCCGACGGCGGCCCCCCTCGGTGGTTCTCTCCTGTGGAGTGTGGAGCACCTATAAGTGATGCTCCAGTGCTGCTCTTCTTGCCTGGTACCAATTTTATCATCACATTGAATTCTTACTTCTCATAACCATTCAACTCCTCTTATTTGCACAATAAAAGATAGCTGTGACCTTCCATCCACCGGTGACCCAACTACCTCCAACCAAGGTTGTCTAACAGGTGGGCATGCTCGCACAATACATGCCTCGTGCCGATACTCGATAGAGATCTTGTGCTGGCGGCATGAAACTCTTCTGAGCTACTACATGTATCAATGAGATATGTGTTGATACATATATGTATTAGTGGGTGCCATTATCTGCTACCGGCATGTCAATCACTGCCTCCGGCTGCTAATGCTGCCACCACCATTCCATTGATCCTCATCTCCAGCCACCACCGCAATCATTCTAGTTTGGCTGCAACCACCTCCTTCCATTGTTGCTACCACAATGAACTTTGGCCACCACTAATGCTAATATGCTATTTCTAAAAGAGTTCCTACATTTCCTGTCACCGTAACCACTGCCAACACCTTCTTTGGCCACCACCACCACCACCTCCACAACCACTACCATCTTCCACCTAATTTTGCCTATTGAGTTTAGGGGTTATGGAGTATTGAATGACAATGGCACCTGAATATGAATGACAATGTCACCTGAATATGTTATAATGGATGGTATAAGATAAGGGTATTTTAGTCTTTTGAACTTAGCTTCTATTAAGCCAATCTGGCTTTAGATTTAACTACAGTTAGTCAAATGTAATACCAAAGGAGGGAAGTCAATAGCAATAAATGTTGTACACAAAGCATGGATAACAGAGGACTAGAATTGCAAAATCACTGTGCTAGTTATGAGCTTATGATCCTTGAAAATAAGCTATTGATGATAACTAAGTGAATGTCTGCATCTGATTTTTATGTGAGTTCGGTTTTGCAGGTATTGATGGAACTGGAATGGGACTTGTTTTGCATCACAAATCTCTTGGAAAGTAAGTTGCATATCAAGAATGATGATTGCACATAAGCAAAAACACAGTTTGTACTTTTTTTAGTTCCCTTTATTCCCTTCCTGGTTTCATAGCATTTTATAGATTTTAAGTAAAAGAATGGCTCAGTATGCTATGTTTGTTTTACATTTTCTCTTTGGTAAGCTTGAGTGAGGTTTTTTAGAGTCTAGTTTTCTCCACCCGTTCCCTCTTTAGAGCAAAAACATCTTCTACTTGACCTAGAATATAATGCTTTGATTGTAATTGTATTCTTCCATTCATTGTAAATCATACAGTGCAAAATTTGATGGTTTCTCCTCTCTCTCCCATAGGGTATTTGAAGTCAGGTGCTTGCACATTCCGGTCAATGATCGAACGCCATTTGAAGGTGTTGATCTCTTAACAATCTCAGTTAGTTTTGGTTCACCTTTCCATGGGTTGAATTATTGTTAAATCTTTGGAAAATTTGACGAAGTCCTCGAAACTTTCTTTACGATTAGCTCTTATTTCTTTTTGTGATTCTAAGGGTGCCAATAACCAAATTCTGCATGATACAAACATGGACATCCTCTTAGGAAAAATGATTAAAAATATATCTGCCACCCTGATAGAAGTTAAGGAAACTGTAGGCTAGAATGAGAATTGAAGCTTTTGTTTTTGTGAAGAGCATGAGTTTTGTTTGTTCTTGATGGTGTGCCTGGTGGATAGCTCTACCGTATCAAATTTTTCTATCCGGACAGCATTGCCTTTTTTCCAAAGACTTTGGTCAGTTGGGATTATGTAAAGTGATGCCTGGTCTAATAACTTGAATGAACTGAACCTCATTGCTTGAAGGACTGGTGAAATTCGTCGGTGAGTCACTCAAGTTTGAGCATACTCTGAATCCGCATAGACCAATTTATCTCGTTGGAGATTCATTCGGAGGATGTTTAGCACTTGCTGTTGCTTCCTGCAACCGGTCAATTGACCTCGTACTAATATTGGTCAATCCAGGTTGGTTAAAGCCTACTTTGTATCCTATTATTCTTAAATCATAAGTTCAGCAGAATATTCTTGGTCATTTTCAGTCTTCTTCTATGGTGATTACATCTTAACCTGCCGTGTTCTTTAGCGACATCATTCAGCAAATCGCAGGTGCAGCCATTGCTCCCTGCCTTGGAGATTTTACCAAGCAATCTTCATATTACCGTGCCATATGTTTTTAGCCTCATAATGGGTATGTTATCGACTTCATGGCTAGACTTTGTCTTCCTTTACTGTTGTTCTGTTAATTCGTGTGACTTATCTCGAGTTCATGCTAAAAAATAGATAGCCAAGATCATCTACAGTTCTTTGTTATTTGTGGAACTTGTGTTCTGTCAAGGTGATTCACTTCTGCTCTAGTTTTATGAAAACTAATAAAACTCCATCCAAACTGAAATGGGAAAAGAAACCATGAGCTAAGTTGATATAAGCATATAGGGAAGTGATTGCTTAAGAGTGTTTGCAAGAGGGGACATAACAGTAAGACAAACTGGTTTCCTGCAATGTTTTATGTAATGTGAGCAAGATGTGATATGGTAGGTCCGTGTATATTTTAAGTTCTAATAATGTTTTCATAAATAAGCATATATCTGTGGATGCGATTGATATGAGCAGAACATATCACCACTTGGAAAGCAGACTATTTCATAAGCTTATGGCTATAGGGGGATTGTGTCATCTCTACAGAACTGCCTTAATCTATGGTCATGAACTAATAAATTTTCATGAGAAAGTTGCACCTGTGGTATTGATTTGTACACAATAGTGGAGGAAAGGTTACTGTAGAAGTACCTAATGCTGAATGAATTGGATGCTGAATTGAAACACCAAAGCTCATATATGTGATAATGTTCAAGGATTAGCAAGAACCTTAAGAACAGAGATTCATGGTTAGAGTGTATGAATATATATCGCTGAAGCATAATTTTGTTGTAAGCTGAGCTCTAGAGTAATATGAATCAAAGCAAGAAGAAGCTAAATTGCAGTGAAATATGAAAACCATCCCAATGAAGGTAACATGTAGTGCCTGTTGTCTGCCAAAGCATTCTATGCCTGGTTCCAGTGTCCTAGGGATCCTTTAGATGTGTTATGGCGACAATGTAGTACTTACATAAATCCAAAAGCTCAGGTTATAAGTGAAGTTTTTTTCAATGTGGCATTGATAAAATCATATAGATATTTGCACGAGTAAAATAATATATTTCAACTTGATATTAATCATGTTTATACCTCGACTTCCTGATGAACATCATTTTTTAACTGCAGAATTATGTTCGTATATTCGCTCCCCATTTTGATCCCCCATTTTTATAAACCTTTGTCTAAACTGTTAACTAAGTATTTTCGGTATTCATAATTTCTGAACACACAATCCTGTTGCTAATTGTGTGGATATTGGTTATTTGGAATTCTATTTCCACTCATACTGTGTCAATTGTGCTTTGCTCTCATGACATTGTTGTCCTGTAACATCAGGTGATCCTGTGAAGATGGCAATGGCTGATGTTGTGGATGATCTTCCAATTCCAGAAACACTTGATGCATTGTCCAGAAGTCTTGTTTCTTTGTTACCCTATCTCGCAGTATGTGACTCCTTTAACTTCTTTTGGCCCTCTTGTCTAGATTTTTCTGTTTTGGATCTATGTATGTTGATATAACCGACTAACAGTGGATTCCAGATTGGAGTTACAACATTTCACTCTGATGTAACTTAGAATTAACTTCTGACTTATTTCTAGCACAATTAGCTTGATTATCAGGGTAGTATCTTACAAAGTTAGTCACGTAAACTGACAAAACTAACAAATGCATAGCAGGGTAATTTTCTTAACAAGGTAGTTACGGACACTGTAAAACATGAATGCACATGTTTTAGGTTTATATAAATAAGAAAGTTGGACTGGGATATGGGGGTAACACCATTGATTGTTTGGTTTAGATCTGTGAACAAAAATCTACATAGTCTACATTATATATGCACATTTTCGGGTCATTGAACTTATGCACAACTAATATATACATAATAGAACTGAACAGGGCTATGGGGATAATGAAGCTGATTGTAATCTCTTAGCCTTCGGGCTTATCTTTTCAAAAAAAAAAACCTGAAAAGGGCTACGGGGATAATGAAGCTGATTGCTTTGTAGAATCTTTTAGCTTAACTTATTGTGCATACTTCTAACATGCATGGGAAGCTGTGCATATTCTGCTTTCTTTTTATTGTTGGTTGGGAAAAAGAACTTGTTATAAATAAATTAGTTTCTTGGCATTAGGAATGCTGGGGAGTAGCTTACTCCTTTGGAGTAAAGTGGGTGAACATGTAGTTTTCAGATACGATCACACGGTGTAGAGAAGTCGAAGCTTGTCATCCGTTTGAAGTGACTAATCAAAAGCAACTGTTAGGAACTTGTGCTTTGTGTTAAATGTAGTGTTGGCCTTATTCACAGAACCTAACTGACATCATTGTACAGGACTTGGCAGATATTATACCAAGAAAAACTCTTTTGTGGAAACTCAAGCTTCTTAAATCGGCTGCTTCTTTTGCCAATGCTCGTCTTCATGCTGTAGAGGCTGACGTTCTAGTACTTACCAGGTTTTTTTTGTATCTATAGTCAGAAGTGCACTTGTCTGGTTAGCCTTTGCCAATAAGAAAAAGTTATGATTTCATGATGTATTGTGATTCTAAGGTTTATCTAGTAATGATTCTCATCAAAGTAGTAAATGGGTGTTCCCAGTTGGTTATTTTGAAGAAAAATGTGTGGACTACTATGATTGCAAGGAGATCATGCATCATGCTACTATTCTTTGGCTTGGTATTTTATGCGTCTTTAAAACAATAAGTCAGTAGCTTGGCTTCAAACTTGAAATCCAATCCCACTTTGTCCATTCTTCTATATACACCTTCAGCGCATGACATGATGATCTTTTTATCTAACGTTAAGTGCTTCATAAAAGCTTGCTCTTCTTTGCCTTGTTTATTTAGTTAGTGGGATTGTGGCATTTCTTGACTACCACCTATATCAAGAACTTAGTTGTTCTGTGACGGATACAGTTTTCAATCAATGAAGGAATTTTCAACCAATCTTGTTTTGATGGCTTATGAAAACTCAATCAAAAAGAAAGTAATAGGTTGGGGTTGGCATAAGTCAAAACTCAACAGCTATGTCTTTCAAACCTATCTTAGAGTTGGTATGATCACTCCCTGAAATTTGTTATACTCTAACTAATTGAGGAACTTATTTTGCAAAGATTCTTTGAATGTGTTATTGGGCATTAGCAAGCCTGGTAACTTTCATATCTTTCCTTTCTCTTATTGCCTGGAAAGTGCTTAACAGTTTGCTATGTAATTTACTCATCTTCTCATGAAACTTGTAATTTAGTGGGAAGGATAACTTACTACCAAGTGGAGAGGAAGGAGACAGGTTATCGACGTCGCTGAAAAATTGTAGAGTTCGTAACTTCAAAGATAGTGGCCACACCCTACTACTGGTCAGTGACTACTACTTTTTGCATAAATTCCTCCTACATTACTGCTTTGTCCATGGCATGATGCTTTCTGAAGGTTGGACTATAAAGTTCAACAGACTGAAAGTTAATTGTCTGTGATTTTCTATCAATAATAAGCAAGTACCTGAAATGCCTATGCTTGTATTTCATCAAGAACTGAATGCGATAATGTTGAAAATAGAGGAGTTTTGGAGTTGTTGGAGAAAGAGTTGCATGATCAGCAAAGAGAGGTTGTGATCATGCCAATGGCTGTCAGTACTATTTGATTCATTCTTAAGCAAATAGAAAAAGGTTATGCAGTTTTGTTGATATGGAGAAATGGACCATTTGTTGCTATTAAATAGCTCATTCCTGGTCATGTTACTGCAGGAAGATGGAGTTAATCTATTGACTGTTATCAAGGGAACAAACTTTTATCGTCGTTCCAGGCGACTTGACTTTGTTGCTGACTTCCTTCCTCCAACCCTTTATGAATTCAAAAAGACATTTTTAAATCGAGATAATGGGTAAATTCTTCCTTTGTTTTTTTACAGTAGAGATTGGATGTCATAGAAAGCTGAAGTTATTTTCATTCTCATTTTAAAGCAAACTAATCACTTACAGCCTGTTTCGCTGGGCGACAAGTCCTGTTATGTTTTCAACTATGAGTGATGGGAGGATAGTGAGGGGTCTTGATGGGGTTCCAGAGGAAGGTCCTGTCTTGTTTGTTGGTTATCACATGATGATGGGGTTTGAAATTTATCCACTTTATGAGGCATTCTTGAGAGAGAGGAAAATTAGCATCCGTGGTATGGCACACCCGATTGTTTTCTCGAACAAGATCGAAAACTTGAGGATGGATGTCTCTACATATGATGCTATGAGTGTCTTTGGTGCATTGCCCGTTTCTCCAATGAGCATGTATAGACTTTTCTCAAGAAAATGTTTTGTTCTTCTTTATCCTGGGGGAGCTCGGGAGGCTCTGCATCGCAAGGTTTGCTATTTTTTTTTCCTCTTGCAGGAATTTGTAGATACTTCGACAAACCTTTCTGCATCATTTTATACATAAAAAGATATATGCATGTTTAAGTCTGTGTTTAAGCAAACACTAGTTTAGGCTTATAGTTTCTGTCACATTTAATTTTGATGCTTGGAATCTTGGATGGATGACAGGGTGAAGAATATAAGTTGTTCTGGCCTGATCGGCCAGAATTTGTAAGGATGGCTGCCCGCTTTGGCGTTAAAATCGTACCATTTGGGGTTGTTGGAGAGGATGACATGACAGAGGTTAAACTTTTTTCATAGAGAATCTCATCTATTTTCGAACTTACAATTTTTTCAGAGTTGTTAATTCTAAAAGTTTTGCTGTGCGATTGACTCAAACGTCTTAGTGATAGGAAAAATTTCTTTGGTTGGAATCTCTGTAATACTATGTTGTGCCTTACTGTCTTGGCAGTTGGTTCTTGATTACAATGATCTCATTCGAATACCTCCTGTTCGAAACTGGATTGAAGATCTCAACAAAGATGGCGTACCTTTAAGGTAATTGTCCTTCTTACCTCTCTTCCATGCTCTTCTTCCCAAAGCTCCAAAAGCGATTTTCTTGCATATGACAGGGCTGAAATGGATGGAGAGCTCTCCGACCAAAAGCTTCATATTCCTGGACTGCTGCCAAAGGTACCCGGGCGCTTCTATTATCTCTTTGGTAAACCATTTGAGACAAGTGGAAGGCAGGACATTGTTAAGAATAGAGACAGTGCCAATGTAATGTACCTTGAGATTAAATCTGAGATTGAGAGGATGGTGTCTTATTTAAAGAGGAAAAGAGAGGAGGATGCATATAGGAATATCTTCACAAGAACTATATATGAGACTTCCTGGGGTTCTACACGTGAAACCCCCACATTTGAACCCTAATGTAAATCATTTTTGTTTCCCGGTATCTCCATAATAAGTTCTTGTGGGAGTGTTTGAAACTTCTTGTTCAGGCTCCTGAGCTGTATTTAATATCATCTGGCAAAGTATAGATTCTTCTTTGAGCTCTCAATGCTATAGATTCTTCTTTGATTCTTATTACTAATATCATCTGGCAAAGTATAGAACACTTTTATGTTCCGTCCGTCTTATTCATCTGGTGGGCTATGTGTGCGGCAGCTAGTAGCTTGCGTGCCGGTTTACATTGGATGCCGGCGATTAGCATCAAAGTGGATGTAACGAATTAGTGGTGGATCCTTGACGGGCCATTATCTAGGCACCCTTACATGTTTGTTGTAGAGCAAGGAGCGCTAGATGGTCCATCGGTGATCTGATGGGTGACAGAGGGGAATGGGATGAGGTTGAGGTCAAGGGCTTGTTTCATAATGAGATTGTTGATAGGGTGTTGGCTCTGCCCTTTCAACATACTGCTCAAGGTGACTCATTTTGGTGGGCATGGGGATCAAGTGGAGTGGTAACGATATCGACATGTTATTCCTTTTTAATGGCTGCTTCAAAACATGGGAGTGTAGAAGTAGAGGATGCTAGCTTTTGGAAGAGGGTGTGGGCTGCACCATCGGGGCCAAGAGTGAGGCAATTCTTGTGACGTCTTGCATATGGAAGATTGCCAACATTGGATAAGTTGCGGACGTTATGCTTATCTAGTGATAGAGATGTCCTCGGTGTGATGAGGAGAATGAATCCTTAGAACATATCTTCACCCGGTGTCCTTGTGCAAAAGTGGTTTGGGAAGCTGTGTTAAAGGATTCAGGGGTGGGCTTTGAAGAGCTCACACTCAATTACTGTTTCAAACTCTTGGGTAAATCCTCCACCACAGATCATATATGGATGCTCAAATCTGTTATTGTGTATGGTTTGTGGAATCTATGGAGAGCAAGGTGCAGCGTTGTTGTTGGCAAGAAAAACAGAGATTCTCTCCATTTGATTTGTTCAATTAAGTGACAAGTTAAGAAGTATGCTATTGTCAACAAGAAGATGAAGCATGTTGAAAAACTTGAATGGGAAGGCACACGGCTACAGATTAATGCCTCGTTTCGCAGAAATGAGAACTTGGCTGGCTTAGGTGTAGTGTGTATTGACGATAATGATACAGTACTCTGGTCCCGGTCCAATGTGGTAGAGGCCAATTCTGTTTTGGAGATTGAGTTAAAGGCTCTAAGGTTAGCACTGCATCTAGCCAAGGAACGGGGGATCCGGAAGCTCATGGTAGAAAGTGATGCATTAATTGCTGTTGATCTTATCCACTCTGACACACCTTGGATTGAGTCATGTGTAGCTATAGTTAGAGATATATGGTGGTCTATTGGAACATTTACAGATTTCTTGTTACTTTATATCCCTCGTTATTTTAATAGTCGAGCGAATATGATAGCTACTAATGCTAGGTGCTTAGCCAATGTTTTTTTGGCCAGAGCCTAGCTGAGGTTTTGGCGTAGTTTTGTTTGGGTGTGTAACCCCTAGCCTACGGGCTTATTTGTTCAAAAAAAAGTTAGCGTAACTTATTTACCAGCTTCTGTGGGCACGAGAGCATGATGTCGTAAAAGAAACCTTTTGAAAGGTTTTGGAGACAATCGCAGGACATATGCTGATAACAGAAACTTGAAAAGTATGTTGAAATAATCTTTTTTCAGAGGATAAGAAACATACCAATACAATCCATAAAAGCTAATTGTACATAAGTATAATTATACTTATTAATAAAAAGATAAGTTGAAACTAATTATTCTTTGTTGCATAACTTGTTATGGAAAGCCTCCTAAGAAGATTGTAATTGCATGACTTTATTGTGCAGTCCATACTAATACTCCTGGAATCAGTTAAAAAGTTCCTACATAATTAGCAGCTAAATACATTCGTCACATTGAAAGTTGCTGAAGATGTGTTTTTGCATTACAGTTAATAAAAAGAAACCGCTTGGTATTAAGATTTTCTTTTGAGGATTTGAATATTATATTATATTTTTTTGAGGTTGTTAGTCTTTGTTAAATAAGGGTGCTTATAAAATATTTAGGGAGATCAGTAAGTTAGAGGAAACCCTTGTAATTTTTTTTTCGCATTAGGCGTCGCCTGTTCAGTTGGGCCTTCGCGGGTCGGGACGTAACACTCGGAGTTTGGATGCGCGGGTCGCTTTGGTACATGAGATTGAACATAAAGGCATCTTTGTCATAAAAATGTGGATTAGAGGACTAAATGACTTAAAGAACTTGTATCGGGACTACATAGCAATAAAAGTCTCAAAATGAGATTAATCACTAATTAATTCTTAATTTTATCGCTCAGTGATCGGTGTGTTTATTCAAGCCTTCTTGTGAATCCAAATTTTGTACAAGAAAGGACATCAAATAGGCGATGGATCTTATCTAAAATTTGGCTCAAAGGATTGACAAGAAGCAAGTAGCAGATTACGCTTATCAGCGATCAGTTTATGTTAAGAGCGCTGATTGGTGCACATGCCACGTGGCATGTGCACTTCACATTATTGAATTGGTAGCTGTGCTACCGATTCATATACATGTCTATCGATAGTGGTCTACCGATAGACATGTACAACCTATCGATACCCCACTACCGATAGGTTCGTTGTCGATTCATATACATGTCTATCGATAGTGGGATACCGATAGGCATGTACAACCTATCGGTAGTCCTATCGGTAGCCTACTACCGATAGGCATGTATATGAATCGGTAGCTGTGTTATGTTAATATTAGAATTTTAATAATTATATATGAATGAAAGCAATTATACATGTGAAATGCACATACCACGTGGGTATGTGCACAAATTATTTATGTTATGTTAATATTAGAATTTTAATAATTATACATGAATGAAAGCAATTTTTAACATAATTAGTTACTAAAAGTAGTCGTGATACCATGCAGACTCCACGTGTGCATGCATCATGCACTCCTATTTGGCATCAACGTGACACAGCCACGTGTTAAAATATTCATAAATATCGAATTGGCCATTATATATATTTTTGTGTGTTCTTGATAAAGCCCATGACCTAAAAAGGAGCTTTAATTCACACTCAATATATTATCAATGGAGTTCGGCAGTTGGAAATGTACATAGAAGTCCCCGATTAAAACTCTTCTCGGTAATTGACGCGCGCAATCGACATCATGCAACGTTCGTTTTCCAAGGAAAGCCGACTAGCCGAGCAAGAAGAGGTGGTGGTCCAGAGGGGAGGCGTCCCACCGACGACCTCTCTGGTGGTGGAGGACGGCCAGCGGGGGCCATCAAAGGGAATGGAGCAGACCACCCCACACCGCTCTTCCACCACCACTCTCGCGCTATCCATGGCCCTCCATCGTCCCTACTCTCTTGTCTCGGCTCGCTTTTGTCTCTTGGCCTAACTCTTGCCACCTCGGACCTTTGTGACTATCTCTGTCGCAATCAATTAAGCCGGGGGCCTTCTGCTTTAGGGTTCGTTGGTTTCTTGGGAAAAAATCCTCTTTTGATAGCTCGAGAGGTCGATGCGCGTGTTTTGCGGAGATGGGTTCTTTTGTTTCTTTCCTAGATACTCCTGGATGATATCGTTTTCGTTCGAGATGGAGATTTCTGGCAATTGGGTTGTTGGGTTTCTTCTCGAAACACTATACTTGGAAAGGGTTCTGCCACCGAGGTGATTGGACTCTTTCCAGCTTTTAATTGTTGATCCAAGAGAGGGAGGGTTTCTTGAAATGGGCTATCTTCTTGAAAAATTCTTGCCCTTGTTCTTTCCGAAATGAAATCAAGCATTGGTTCCCAAAAAAGTTCTCTTTGAGTATCTCAATAATATTGTTGCAAAGACGACAATGGCATCGTGTTCTTGTCCACTTCCATTGCTCGCCCTTCGGAATCCAAGTTCCCAAATTCGAGTTCGGCGTAGGTATGGCGTAGCAGCAATTCGGGAGGTCGAGAAGGCAAGCATCAGTATCCGGGAGTCTCCTCTCTTTGAGAAAAAGGTTTTGGAGACTGGTACAGGGGAATTGAGTGTGTTGTATGATGATGGGCACGGGACGGCGAGTGTGGTGGATTACTTCGCCGGTGCAAAGGAGATCATTAAGCCCGACGGCGGCCCCCCTCGGTGGTTCTCTCCTGTGGAGTGTGGAGCACCTATAAGTGATGCTCCAGTGCTGCTCTTCTTGCCTGGTACCAATTTTATCATCACATTGAATTCTTACTTCTCATAACCATTCAACTCCTCTTATTTGCACAATAAAAGATAGCCGTGACCTTCCATCCACCGGTGACCCAACTACCTCCAACCAAGGTTGCCTAACAGGTGGGCATGCTCGCACAATACATGCCTCGTGCCGATACTCGATAGAGATCTTGTGCTGGCGGCATGAAACTCTTCTGAGCTACTACATGTATCAATGAGATATGTGTTGATACATATATGTATTAATGGGTGCCATTATCTGCTACCGGCATGTCAATCACTGCCTCCGGCTGCTAATGCTGCCACCACCATTCCATTGATCGTCATCTCCAGCCACCACCGCAATCATTCTAGTTTGGCTGCAACCACCTCCTTCCATTGTTGCTACCACAATGAACTTTGGCCACCACTAATGCTAATATGCTATTTCTAAAAGAGTTCCTACATTTCCTGTCACCGTAACCACTGCCAACACCTTCTTTGGCCACCACCACCACCACCTCCACAACCACTACCATCTTCCACCTAATTTTGCCTATTGAGTTTAGGGGTTATGGAGTATTGAATGACAATGGCACCTGAATATGAATGACAATGTCACCTGAATATGTTATAATGGATGGTATAAGATAAGGGTATTTTAGTCTTTTGAACTTAGCTTCTATTAAGCCAATCTGGCTTTAGATTTAACTACAGTTAGTCAAATGTAATACCAAAGGAGGGAAGTCAATAGCAATAAATGTGTACACAAAGCATGGATAACAGAGGACTAGAATTGCAAAATCACTGTGCTAGTTATGAGCTTATGATCCTTGAAAATAAGCTATTGATGATAACTAAGTGAATGTCTGCATCTGATTTTTATGTGAGTTCGGTTTTGCAGGTATTGATGGAACTGGAATGGGACTTGTTTTGCATCACAAATCTCTTGGAAAGTAAGTTGCATATCAAGAATGATGATTGCACATAAGCAAAAACACTGTTTGTACTTTTTTTAGTTCCCTTTATTCCCTTCCTGGTTTCATAGCATTTTATAGATTTTAAGTAAAAGAATGGCTCAGTATGCTATGTTTGTTTTACATTTTCTCTTTGGTAAGCTTGAGTGAGGTTTTTTAGAGTCTAGTTTTCTCCACCCGTTCCCTCTTTAGAGCAAAAACATCTTCTACTTGACCTAGAATACAATGCTTTGATTGTAATTGTATTCTTCCATTCATTGTAAATCATACAGTGCAAAATTTGATGGTTTCTCCTCTCTCTCCCATAGGGTATTTGAAGTCAGGTGCTTGCACATTCCGGTCAATGATCGAACGCCATTTGAAGGTGTTGATCTCTTAACAATCTCAGTTAGTTTTGGTTCACCTTTCCATGGGTTGAATTATTGTTAAATCTTTGGAAAATTTGACGAAGTCCTCGAAACTTTCTTTACGATTAGCTCTTATTTCTTTTTGTGATTCTAAGGGTGCCAATAACCAAATTCTGCAAGATACAAACATGGACATCCTCTTAGGAAAAATGATTAAAAATATATCTGCCACCCTGATAGAAGTTAAGGAAACTGTAGGCTAGAATGAGAATTGAAGCTTTTGTTTTTGTGAAGAGCATGAGTTTTGTTTGTTCTTGATGGTGTGCCTGGTGGATAGCTCTACCGTATCAAATTTTTCTATCCGGACAGCATTGCCTTTTTTCCAAAGACTTTGGTCAGTTGGGATTATGTAAAGTGATGCCTGGTCTAATAACTTGAATGAACTGAACCTCATTGCTTGAAGGACTGGTGAAATTCGTCGGCGAGTCACTCAAGTTTGAGCATACTCTGAATCCTCATAGACCAATTTATCTCGTTGGAGATTCATTCGGAGGATGTTTAGCACTTGCTGTTGCTGCCTGCAACCGTTCAATTGACCTCGTACTAATATTGGTCAATCCAGGTTGGTTAAAGCGTACTTTGTATCCTATTATTCTTAAATCATAAGTTAAGCAGAATATTCTTGGTCATTTGCAGTCTTCTTCTATGGTGATTACATCTTAACCTACCTTGTTCTTTAGCGACATCATTCAGCAAATCGCAGGTGCAGCCATTGCTCCCTGCCTTGGAGATTTTACCAAGCAATCTTCATATTACCGTGCCATATGTTTTTAGCCTCATAATGGGTATGTTATCAACTTCATGGGTAGACTTTGTCTTCCTTTACTGTTGTTCTGTTAATTCGTCTGACTTATCTCGAGTTTTTGCTAACAAATAGATAGCCAAGATCATCTACAGTTCTTTGTTATTTGTGGAACTTGTGTTCTGTCAAGGTGATTCGCTTCTGCTCTAGTTTTATGAAAACTGATAAAACTCCAATCAAACTGAAATGGGAAAAGAAACCATGAGCTAAGTTGATATAAGCATATAGGGAAGTGATTACTTAAGAGTGTTTGCAAGAGGGGACATAACAGTAAGACAAACTAGTTTCCTGCAATGTTTTATGTAATGTGAGCAAGATGTGATATGGTAGGTCCCTGTATATTTTAAGTTCTAATAATGTTTTCATAAATAAGCATATATCTGTGGATGCGATTGATATGAGCAGAACATATCACCACTTGGAAAGCAGACTATTTCATAAGCTTATGGCTATAGGGGGATTGTGTGATCTCTACCGAACTGCCTTAAACTATGGTCATGAACTAATAAATTTTCATGAGAAAGTTGCACCTGTGGTATTGATTTGTACACAGTAGTGGAGGAAAGGTTACTGTAGAAGTACCTAATGCTGAATGAATTGGATGCTGAATTGAAACACCAAAGCTCATATATGTGATAATGTTCAAGGATTAGCAAGAACCTTAAGAACAGAGATTCATGGTTAGAGTGTATGAATATATATCGCTGAAGCATAATTTTGTTGTAAGCTGAGCTCTAGAGTAATATGAATCAAAGCAAGAAGAAGCTAGATTGCAGTGAAATATGAAAACCATCCCAATGAAGGTAACATGTAGTGCCTGTTGTCTGCCAAAGCATTCTATGCCTGGTTCCAGTGTCCTAGGGATCCTTTAGATGTGTTATGGCGACAATGTAGTACTTACATAAATCCAAAAGCTAAGGTTATAAGTGAAGTTTTTTCCAATGTGGCATTGATAAAATCATATAGATATTTGCACGAGTAAAATAATATATTTCAACTTGATATTAATCATGTTTATACCTCGACTTCCTGATGAACATGATTTTTTAACGGCAGAATTATGTTCGTATATTCGCTCCTCGTTTTGATCCCCCATTTTTATAAACCTTTGTCTAAACTGTTAACTAAGTATTTTCGGTATTCATAATTTCTGAACACACAATCCTGTTGCTAATTGTGTGGATATTGGTTATTTGGAATTCTATTTCCACTCATACTGTGTCAATTGTGCTTTGCTCTCATGACATTGTTGTCCTGTAACATCAGGTGATCCTGTGAAGATGGCAATGGCTGATGTTGTGGATGATCTTCCAATTCCAGAAACACTTGATGCATTGTCCAGAAGTCTTGTTTCTTTGTTACCCTATCTCGCAGTATGTGACTCCTTTAACTTCTTTTGGCCCTCTTGTCTAGATTTTTCTGTTTTGGATCTATGTATGTTGATATAACCGACTAACAGTGGATTCCAGATTTCAGTTACAACATTTCACTCTGATGTAACCTAGAATTAACTTCTGACTTATTTCTAGCACAATTAGCTTGATTATCAGGGTAGTATCTTACAAAGTTAGTCACGTAAACTGACAAAACTAACAAATGCATAGCAGGGTAATTTTCTTAACAAGGTAGTTACGGACACTGTAAAACATGAATGCACATGTTTTAGGTTTATATAAATAAGAAAGTTGGACTGGGATATGGGGGTAACACCATTGATTGTTTGGTTTAGATCTGTGAACAAAAATCTACATAGTCTACATTATATATGCACATTTTCGGGTCATTGAACTTATGCACAACCATGGATTTCCATACCGGTGGTACGCGCCGTTCCGGTCTCCGGCCGGTACGGTACGTACCGCCGGTACGGTGCGTACCGGACCGGTACGCCGGCAAACCGGTCATGAAAGGCTTGTTTGGCATGTTCTAGGGTGTTTTGGTTCGTTTCTTATTTGATTTGAAATACATTGAAGCTAACTAATGTAATTAACAATTAAAGTTGATATTCACTTGTATTCAACATCTCCAATTGGCCAAATATCATTTCTTATATGAAAGCAGAGTGACAAGTTGTCAAAGTAGTATAATACAATATTGTTGTGCATTGGATGTCTTGGATTCTGTCGCCGACTCGACTATGACACACTATGCAGAGTAAACGGGGTCCGGGGCAGCGCCCCGGCGGGGATCGACCTGTTTGGATACAAACCGGTACAGGCCGGTTTGTACCGGCCGGTTTGGATACAAATCGGCCGGTACACATCCGATCCCCCCCTAATCCGATCCGGGGGGGAGGCTAACCGGTCCGGTAAAAACCGGCCGGTACGCACTGTACCGGCCAGTATGGAAATCCATGTGCACAACTAATATATACATAATAGAACTGAACAGGGCTATGGGGACAATGAAGCTGATTGTAATCTCCTAGCCTTCGGGCTTATCTTTTAAAAAAAAAAACCTGAAAAGGGCTACGGGGATAATGAAGCTGATTGCTTTGTAGAATCTTTTAGCTTAACTTATTGTGCATACTTCTAACATGCATGGGAAGCTGTGCATATTCTGCTTTCTTTTTATTGTTGGTTGGGAAAAAGAACTTGTTATAAATAAATTAGTTTCTTGGCATTAGGAATGCTGGGGAGTAGCTTACTCCTTTGGAGTAAAGTGGGTGAACATGTAGTTTTCAGATACGATCACACGGTGTAGAGAAGTCGAAGCTTGTCATCCGTTTGAAGTGACTAATCAAAAGCAACTGTTAGGAACTTGTGCTTTGTGTTAAATGTAGTGTTGGCCTTATTCGCAGAACCTAACTGACATCATTGTACAGGACTTGGCAGATATTATACCAAGAAAAACTCTTTTGTGGAAACTCAAGCTTCTTAAATCGGCTGCTTCTTTTGCCAATGCTCGTCTTCATGCTGTAGAGGCTGACGTTCTTGTACTTACCAGGTTTTTTTATATCTATAGTCAGAAGTGCACTTGTCTGGTTAGCCTTTGCCAATAAGAAAAAGTTATGATTTCATGATGTATTGTGATTCTAAGGTTTATCTACTAATGATTCTCATCAAAGTAGTAAATGGGTGTTCCCAGTTGGTTATTTTGAAGAAAAATGTGTGGACTACTATGATTGTAAGGAGATCATGCATAATGCTACTATTCTTTGGCTTGGTATTTTAAAACAATAAGTTAGTAGCTTGGCTTCAACCTTGAAATACAATCCCACTTTGTCCATTCTTCTATATACACCTTCAGTGCATGACATGATGATCTTTTTATTTAACGTTAAGTGCTTCATAAAAGCTTGCTCTTCTTTGCCTTGTTTATTTAGTTAGTGGGATTGTGGCATTTCTCGACTATCACCTATATCAAGAACTTAGTTGTTCTGTGACGGATACAGTTTTCAATCAATGAAGGAATTTTCAACCAACCTTGTTTTGATGGCTTATGAAAACTCAATCAAAAAGGAAGTAATAGGTTGGGGTTGGCATAAGTCAAAAGTCAACAGCTATGTCTTTCAAACCTATCTTAGACTTGGTATGATCACTCCCTGAAATTTGTTATACTCTAACTAATTGAGGAACTTATTTTGCAAAGATTCTTTGAATGTGTTATTGGGCATTAGCAAGCCTGGTAACTTTCATATCTTTCCTTTCTCTTATTGCCTGTAAAGTGCTTAACAGTTTGCTATGTAATTTACTCATCTTCTCATGAAACTTGTAATTTAGTGGGAAGGATAACTTACTACCAAGTGGAGAGGAAGGAGACAGGTTATCGACTTCGCTGAAAAATTGTAGAGTTCGTAGCTTCAAAGATAGTGGCCACACCCTGCTACTGGTCTGTGACTACTACTGTTTGATTCCTCCTACATTACTGCTTTGTCCATGGCATGATGCTTTCTGAAGGTTGGACTATAAAGTTCAACAGACTGAAAGTTAATTGTCAGTAATTTTCTATCAATAATAAGCAAGTACCTGAAATGCCTATGCTTGTATTTCATCAAGAACTGAATGCGATAATGTTGAAAATAGAGGAGTTTTGGAGTTGTTGGAGAAAGAGTTGCATGATCAGCAAAGAGAGGTTGTGATCATGCCAATGGCTGTCAGTACTATTTGATTCATTCTTAAGCAAATAGAAAAAGGTTATGCAGTTTTGTTGATATGGAGAAATGGACCATTTGTTGCTATTAAATAGCTCATTCCGGGTCATGTTACTGCAGGAAGATGGAGTTAATCTATTGACTGTTATCAAGGGAACAAACTTTTATCGTCGTTCCAGGCGACATGACTTTGTTGCTGACTTCCTTCCTCCAACCCTTTATGAATTCAAAGCGACATTTTTAAATCGAGATAATGGGTAAATTCTTCCTTTGTTTTTTTACAGTAGAGATTGGATGTCATAGAAAGCTGAAGTTATTTTCATTCTCATTTTAAAACAAACTAATCACTTACAGCCTGTTTCGCTGGGCGACAAGTCCTGTTATGTTTTCAACTTTGAGTGATGGGAGGATAGTGAGGGGTCTTGATGGGGTTCCAGAGGAAGGTCCTGTCTTGTTTGTTGGTTATCACATGATGATGGCGTTTGACACTTATCCACTGTATGAGGCATTCTTGAGAGAGAGGAAAATTAGCATCCGCGCTTTGGCACACCCGATTTTTTTTCCGTACAAGATCGAAAACTTGAGGATAGATGTCTCTACATTTGATGCTATGAGTGTCTTTGGTGTATTGCCCGTTTCTTCAATGAGCATGTATAGACTTTTCTCAAGAAAATGTTTCGTTCTTCTTTATCCTGGGGGAGCTCGGGAGGCTCTGCATCGCAAGGTTTGCTATTTTTTTCCTCTTGCAGGAATTTGTAGATACTTTGACAAACCTTTCTGCAGCATTTTATACATAAAAAGAGATATGCATGTTTATGTCTGTTTAAGCAAACACCAGTTTAGGCTTATAGTTTCGGTCACATTTAATTTTGATGCTTGGAATCTTGGATGGATGACAGGGTGAAGAATATAAGTTGTTCTGGCCTGATCAGCCAGAATTTGTAAGGATGGCTGCCCGCTTTGGCGTTAAAATCGTACCATTTGGGGCTGTTGGAGAGGATGACATAACAGAGGTTAAACTTTTTTCATAGAGAATCTCATCTATATTTGAACTTACAATTTTTTCAGAGTTGTTAATTCTAAAAGTTTTGCTGTGCGATTGACTCGAACGTCTTAGTGATAGGAAAAATTTCTTTTGCTGGAATCTCTGTGATACTATGTTGTGCCTTACTGTCTTGGCAGTTGGTTCTTGATTACAATGATCTTATTCGAATACCTCCTGTTCGAAACTTGATTGATGATCTCAACAAAGATGGCGTGCGTTTAAGGTAATTGTCCTTCTTACCTCTCTTCCATGCTCTTCTTCCCAAAGCTCTAAAAGCGATTTTCTTGCATATGACAGGGCTGAAATGGATGGAGAGCTCTCCGACCAAAAGATTCATCTTCCTGGACTGCTGCCAAAGGTACCCGGGCGCTTCTATTATCTCTTTGGCAAACCATTTGAGACAAGTGGAAGGCAGGACATTGTTAAGAATAGTGACAGTGCCAATGTAATGTACCTTGAGATTAAATCTGAGATTGAGAGGATGTTGTCTTATTTAAAGAGGAAAAGAGAGGATGATGCATATAGGAATATCTTTACAAGAACTATATATGAGACTTCCTGGGGTTCTACACGCGAAATCCCCACATTTGAACCCTAATGTAAATCATTTTTGTTTCCCGGTATCTCCATAATAAGTTGTTGTGGGAGTGTTTGAAACTTCTTGTTCACCTGAGCTGTATTTGAACCTGCCATCAGTCTAATTTGATGCCATTGAGTTTCTCAGTACTGATTATATGCATGGATAGTTTGTGATTTTCCTATGGGCAAATTTTATGATGCAGATCTTTGTTGTGAAATAATCCATGATTATTATTGTAAAGAATTGGCCTATGAGTTGAAGATTTTTCGGCGGCGCAGTGCTAGCTGAGGTTCACGTGTTGTCAGTACTTTGTAATGATCAAAATCGGGCTCGCGCTGGGCTTTTGTCTAGCATTACAAACAAACAGCGCACATAAACGGCCCATATTTAAAACCAATCCCGCCCAGAGTCAATATAAAAAGAATTCAAGTATAACACAACGCTTTTATCTTTGAGTGGCTGGCCCATTACAAGCCCAATATTAAGCCCAGACCAAGCTACAATTTCCGGCCCAGTGTTTTTATTTAGCTCAACAATATTGTCCTGGGAGGGCCGGGCTTTTCAGGCCTCTTTAGCCCATCATCTCGTAAGATTACCTTCTTTGCATCACACCCTTGTTATGTGACTATGTCCGTTATATATGGCGGGAAACCTGCCACCCTCCTCGTAAGCATGACGCTCCTGAAACCCTTTAGACCTCCAAGAACTCCGACCACCATGAGAGAACCTAACCGTAATCCTAACCCTAGCTTGATCAGCAGCGATCCATGGCTTCCCTTCCCCTACCAGTCCTCTTTACTGTTCCTCGATCCCCACCTCGTGTTCTTGCATCTTTTGCTACGAAATACCACCGAAGGCTAAAGAAGGAGTCTAGGGTTAGGGCTTCGTATAATGGTTTAGAGGTGTTTTATGACGACGGGTATGGGTCCGTCGGGATCGAGGACTACATTGAGGCCTCCTGCGATGTGTTGGAATACGATCGCGGGATAATCCGGTGGTTCTGCCCGGTTGATTGCGGCCCGCCGAAACAAAATTCCCCGATTTTGCTCTTCTTGCCTGGTAGCATTCGCGTTGCTAATTTTTCTTTTGGAGATTAGGTTACCTTGGAATTGAAATTTAGGTTGTGGTTTGGATTGGTTTTGTGATGGGGATATTGGGCGAATTGTAGGAATCGATGGTAATGGAATGGGGCTCTTCTTGCACCATAAGGCTCTTGGAAGGTAGTTTTGCCAGGATCTTAAGTGTTTATTAAGATTGTTCTATTAAGCCTAGTAGAAGCCAAAGTCTTGATGTTCTTGGGTGGATAATTGTCAACATTACAATTTTCCTGTCTTGATATAATTAAAATCCCATTTCTGTGCCAAATGAAAGAATTCTGACTCTTGAAGCTTTCTATGAACATATTAAAATCAGAAGGAAATTAGCACAATTTTGGCGTTATGTGTTGTCAAAAGAAATACAAAAGCATTTATGGCGTAATCTTCTCCGGCTTGTTGCGTATTTGTCTTTTCCACTCCGTTCCAACAAAATGGTAACTTAACAGGCTGGTATACAGTTTTTGGCCTTAATGTGATTGCTTTTCTTCTGGGTCCCTTTACTGCATTAGATGATTCCTATCTCTTACTAATGGAGGTTATTGTACTTTTTGATTAGTAAGTCTTGCCTAGATTTCTTCTCATTCCTGATATGATATCTAGTATGTTAACAATGTAGTGGATATGTGTCGTGGTGGTGGTTGGATTTTAGTACCACAGGTACCCAATTTAATCTCGTTGCAGAGTTATTTGGTAATATTCAAGAAGAGTCTTATATATTACATTGAATGGCAGGATTTTTGAAGTCAGATGCATGCATGTTCCTGTAGAAGACCGTACACCGTTTGAAGGTCTTACTCATTATACTTATGAAGATATTCTGCTTAAGCTTTGAATTTGTGATTGTAGGACATTGATCATTTATTTTCTTTATCGTGCTCAAGTTAGTTACATATGAAACTTGAGAATGCTAGCAGAGGATTTTTCAACAACATTCCACCTATGCTGGCAGAGGATTTTTCATACAATACCGCTAGTAATATAAAGGCTATATACATACTGTTTCTGTTCTTATAGAAAGAAAGTGCATCCTTCTTGAACTTGATTTCAGCAGACAACCCTTGTTTCAATCTATCATTCACCTTTATGTGAGCAATGTTTAACCACCTTGCAACATGGTGCCAATTCCCCTTGAATGCCAGAAGAAAATGGAGGAGGAAAGCATGGCTCTACTGAGATTCTTTTTCATGGCGAGGACCATAAAATGAGGACTATAAACATGCAGTTCTGAACCTTGAAATTGAGAAAACCCTTCATTGGAAGCTAGTGTTCACATGGTAGACACATGATCGGACTTTAATAAAATCATTCTAGAAATAAGCCTAAGCCATGGTAGAAACATGATCGAATATAAAACAACCAGAATAATCTAAAGTTCTGTACAGCAAACTATGTCCTGTTCGGACATGAGAAGATCAGTAAATTTGTGCCTGCTAATCGCAGGTAATAAAGTTTTCTTGCTAAATGGGAGATAGTCCATAACTTACTTGCAATGAAATTGTCTGATTCTTCACTTCCATTAACTTTGTCTCTCCTAATCTTTTAGTTATAGTTAACCTTAACTTCTTACAACATTTGTGATGCATGACAATTTTCTGACTTGAAGGACTGGTAAAGCTTGTTGAAGACGTACTGAATGTTGAGCATTCCATCAATGGAAGTAAGCCGATATATATACTAGGTCATTCCTTTGGAGGATGCCTAGCACTCTCTGTTGCTGCTCGGAATCCACACATAGACCTAGTACTTTTACTATCTAATCCAGGTTTGTGAGCATCTATTTGAAAATACCATGTTACACAATTAGTTTGCTTAATTTCAGGGAGAAGGCGTCCGGCATACATTCTAAAATGATCACTGCTGCTCTCAGCTACATCATCTGAAAAGTCAAAGTTGCTCCCTGTGATCCCTGTTCTGAAGAGTTTGTCTAGCAGAATCATCGTTATCTTCCTCTTCCTTCTTAGTCTGAATCTCAGTAAGTGGTGATAAAACTCATACCTAGTGCTCTAGAAAAAACAAGACCCGCAAAACTATTCTCAACTTGTCACTTTCATTTTCTTAAATTACTATCTAATAACTTTTCTTGGACTAGGTTATCAGGTAAAAGTGACATTTGATGGTATGGAGAACGGGATAGAAACACTAAACAGAATGTTGAGAAGTATCTTTATGCAACGTACTATGGTAAGATAAGTCTTTCGTTTTTGAATTTTGACATTTTCAGTTATTGTGAAAATCAGTTTTAGAGGTAAGAGGTCTAAGGAAATTCTTTTAGAAGCACGCGAAATAATACTAAGAAGGTTCTCTCCAATTTTGTATGTTTGATTCTTCGTCGGTAAGTTTGATTTTGTATGTATGCATCCTAAATATACATGATGCATGTCGAAAGCGCAACAAATTAATTCTTAATACAGTCCTAAACCACTAGTGTGTATAGCGGCGTAGTCTAGGTCGGTCCTCAGTGAGAAGTCGATAGTCGAGATGTTATCCTAATCTAGATGAAGAATGTACTATATGAAAAATGTGAGATTGGGATGATTAAATTAGATTGATTAAAGCAAAAGCAAACAAATTAACTCAAGAAATCTGGATGATCGAAATGAGAGGAGATCCAGGAACCACCAAATCCACCCTAGCTTCAGACTACTCTTGATTGGTTATCTTCAAGTAATCAACCATGGTAACATATTAAATCCTAGATGGCTACAAGCACACCTGGATCACTAACAAAGATCATAAATCTATGGGCATAACCTATCTTCAGTAAGAATGAGTTGTCTTCGATCCTACACTACTTGATCTAAGCACAACTCATCTGTGTTAGGCATAGATTATCTCCAAAGTATTTTCAATCACATTAAAACCATTGCAAGGGAACATGCATATGAGTACAACTGCATAAACATGTTTCAAGATGAAGAAATAAAGTCCTTTTATTGAAATAAAAATACTAAATCCCTTACAATCATGTTCCCAAAGAAAGATTACATGAAGAAAAACCAAAAGAAGACTAGACCTAGCTAGGGCTTCATTGGAGACCCTAGAAGATGATTTAGCTACTCATCTCTGCGACGGAGTCGATGTCGGTGGTTGAGATCGCCATCTTCTCCTCTACGCCTTTCTCTTCTCTGCTTCTTCTCTCCTCTCTTTATTTCTTCTCTCCGATCTCTTTTCTGCTTCTATGAACCAGCCAATCTCCTCTTTTATATAGCCCCCAACCAACATTGCCACTTCCCCTTTTTTGTCTCTTTCTACATACCTTTCCAAGCATATAATATCCTTCTTAATCAAACATATCAATTAGGAGAGCTACGTTTCCTTCTTCCCTAATTTGATGATTTGAATGACAGCTATATGGAGCACTTCGTATCCTTCCCTGATCGGCCAATCCAATGAGCGTTACTTTCTAATCCACCATAAGATGGACGGCCGTGATTAGATTTAGCTTCAATTTTCTTCTCAACTTGTTGTACCTGAAAGTCAATTAAAACTCTAGTTAAATTTAGTGCTCTCACACTAACAAGTGCAATTTAGAGGGTGAACAGAGGTGGGATTCATAGCATATCAATACACGCTTTATCTTCTTTTGCTTTGTTTATTATAAGGTTCCATATGTGTTTCCCTGCCATAAGTATTCCTACAGGCTACATATCCTTTTCTGAAGAATATGATTTCATTGGCTTTTTTGCAGAACCTATTGGATCGTATACAGGAAGAAACTATTTCATGGAAGCTGAAGATACTTAAGCAGGCATCAAGTTATGCTAATTTCCGTCTTCATGCTATTAGAGCTGAAGTGCTAGTACTTGCCAGGTTTTCATCTTTAAAACTACAGATACTTAACATTTATTTGGCTATACACCGTTCTTGGAATGAAATGACTTTTACCTGATGTGATACTGGATACCGCTAACTTATGATGCTCCTGTTTTCAATACATTGGAATTTGTAACAGAAAGTTTTCTGTTGTTCATGCATTTTCGAATAATGTGATGTTATATTAGTCGTTTTCTCTTGAATGAACAGTGGCTACAATTGATGCTGTATATATTTCATGAAGAATTTGACAATGTGTGTGCATATGATTATTTTTGATAGGAGTTACGGGATTGTGAAAAAAGTTTAATCCTGTCTTTGTGCATAAGAAACTTATATTTCTCACTTTTGTGCTCTATCAGATCTCTTTCTTCTACTCCTCTCTTTTATTGCCATTAAACAAGCAAATCAAATGATTTGAAAGAACGTACTAGCTAGTCGGTTGTGTATGCTTTAAATAAAGTACAAAGGAGTTGGCACATGACACTGTGTCCTTAACCTTGTTTTGTTATCACTTGAAATCAGATGTCAGATGCTTTGCTTTTTTCCCATTAGTATTTCATTGGGAGTAAAATCCAGATGTGGCTTCAAAAGTTTAGAAGAGATTTAAAGGAGAAATGTATATCAAAGTTTGTTGCTTTTGACTTGCTTTCAAGGATACTTACAGTTACAGACCACTATCAGACAAAAGAGGCAAACATTCATTACATGATGGCTTTAAATGTGAGGATTTAAGCATTAATGCAATTAGTTTTCCATGTATTCTAGTAGCTGTAACACTAGATTTAATCAAACACTGGTTCTCAGCTGGATTTTTTATTTTTGGTATCTCATATACCGCAGTTTATAAGGAACTTTGATAGATAATAGGTCATCATTGTAAATGGAATAGAAATTAAAGTTTAATTATAGCAATAATTTAGAAGAATGGGAGTATGGGGATGTAAGATATTCTCTTACTGTGGACAAGACCTAGTATGTCATGTTCTAAGAGACTAACAAGCAATTAATCCTTGCATGAAAACAATAGGCAGAGACGTGCTTTTCTATCTGCCTTGGGATGCCTATTATATTAGCTGGACTTTTTAAGCAGTGAAAAAGATGGTTTGATATTTTTTTATAGCATGGTCATGTTTCAGTTGCCTGGATAGCATACTACCTAGTAGAGATGAAGCTAAAAGACTCGAGAAGATACTGCCAAATTGCAAGGTTCACTATTTCAATGATCAGGGCCACAGTCTTCTTTTGGTAGGTAATGGAAAGTATATTTGTTAGTTGTTGTTTGTTTGGAATTATAAAATATTTTATCCCTCAAAATTTCATTATTACAATAACCACTAAATTATGACAGTATGCCATTTTTTTTTAGTTCATTGCTGAAGGTACCAAACATTTACCGTAGATAATTTACTTCTTACTATGAAACTAACTTTCTAAACCCTTGCTCATATTTGAGAACACTATCTGTTTCAGATGAATGAATCACACAACAAGTCAAGGTGTTAACTTAATAGTTTAGTAGGATGTCGCAGCTCATCTAAGCTTCAACCCATCATGGTTTTGTTGAATTTATGTTCTTGTAATAAGTATATCATATGTTGACATTATTGATAATATTAGTGTGAAATGAGAGTACTTTTGGGAGGATTTTGAAGTATCATACATTCTCGTGGTATTAGGGTTTTAAATTGCCCATCAGTCGTTTGTAGATATTCCTTAAGTCCCTTTGTTGAGCACATACTGCATCACTCATTGGCTTAAATCGTACAGTTTATGACAGCAAAGCAAGTTATAGACTAGCACCCAATCATATTAATCAAGTATCAAATGTTTTAAAAATTATGAGTAATTCAAGATGCATTATGTACGATGACATACATCCGATAATTATTGCATGGATAAATCCAAACATCCTGAAGTAGCTTAATTCATTCAATACTCACTACTATGTCTCATGTCATGATCGTCTTGTTTGGAGCAAACAGGTAGCAGTATTAGAACAAGTGATTAGAGCTCTCAATGCTATGGATTCTTCTTTGATTCTTATTACTAATATCATCTGGCAAAGTATAGAACACTTTTATGTTCCGTCCGTCTTATTCATCTGGCAAAGTATACTTATTTAAGTTAGCGTAACTTATTTACCAGCTTCTGTGGGCACGAGAGCATGATGTCGTAAAAGAAACCTTTTGAAAGGTTTTGGAGACAATCGCAGGACATATGCTGATAACAGAAACTTGAAAAGTATGTTGAAAGAATCTTTTTTCAGAGAATAAGAAACATACCAATACAATCCATAAAAGCTAGTTGTACATAAGTATAATTATACTTATTAATAAAAAGATAAGTTGAAACTAATTATTCTTTGTTGCATAACTTGTTATGGAAAGCCTCCTAAGAAGATTGTAATTGTATGACTTTATTGTGCAGTCCATACTAATACTTCTGGAATCAGTTAAAAAGTTCCTACATAATTAGCAGCTAAATACACTCATCACATTGAAAGTTGTTGAAGATGTGTTTTTGCATTACAGTTAATAAAAAGAAACTGCTTGGTTTTAAGATTTTCTTTGTTTGATAGAAAACATTCTATAGGCCTTCAAGCAGCTATCAATTAAATGAGGCACTGGAAGAAGGCACCAATTATATGATGAACTGTTTAATATTTCTGCTTTAATGCATTGCTAATGTGCCCAACCTAATTCTCGACACTTGACTAGTTTAGACTTTAGTCAACAGTGCCATGAACTAACTGAAGGGATGAGATTATTTAGCATAACTTCTACACAAAAAAATACTTTATACCCATGAATCTCATAGAATTGATCCATTCAACTACGAAATTTGAATATATGGTTTTTCAATGAACTTAATGTCCGTCTTGTTGATGAAGGAAATTGGCATTCATATGACAAATATAATAAAGAGTTCCAGTGTATATCGCCATTCAAAACAACATGACCACATTTCAGATTATATACCACCTTCTATGCAAGACGTAGAAGCCATAAAAAAAACCAGTCGGTAAAGTTTGCACTTCAAATTTAGTTTTGGATACCTATAACCTTGACCATGTCAAAATATGATGTCCTGGATTTGTTATTATCAGATGGCTTCCTGCAATTACCTGTCCTGCAATGTTTTCCACTTTGGAAGATGGGACAATTGTAAAGGGACTCTCAGGGATACCGGATGATGGTCCTGTTCTGTTGGTTGGTAACCATATGTTGCTGGGATTTGAGGTAATATCACTTTCTTTAGAATTCTTGAGAGAAAAAGGTGTTCTTCTTCGTGGTCCGGCGCATCCTATTCTGTTCGGGTCTGAACTCTATGGTTTCATAAAGTTATTTGGCGGAGTCCCTGTCTCAGTCCAAAATTTCTACAGGCTACTAGTAGAGAAGTCATTTGTTCTGCTTTTTCCGGGTGGTGCCCGCGAAGCTCTTCATCGAAAGGTGTGTTGGAAATTATACTTCTATAACCACAAATATTTTATCCTTGAGAACTTTTTTTTTAGATTTTCTAGTTAATTACTTTTCTTTTTACACAATCATATATCAGTGTCTGATACTACAGTTTATAATCTCTAGCAAGTACCTTTCTTCAGAATCCAACTGCATCTGTCAACTTTTTACAACTTCAACAAGTTAGCAGTTTTAGTTCCTAGCAGATTAGTCTGTTCTAAACAAAGATGATCCATGCTACCGGATTAAGTGAAATGTTAATCAGAAAGGCATTCCCTAAGTTTTTAGGCTACAGCTGTACTTCATCATTTAGTTTTATCGGTGTCCTGAATTCTAGTCCTAAAGAATTGTCCACAGTTTAAGGTAAGATTCATTCCATCCCTCCTTCAGCATCAAATCTTTAGCTGGCCATGTATCATGGATTTCCACATAGCAGCTAATTTATCAATTCTGGCCATAAGTTGGGAATAGCCATGTTATATCTCCAATAACCTATAGCTCATTCAAGCCCTTAATTTCATCAGTTTACAAATATCTTCCCATGTTTCCTATCCTTTTTTCTTGTTAACATTTTATACTTACCTGAACTTCTCATTAGGTATCCTCAAAGCAATTTCAATTTAGAGTATTATTGCTTTATTGTTCTGATTAATTTTTTAGTTGATTGGACTCTATGTAAGTCTGTGGCTCTTTTTACTCAGTTATTTCTATGTCACTGTTGTGATTTCCTATATCCCAACTGTTTGCGTTTTACCAGGGTGAGAAGTACAAGTTGTTTTGGCCACATCGGCCTGAATTTGTGAGAATGGCAACACGGTTTGGAACCACAATCATACCTTTTGGTGTTGTGGGAGAAGATGACTTGTTAGAAGTAAGCTGATACACTTTTGAGTTTTCCTTGTATATCACAATTATTTTATCACCTTATTTCCTGTATTAGTGGCATGGCAATATCTTTACTTTGTGGCATTCCTGAAGTATCATGTCTGCTGCATTCGGCTCTGTGAATATTTTGTTTGTTTAGTTGCATGCCTTAGATAATTGATGCATGCTAACAGTAGCAAGTCCCTCTAAACCCATTGTCAGTGTTGTAGCAAACAGAAACGACTTATGCTTAAATCCATACATGCAAACATTACACTTTCAGACTTACATGATACCTGGTCCTTGCACGTCCATCTGTTTGAGACTTTTGAGTTCTCAAAGCATGAGATTTGCTGCAATTAAAGCACGTTTTTCCGTGTCTATCAAGCAAGGATGATATCCTACATGGAATATCTAATCCTTTCAATTTCTGGACAAACAACTCTGTTTTTGGAGATCTGCAACAAAATAATAAAATTTAATGCGTACATTGTGATTTTCTAGGATGAAGTAGTAGAAGCAATTTTTCACGTTGTAAGGACGTATATTTATGTACTTGACCACTATGGCACTGGACAACCAAGATGAGTAGGATGGATAAAATTGCTTACAGTGATTAACTTACTAGCACTGATAAGGTATTAGTTCAGTCATCAGATCAGTAGATGAAATAGCTAATGGTGAGAGGGTTGGCCAACAGCTGTGTATATCAACCATGCCTCTTCTACTACTACCAATAGCAAATCCCTCTAACAGGGAGGTAGAACCAATGGCCAGTAGACTTTTTTGTCTTTTTTCTTTTTTCACCCCCAACTCTGAGGTGCCAACTGGTGGCTACATACCACCAGTGGGGAATCATGCAGATTTGGATCATGGGGGAGAAAAAACACATAAATGGCTACTATGATGATATAATTCACTATTACCTGTTGGAGGGTTATTTATTTTCTTTAGATACTCCTCGCCATTAATTTCTCTTTGTTTCTACATTTCTTCTGCCATCTGTTAATCATTGGGATGATGCCTTATGTCATGTTTGGTTTTTCTATTACATGTTTGCAGCTGATTATGGATTACGATGATCTCACAAGGATACCCATTGTAAAAGAGTTGATAACGTATTTGAATCAAAACCACAGGTAGGTTACTGTCAAGCTTCAGTGCTGTCATTTCATGACCATCATTGACTGGAGAAGTGTTTTTTTCCCTTAAAACAGTGGTGTTGTAAGAGGAGAGTCTAGGAAAACAGACATCTACATGCCATGCGTAATCCCCAAGATACCTGGCCGCTTCTATTATTTGTTCGGGAAACCTATCAAAACGACAGGACGGACTGATGTGCTAAATGATAGAGAGAAAGCACATGAGCTTTACTTGCATGTAAAGTCTGAAGTTGAAAGCTGCCTTGCATATTTAACAAGGAAGAGAGAAGAGGATGCCTTTAGAGGCATCTTTCAAAGGACTCTGTATCAGACCATGTTTGTTTCTGCACAAGATATCCCTTCATTTGATCCATGACACAAGACTTGTGCAATTGGAGGACTCCTATATTTACAGGTTCACTTGTTTCATGTTAATGACAGCGACTGATGAACAGTATTATGTAATAAACTGGATTCCTAATAGCTCGTTATCTATGATCTAGATTGAAAAAGTTTTGACGTCAAGAGTAATCACGCAATTCACTTGGAAATGGTCAAGCTGAATTGCTTTCAGCTCATGTGTGCCATTTGCTATTACAGAATTGGTTCTGTTTCATTTTCATATTCAATGCGTTATGTGACAGGTAAAATTGGGTGGTTCTATATGTCATGTATAAAATATTTCTCCTGCTAGCTTTCTATTTCTCACTGCAGAGTGGTGGTACCTTTCAGGAGATATGGATCTTCAAACAATGTGTTGTGCTTGATAAACTTTCTTAGATTAATCATGCAGGATATTATGCCACAACTATAGTTGCTCTGTTTTCAGGGAGTAATCCAGACATGTAGTTGATAGCTACAGTTCAGACAATAGCTACCAAGGAAACGAAGATATCGAAATCCATTTGGTGGTATATATATTTTAGGGTAAATTACCGTTTACTACCTTCAAGTTTAATCAAAATAATGATTAAGGTCTTATACTTTCAATCGTAACAATTAAAGTCATGTACTTCCTAAAACCTTATCCATTCTAACGGCAGCTTGTCACGTGACAAGGTTGGGCGACGTCGAGGTCGACGATAACGATCTCCGTCCTATTCCAATAGAGCGCCACACCTTCTCTTGGTCGGACATGGCCGGCCTATTGATCGGCATGGTCATCAACGTCCCTTCCTACTACACTGACGGAGGCCTTGTTGACCTCGGCATGTCATGGTGGCAGGGCATCATCACCATCGCCGCCGCCCACGCCATCATACTGGGCCCCCTCATCCTCACCGGCGTGCCGGGCACCCAATATGGCATACCGTTCCCCGTCCAGCTCCGCTCCGCGTTCGGCGTCCGTGGCGCCCACATCCCCGCCCTCCTCCACGCCCTGGTGGCTTGCGGCTGGTACGGCATCAAGACATGGATCGGCGGCCAGGCCATCTACCTCCTCCTCCCTTCCTCTGTTACGCGGCCCTCCGGCTTCACCCAAGCCTTGCCATGGCTGGGCACCTCCATCTTGAAGTTCTCTTGCTTCATCGTCTTCATGGTGGCGTAGCTGGCCCTCTTGTGAAAGGGCATGGCCGGCGTCCGGGCGCTCGAGAGGTACTGTGCTCCGGTGCTCATCCTTCTCTTAGGGTGTCTCTTCAGTTGGGCATTCGCCAAAGCCGGCGGCTTTGGGGAGATACTCTCCAGCCCTTCTCGCCTGAGCCTGTCCCAGTTCTGGGCCGTCTTCGCCCCGTCCCTCACCGCCAACATCGCCAACTGGGCCGGCGTCGCCCTCAACATCTCCGACCTCACCCGACACGCCAAGAGCCAAAAAGATCAGATCTTTGGACAGCTCGGCTTCCCAATTTTAACTGCTTCATACGCTTTCGTCGGCCTGGCGATCACCTCCGCCACGCCGGCGATCTTCGGCAAGGTGATCTCCAGCCCCGTCGAACTCCTCCGCGAGATCGGTGGCGCTTTCACCACCGTCCTCGCCATCATTGGCATCTCCCTCGCCACCATCACCACCAACATACCCTGCAACTTCGTTGCTCCGACGAACGTGCTCATCAGTATGAGCCCCTCGACCTTCAGCTTCTCAGGCGGCCTCGAGGTCATCATCAAAACCGATCTCCGCGAGGTTGTCGACTTCCTCACGGCCACGAGGATCCTCCCGTCCTCGTCGACCTCGGCGTCGCCCAACCTTGTCCCGTCACGTGACAGGCTGCCATTAGAATGGGCAACGGACGTCAAGGATTGGCCCGGATCGAAAGATTTTAGGAAGTACATGGCCTTATTTGTTACAATTGAAAGAATAAGGCCTTAATCATTATTTTGATTAAACTTGAGGGTAGTAAACGATAATTTACCCATTCTCTTTCTAGTGCTCCCCAGGTATTGGAGAACTTTTGATGGGATAAAGATGAAGTCTACCTTCTTTATTTGCTGGACAAAAATAAACTCTCCGACATGCAGTTTATTTGTGGATAGCTTGAAGCCTTTAATTCATCTTAGCAGATTTTATTCCACAAGCAAATTTGCAGGCACTGTTCACAGAAAAAGCAGGCAACTACTCTTCTTCATCAAAAGGATCTCAAGGATATCTAGCAGTAAAAGGAGTCCTAAGCTTTTATCTCTTTTTGTTTGATTAATTGAGCCTAATGGCTGAGGCTACGTAAACCTGTCCTTAGTCGTAATCCCCAAGGCCTAATACAGCGGGACCTTGGAGCACCGACATCAACGAGCAACTCCATCGGCTTTACAATTCTGTTACAAGGAACATAAATAAAAAGCAAGCTTTGGAAGTGAATAGCCAACTCCATCGGCTTTACAATTCTGTTATGAGGAACATGAATCCTTATCCTAGAAACGAAGATACCCAACTCCATTTCTTGTGGCATATATTCTCTTTCTAGTGCTCCATTCATATTGGAAAAACTTTCGAAGGAAAAAGGAATGGAGCATTCCTTCAATTGCTACTCAAGAATAAGCTCCCCAGCATGCATTTTGATGTGAATAGCTTTTTTTTTCTTTTCTTTTTTTTTTTTTGAACAAATAAGCCCGTAGGCTAGGTTGATGTGAATAGCTTAAAGCCTTCATCTTTGCAGATTTCATTTTCGCGAGCAAATTTCCAGACACTTTAACAAAAAAGTATATTGCAGTCAAAGAATTCCTAACTTGATTCTTTCAAAAAGCTTCATACAGATTCTCATGAGATAAGAATTCCAGAACAGCATGCCCAATGGAACTGATCCTGCCCAGTATGATGCTCTATTATTTTGAGAATATGATTCATGCCCATCCAGTAGGAATCTCCTACCTGCATATATAAGAGCCATGGCATTGCCTATTGTAGAATCAAGAGCAAAACAATACAATGGCTAGTTACAGCTACACAAACAGAGCCAATGGCATCAATGACAGGGGCAGGACAGGGTTCAGGTTTCAGTCTGGAGGTGCCGCCTACAATGGAGCTGAAGCCACATCTGGATTGAGCAACTCAAACTCGGCGCTTCCAACCAAAGCGACGCCGAGCGTGCTTGACTGCCCTCCGCAAAACACCAATAATGGAGGCAACATGAAGACTTACAAAGAAGAGACGACCAAAGCAGAAGAGTTCATCAGCAATGTCCAGAATGAGGCGAGCAATGAAGGCAGGATGGGCTTTCCTGGCATGCATCAACGTCAAAAATTCGGCAACTTTAACACTTCTGGTATTTCTGGAGGATGGAGCGGTCCTGGAAATGCCCAAAAGAATTCTGTTATGAATGGTGCATCAGAGCATACTTTGATTAATACAGGTGGGTGGGTGCGGCCCACACGTGCCAGTTGGGCAATGGCTCCTGAAGGAGAGCTTGGAAGAGCTACAAATGATATTGGGACTGCTGCGGAATACTTGAGGGAGTCGGTAAGGCCTCTAGCTACCATGACTGAGACGAATCGCCGGAGTTCACCTGTGTTTAAAGTTAAGAAATCAGCAGGCAGTACAATTGATAGTCGAGAGGCTGCAAGGAAATATGGAGGTCAGTTCATATGATATCAAGAATGTAACTGAAATAACATTCCCAGCGAAGAAAAACTTCTATGTAATTTGTAATCTATGAGATAGTATTTTGAGTAACAAGTAGAACTCCATAAGTTATCTCTATCAAGTGCCAGTATTTAGATTCAGTTGCAGAACGGAGTTATAATGAGTAAAAAAACTAGCTTTTATAGGGTTCAAAACCTGCCTAGCTATGATTCAAAATGTGAAGGATAAGCAAATGACAGGTAAGATAGGATATACTATCTTGAAGTAACTAGAGATGAAATTATACTTACAAAACCACCATATAAATCAGAAAATGTTGACCAAACAGAATGCTAAAAACAATTGTATCTCTAAATTTCTGATCCTTTGGCTCAAGTTGAATGATGCAAAACAATTTTGATCCAGTACAACTTAGGACAGGTTATGTCATGTTAAATCTGCTAATCTTTCGACATATTCCATCTCTTTCGTTGTCTCTTTCCCCTATCTCCCTGGATACCCAGATATTATCTTCAGTGCATGCAGATCAAGCATGTCAACATGATTCAACTCATGCTTGAACTTGTGTGAAGTAGTCATTGATATCCTGTTCAATATTCTATATAATTTCTTCATTATTTGTTGCTTTAAGTCTTATTAATTCATCTGACAGCTTGTGACATCAACCCATCCATCCTTCCATCATTCATTCATTTTGAAGAGAGCTTCAGAAGGACAATGATTGCAATATCATTCAGATCCATGGATTGTAGTGCCGCTTGCATGATCTATGCTGGTAATAGGCACTATCGGTGTCACCAAAATACTAACCCATAGGCAAGATCCCTGCCAACAAACACAATCCACGATGAGATCAATTTGCTACGATTTACAATAGTGTTTTGATCAAACTTCAGCTTCATGATTAACTGCTTACTATTTGCAACACCAAGACAATGTTTGTCCTCAATAAGATACAGTACACACTAGTATTGAAGTGAACCAGACCAAAATCATCTTCTTTTCTGAAGAAGGTAAAATTCAAATTGGTACTGAGGGAACCATGTGGCCCATGTCAAGTCAGAGCAGGTTTTTTCCCTTCTCAAGACAGGAAAATATACACTGGTACCAAAGGGAACCATGTGGTTAGTATCAAATTGAGAGGGCATGTTACTAAGTGAAAGGAGGTTTAGATTAGAAGAAAAATGGAGATTTTACACAAGTTATCAAGAATTAAGGTAAACATATCAATCTGCTTTGCCAATCGTGCTTCTTCTGAAGGAGAAGAAATAAGTTCTTATCAATTATCAGAGGAAATATCTTTCAGTAGACAGGAGAACAGTGAAAATTATAAAGCATACAAGATATATTTAGTGATCAAAGGAAATCATGAGGACAACTCAGTTGAACACTTAGTAGATTGCCTGGATACCAGAACATCTATGCATCAAGCAAATATACTGTAGCAAACAATTGTTGCTTTGAAGCATAATACCTCAAGGAGGAACCATTTCCTTAACCATCACCACCATCATCCTCAGCATAAGCAGCATCCGTATCATCACTATCCAAATATTGACAAGTACCCATGGTGTTTGCCTGCACGTGCTGATATTGACCAATAACATCTTTTGCTTCAGATAGGAGAGCAGTCCTCGCAGCATGAACACCACCCTTTTTCACTAGAGCATCTTCTTTACTGTCTCTGGAAGTCATAGAGCTTGCATTTTTGGCACATGTTCTTCTCTTTGTTTCCCTAAAATTTAGCTGATCAATATATTTCTCATGCAAAGCGATGTTTTTCACCCTCTTCAAGACTTCCGGACTTGCATAATCTGCTTGGTTTTGGGGTTTGAACCTGGACGAGGTCTTCCTACGAGCAGAAGAAAGACTCTCGCTGCACTTTTGGAGAAAATAAGGATTGGATGCACAGCCAGGGGTGGCAGGTGTGTCGAAATCTGCAGAATCTTGGAGCAATCCAGATGGAGAGGTCTCAAGAACTGAGAAAAGATCCGCTTCGTGTCTTTGATCAATAGTATGGTGCTTTCTTAGCAAATGTCTCACCATTTTCTGGACAGCAAGACTCTTTCGTTTACTGCTCTTTCGTCCTTTAGTAGTTGGTTGAATAGGTTGTAGTGGTTTGCTGAAAGATGCAATGAAATCAGCTCCTGGAGAAAGCTTTATTCTGCTTGACCTGGAACGTGGTCCAGGTTGAGTTGGAGTTGCAAGGTCAGCATGGACCCGATTAAAGCATTCCTGAGCTGACTTTCCTGGCACCTGAGGACATACTATGTTAGATGTTCTCTTTAAACTGAATAACTAAAACAGCTGCTCACCTTGAAACTATTGGGATGCAAGAGAAATTTCAAGGAATCACTTCGAAAATACTTGATTGAAGGCAATAAGATGTCTCTAAAAGCAGCTGTATGGTGTGAATGAGTTAAATGCATGCATACGTTAAAAGCATTAGAATTAAGAGATGCACACAGATTCATCCAGGGAATTAAATATAAGCTGCAAGAGGCAGCCAACAGTTGCCATAGATTTGAAAATGGAGATATCTACAACAGTACAAATGTAAAATTGTAAAATGAGAAGCAGAATATCAACAACCTTTTCTAGGTTTTTATACTAATAATACAAAACCATAGCTTTGTTGCTCAGCAAACTGTTGGATAGCCTTGAGTATATATGTAGCAAAATTAGGCATCAAATACCCCGGGCATACTGTAGGCATTCATTGTTTCATCAGACGGACTATACGGCAATATCAAAAAACACCCTAGAAAATGAGGAGCTTGAAAATTACCATTTTCGACACCTTTTTCCAGAAATGTGGTGATGGCTTCATCCTGAAGTATGCCGTTTGAAGGGCTTCTTCTTGCTCTTCCGTCCATCCAGGTAAACCACAACATCCCATCTTCTCTCTTCCTCTGATACAAATTCCCTCTTTCTTACTGACCTCCACCTTTCTTCTCTTCCTCTCTGCTCCCTCAATTGGTGTTAAAACCACTGGGCTAACCCTCCTCTTCTGCTTGTCTACAATGCCTCCAGCCCGTTTGCTAAGCTTTTTGTCATCGGCCACTTCGATGATCCTCATTGGCTCTTGAATTCCTCCCCCTTTCTGGTTGCCATCAAAATCTGATCTTCGCTTGATTACTCCAGCTGACACCGAAGCAAGTCTGACAGACCTTCTTCTCTGGCTAACTTCAACAGACTCCTTCTGGGCTTTGATTGGTTTTACGGGCTGGTTCTTGCTCGAGTTCTCTTTGTTGGTTCCATCATCCCATCTTTTCTCCACTGCTACTCTTGAACTGGAACAATTCCTCAGGGATCTTCTTCTCTGACTCACTTCAGCGAACTGTTTCTGGGTTGCTATTGATCTCGAAGGCGTCTTCTTGGTCTCAACCCTATTGCTTTTCAGGGTACCGTCCAATCTTTTTCCATGTTCTCCATCTGCATTACAATCAAACCTCGGCGACCTTCTTCTCTGGATCATTTCAGCAACCTCGTTAATGGCCAGAACTGACCCCAAATGCTGATTCTTGCTCTCATCCCAACTCTCTTTCTGCATACTATCAAACTCTGAACTTCTTCCCATTTCTCCACTTGAACTAGAAGCAAACCTTGGCGACCTCCTTCTCTGGGTCATTTCAGCATCCTCTTTGTGGATTCCAGTGGACTTCAAATGCTTCTTTTTGGTCTCAGCCCATTTCCCTTCTTGAACGCCACCAAGAAACAATCTTTTCTCTATTACTCCACCAGAATCAGACTCAAACCTTGGAGACCTTCTTCTCTGGATCATTTCCGCAACCATGTTATTTGCAAGAGATGATCTTGAATGCTGCTTCTTGCTCTCAGTCAAACTCTCTTCTTGAACAGTATCATGCTCTGATCTTTTACCTATCTCTCCGCTTGAATTAGAATCAAACCTGGGCGACCGTCTCCTCTGGATCATTTCAGCAATCCTTCAACCGTCCAATCTATTTCAAAGGCCTCCTTTTGCTCTTAGCCAAATTACCTTCTTGGGCATCACCAAGGTCCGAGCCTTTTCTCCATTACTCCATTACTCCATCTAAATCAAAATCAAACATCTAAAGAACTTCTTCTCTGGATAATTTCAGAATGCCTAATTTGGCTCGCAGCCGAATTCCCTTCATGGGCACCATCAAACTCCAATATTTTCTCCATTACCCTGTCAGAATCAGACTCAAAAACTCGAAGATCTTCTCGTATGGTAAATCCTAATAGGCCCTTTAAGGTTTCCTGTCATTGGTCCCCAAGGCCGGCTCTTGCTCCTCTTCCGGTTCCCTTGGTTCATTCAACGCGAGACTTCACCAGAATCCAAAAATACTATATAAGGTAGAGATACCTAATGAGTTTTCTCCGATGAACTCTTCTTTGGCTTCCGACGCGAAGTAGGTTTCTTCTTGGCGTTCAAATCATGGTCTTCCCGGACAATCGTTGGGAGACCTCGAAGAGGGGGGAATTGAAGAGACGACGAGGAGTATTCAAACTTGGTAGAAGAGATTTGTAATTTTCATTCTTAAGAGGGGGCAGTTTGGAAATTGTTATTTTTTGTTTAGAAATATTTTTTGATGTAATCTCCTTTAATTGGGACAACTAGCATTTATTTTCGTGTTTTTGATTTCGGAAACAAGATTATAAAATATTATTTTCTTGGTTGTGAAATGCAACTATTTTTCCAAATTGTCTCCTTCTAATTTTTGTTCTACCCCATTCTTGTAGGATATTTGCATTTGCCCCCCTCTTGTTGGCTTTTGTTGCAAAAATCTCCTATCTTTGGACATTTTAATTTTTATTTGCAAAGCAAGATCATAATTTGTTTCATCTCTCAAGAATTAATGGCCAAATTATCCTCGATTTTGTCAACTAATTTACTTTGAGTCAAATTCCAATTTGATGGAGAAATACATTTATGCCCATTAGTCTTAAGAAAATGGTCCATATTATTAAGGGTTAATAACACTTTACTCCCCTATAGTTTGATAATATATCAATTTATCCCCTATAGTTTAAAATGTGACAAAACGAACCCTTAATTTATCAATGTGGTTGTTTTAAACCCCACCGTCACACGGAGTCAAGCTGGGTGACGGTAAATCGGCTAAATAGGTCGCACGTGACCAATTTGACCCGTTTTCTCAGTGGCTCCCGGAAGGTGGAACACCGTAGAGCACGTTGACGCATCTGATAGCGATGACTTCGTTGGCGGAGTCCACGACGGCCGAAGGGTCGAGGGCAGAGAGGTCGCTGTCGCGCGTGGTGGACTGCGTTGAACCCGAAGGGGACCTCCATGAGCATGGCAAACTTCTCCATCATGGCGGCGATCTCCCGCATGACGCGCCGCGTGGCCCCGCCTGAGGACGACACCATGGTGGTGATGGTGAGGTGCGGGGTGTTGTCGGCGAAGCGCGTAGCCAGGACCTCCAGCAGCGTGGGCCACTGGGTGCGAAAGGTGGTGTACATATCGACTATGTGGAGGCGCTGCATACCTCCATTAATCCACAACCTTATCGTCCTCTCAGCAGAGCAGAAGAAGAAGATGAGGAAGAGAGATGACAACCTAATCCTCCTCCTTCCTCTGTTCCTCTCCTTCCTTGGCCTCCTTCCCCGAACATCGCGCGCCCAAGTTGGACCAAACTGCTACACCTGCTCTGCCGACCACATCATCTACCCATGTCACGCCTACGCCTTGTACGGAGCGTCAGAAGCCTCCATGGGCGACCTCTTCGGGCCGAGCAGGCTGGCGGTGGCGTACGCTAGCCACCTCACCACCAACGCCCCCCTCCTACCCGATCAGCCTCTCCTCGTCCTCTTCAATTGCTCATGCGACGCCTCCACCAACCTCTCCTACGCGGCCATCTTCTACTTGCTCTGTTCCTCCTCCTTCCTCTGTTCCTCTCCTTCCTGGCGCAGGATCTTGGACTCCAGCCCTGCCAGGTCTCCGTCTGGTTCCAAAACCGCTGGGCGCGGTGAAAGACCAAGCAATTGGAGCACAACTATACCACCCTCCGCACCACCAACCTCTCCTACACGCCCATCCCCTACTTCCTCTGTTCCTCCTCCTTCCTTTGTTCCTCTCCTTCCTGGCGCAGAATCCCGGGCTCCAGCCCCACAAGTCGATGTCTAGTTCCAGAACCATCGGGCGTGGTGGAAGACCAAGCAGTTAGAGCGTTACTACACCGCCCTCCACACCACCTACGACGCCGCCGCTGGGCTGAATTCGTTGTCGTCGGGCTGAACCGGGCAAAACCGGTCAAACAGGGTCACGTGACCTATACATCTGTCGAGGGAGGGAGGTAATGATGGGAGTGGATGGGGCAGTAGTGATCACCAAGAATGAATTAATGGCATGCATGCTTCACCTCATTTAAGCAGTAAAAGTCCAAATAAGTTAATTGAATCGGAGCATCTTGTGCTAAAACTACTATAAGAGAGAATTGAATAACTCAAAAATTAAATTACCATTAATTGAGATAAGACCACATTGACATTATTGAGAAACGTAAACATGAAACCATAACATTTATAATAACTATGGTAAAGGAAGAATGAATTAATTTCTTCTCAGATGCCAAAGAATTAAACAATGCCAATATTATTGTATTCAAAGCTGCGTATATAGATTAAAGATCATGAAGAGCATTTCACCTCTCATAGAGCATGATGAGCATATGCAGAGAAGCCTTATATATACATACACAAACACCATATCCAAGTTTTTTCTCACAATCATGCATCTGAAATAGTTGCAGGAGCACAGACCCGCGTCACAAGCACGGATCTCAGAAAATCTGTTGTGACCACTCACATGCACGGATCTCAGAAATCACATGTATACACAGTAGTTGACCGGTTCTCCACTAACTGTTGCATCTGAAATAGTTGCAGCAGCTTTAAATCACATTATATCCACGGATCTCAGAAATCTGTTGTGACCATTCACAGGCACGGATCTCAGAAATCACATGTATACACAGTAGCTGTCCGGTTCTCCACTAACTGCTGCATCTGAAATAGTTGCAGCAGCACATACCCGCATCACAGGCACGGATGTCAGAAATCTGTTGTGACCACTCACAGGCACGGATCTCAGAAATCACATGTATACTCAGTAGCTGTTCGGTTCTCCTGCCGTCAGCCCGGTTAACGGTGTTTGAGATTTGGGTGTAAAACGACCACATTGATAAATTAAGGGTTCGTTTTGTCACGTTTTAAACTATATAGGGTAAATTGATATATTGTCAAACTAGATGGGAGTAAAATATTATTAACCCTATTATTAATGATTTCTCAATTATTTTTACTCTAGATTAAATTCAGATTCAACTCATAAGGATGTTGTAATCGAGGCATTGAATTTTTTTTTGTTTTTGGAATTCCAAGATGGTTTTCTCTGCCCTTCAGTTGCATATATACTTATTTACATATTTTTCTTTATTTTTTTAAATTTCAAACTTATTCTCCAATTAAAAGGAGTTATTTATATCAATACTTATTTACATACTTCCACTTACGCTATCCAACAAGACGGAAGTAAGTCCACTTCCGCCGCGTGCATAGGGTTCTAGAGCCGAGGGTTCTCAAAGATCTCTATTTCCCCAACCATTTGGTCGCGGGCACTCTAGAGAGTACGTATGGATGCTCCTGCTTCCGATTCTCGTGGTTTTCTTTTGTGTGTGTGTGTCTGTGTGTTTTTTTTAGGGTTTTGTGGTCTCTTCTGAAATTTTTAGACCCATTTTTTTCACCTTCTTTGTTAAATTTCTGTTTTTAAAGTTCGTCTGTCCATGTTGGTTTCTTTTGTGTGCTAAATTTCTGTTTTTAAAGTTGTCTAGGGTTTAACAAAGAATTGGACCTGATTTTTTGTCATCTTATTTTTAGATTCATGGTTGCAGTTTGTGTAATCCAGTTTTAAAGTTGGGCGATTATACTAGTAAATGGGCTGGGTTAATGTCTGAATGGCGATACAGACAAGTTGATGTTCATGTGAACCATGTTAAAGTTCTAGTTGTGCTTTTTTTTCTTTGCTTTCTAATATTGCTTTGTTTCTATAATTCACCAACAGCATAGTTGTGTGAGATGATGTTTGTCAGGTTGTCGAGGATTTTCTCATGGCTTTGTAACGAATAGAAGCGGCCTGATCAGTGTTTCTGTTTTGAGAAAACTCTTGTTTTGCCCATGGCCTTTCTGTCATGTTTAGTTTCTTTTATTCAATTCTTCAAGATATTGCAACAATCCTATTACTTTATCTTCTGTATCATACCATCAGCTGTTCGATTTCCGTGATTTTTCTCCCTTGTTTTAATATTCTCATACATCTTCCTTTGTCGATCAAATTATGTCATGTTTACATAATTTGTTTATATTCACTGTTTCCTTCCATTTTGTATAGACCATATTTCAGTGGGATCTTACCTCCAGTTTTTTTTTCTTCATTGTACCTCACTTTCAAGGAGGTGGCAACTTGTTGTTTAAACAATGTCAGCGATGACTAAAGTATTTTGTTCTCCTGATGATCATGCATAATTAGTTAATTGTTTATCAAAGCTGCAATTAGATGCCCAGTATTTCACTAATGATAGGCAATTGATTGATTTGTGTCCCTATTTCTTGTTCTATGCAATAGATAAGAATGGAGCATGGATCTTTGACTGATTTGAGCTCATCAACATTTTCATTGGTGGATGAGGATCACACACTGGCAAATTCTGTGCGTTTTGTCTTGAATCAGGAGTGAGTATTTCTTTTATCTAATGAACATTCTAGCTCAGTTGTGTTGATTTGTTTTACATAGATAACTACCAGTTTTCCGATGTGCTCCTCTTCCTTACTAGCACAAGCTCTTTTGTTCAGAATCTTCAGATTTTTTGTTGTATTAGGAGCTGATTCAAGTTTTGATCTTACTGGATGCCTGCAATCAATTTATGACATGTAAAAGTATGTGATTTGCATCTCAGAGTACCCTTCTGTCTACTCTTGTTGGAATCAGTTTATTGTTTCAAGAATAAACGAATTATTAGGGTAGTCCTTGTCCTCAACCGGATGTCAAATAACTATAGTTGGAGCCAAAGACAAGAAAAGAGTAAAGCAAGTACTGCGCCAAGAAACATACAAATTGAACCTGCTGGAACGGAATCCTAGTGTAGTTAACGCTTATGCTTATGTATGTGGTGAACATAGATCATCTACTGACTGCCTTTCATTGTTAAGATTTGATGCATTAGCTGTCTTTCTTATGTGAATGTTTATTGTTTTCTCACTCATTGGGTCATCTCCTTTTGCGTTTTACTAATGTTCATTACTGTTTGTTCTTGTGCTAAAGTTGCTCGTGTCTTTTCCTGTGTGTTATCTCTCTGCAGTCCAAGAGTGGTATTCTGTGGGTACAGCATCCCTCATCCTTCAGATAATAAGGTTAACATAAGAGTCCAAACTACAGGTACATAAGTTGATTTTACTTTTTGAACTACTTTTCCTATTTGTCTGTCTCTATGCTGTGCTTTCCATTTAGGTTATCATACACAGATTCGTAGGAAAAAGCTTTATGATATAAGCTTTAACTTAGATCAGCGACTGCATACGCACATGGTCAGCTTTCCTTAGAAAGTTTCATGATATAAGACGAGACACATTTTCTCTTCTTGACAAATGACATAAAGCTAAAGGGAATGAGCAATATGCCCTTGAAGTTCTCTGAATATCATTCAGTTCTGTGATCAGAGCAAATCCCATTAAACGAAATTATATTTCTCGTAGAAAGATGTAGTATTTTATGTCTCCACAAGAAAAACAGGGGACTGAGAACATTTTAGAAGCTTGTTGAAATTGATTTCAACTATGAATATCCTCTCTTATTGCTGGTTGCAGCAATTTTATTCTGTGCAGATATGTATTGACTGGGAATATCACTTGGGTTGGCAGGTGATCCAGCCAACGAAGTACTCAAGGATGCGCTTCAGGATCTCATGGTGATGTGCCAGCACGTCCGGACTACTTTGAACACTGGAGTAGCGGATTTTAAGTCAAGACAGCTTGAAAGCATGGACATCGATGACAAGCCGTGAAGCTAAAACCCACTGCTCTATCTGTACATCTTCCAGTGTAATCTGTCGCCAAATGCCTACATTCAACTCTGGAAAAATATGTGAAGCAGTGTAGCTACTTAATTTATCTAACAACCTAATTAATCTTCCTGTTTGTCAAAAATCTATGGACACTCCGGATTGAATGGAAGCTTAGAGTAGGTGATACTTGGTTGTGCTAATATATTGGCTGATATAATGAAAAAACTAAGTCCTCTCTGTTCTCTTGTGACTGTGTTGTGTCTAAATTTATCTAACACTTGTGACTATTGTCTAAAATTTCTTTTTAAATCTTTGTGGTATATATGCAAAGTGTTGGTCTAAAAGTGGAACGATTGGATATTCTTCCAATGTGAATTATATTTTTATCATGGTCATTTCTGAACCATATTTTAGATCAATCTCCCTAAAAAAAGACCTCTGAACATTAGTTCAAGGAAAGTGAAGAGATATCTCATGACAGTCAAGTTAAAATAAACCAAAAAATAGGAGATTTTGGAGGGGATGCTTGTTATTTATCATTGGAGAAGGATGCCTACGTTTTTTAAAAAATATCCTTATTTTATGTGTGGTATCCTTTTTATCGGATCTCAACCCAAATCCATAATGGATCCAAGTTATCGGATCCTAAAGCTCCACAGTTTGCAACCCTTTAACGCAGCCGTCTCCTCCGCTCTTTTGCCCCCCATTGCTTTCTATCGTCTCACTCCTCCTTGGTTCCCCTTCCCTCCGTCCTCACCTCGCTTACTCTCCTTGTCCTTTCCAATCTAGGCGAAGCGAAACCCTAGAAATGGTGGAAGAATTGAAGGACGTGGGCCATAAGCCTTCTCCTCCGCCGCCGATCCGTCTGCCGAAGTACGACCTCGATGCGAAGTGGGACGCTTGCCTTGACCTCTCCATCCGCCGCGTCGCCTACTCCTCCCTCGCCGGCGCCTTCGCTGCCCTCCTCCTCTTCCGTGCGTCATAACATCTCAGGCTCTTGCCCTTTTCCCTGTTCGTTCCTTCATTGCTGCTATCTAGGTTTTCAGTCTTTGTTTGCCATGGAATCGTAGAAACAACGTACGCGTAAATTACGTAGGCTAGCTATCATGTGAACGATCTTTTTGGCTTTACACCACAAAATTAAACGAAAGGCTGAATATATCTTCTTCTTATTTAGCCTTTGAATTAGGCTAGGATGGTGTTCTTCGTCTATCTTGGTTGTTATGTGGATTTTTCATTCCATTGCTTGAGCTTATGCATCCTGAGAGATTGTCGTTCATCAATTTTTAGTGAAAGATTGCTCCCAAAAAGTAAGTGAAAGGGAACACTTGATCATTGAATGATCTAACAGTTGGACTTATCTTCACTTATTCCATTGTTTGGTATGCTTTTGGTTCGAAAGTAAGCTGCTAATAGCGAGTACCTATGATGGAGAGGCCTTTCATTTTCATGTCGTTTTGTGTTTCATCATTTTCTGTCCCATTCAGAGGATGATTTTCCTTTTGTTGCCTGTCGAACATTCCTCTCTCTTGTTGTACAAGAAATGGTGGTAATACTTATTTAGGATTTTGCAAATTGTCATCTGTCTTATGGTTTCGCAGATAACCCCTTCACCTCCACGTAATTTGAATGTACTACCTCCATGTTCAAGCAGAAACCATCCCTGGTTTGTTGTCATTGGGTTTTGTCAATTTACAAGGAATATTCATGGTAAACTTCCACCTTACACTAGACTAAGATGTCGCTCCTTGTTTAGTATCTTGTTTTCTTAATCCTTATCTTCCTCCAATCCTTATCCTGTCCTAGCTCACTCTTGATTGTATTGGGAGTCAACATGACAGCTGCTATTGTTACCAGAGAATGTTACTGGTTGCATAATCAAAGTCTTCAAATGTCAATTGCCAAAGCTTACATTTAAAGCAATGCCATTTCATAAGCTAAGTGGATGGATGGGGCCAACCCTTATTGTGATTTTTCTCTGCTATCTTTCACCCATTGTTTTCCTCATTGATTTGCCTCCTTATTTATTGTGCTATATACAGAGAATTTGATAGTGATGTCTTCTGAGTAAAACTGTACAAGTATTATGCCGATTAAGTATTTCAATTGCAGCTTAGTCTCTTTCTATTTGCTGGTATTAAGAATTTCATAGTTAATGTTGTTCTGATACAAGTATCATGCTAATTGTATATAACAGCTCCTGCTTAGTCTCTCTGTTTATAATTGTTCCAAATCCTAACTCTAAATCTTCTTTACTTTTGATTTTATGTTTTTCTAGCCTATTACCCATTCAAAGTTCTCTGTTTTATACCCAGAATGACCTCACTTTCTGGAATTTTGGTGTTCTACTGTTATATCTATCATAGTGCATGATATGCATATTTTTCTATGAGACTCTTGCTTTGTTATGAAAATAGTGTGAATGGCTTTATGTCTTGGAACGAGATGGGTTATGAGCTCTATTAGGGTCAGAGGTGCGATTTTGGAAAAGAGTGGAGCTGTGCCGTGATCCTTAAGATGGAGGATGCGAGCACGAGGTGAGATCTGCAAAGAATATCATTCTAGTAGGGATAGGGATCTGAAAGATGAGTATTGATTAGGAGGGATTGAGAAGAGAGTTTATCTATTGGTTATTGGTTGTTGGCAAGTACCGGACGCTTGAGATAAGTTACAGGGTGCAAGATGGATCTGTTTGGTTTATCATACACAGGACTGATTCGGGAGTGGCTGGGTTTGGGACCCTTTAGAGATGAGGGTGTTTCGCTTAACCTACTCGGGGATTTACTGGGATTGGTTACTTAACAAATAGAGACAATACACAACTGCAGGTTGCTTTTTGCAACCATTGAGAAGGCAGGGGTGGCATGCAAATATGTCAAAGTGAAGCAGTTTTTCTGCATTAAGTAAATAAGGCAGGCTTTGATTTTCAGAAGCCCGTGCTATTATTCTCTGCGATTAATATTTGTTTGCACTTGGTATGATTTCAAGCTTTCTATTTCTGACGCATATTTCATGTTTCTTTGCCTCAATCCTCCATCTTCATTACTGTGCTTTCCAATTATCTTTATATGCGTTTGTTTCTTCATTTAGGTAGCCCAACGACCCGATGGGTATCTGTAGCTTTTGGTGCTGGAGTGGGGGTGGGCAGATCGTATACTGAGTGCTCATACATATTTGATGGTTCTCGTCCAAAGTTGCAGTCTCGAGATGTTTCAGCTGTTCCTCCAGCTTCAGCTCAAGTGAGTTCTATGCTTGCTCAAGATGTTTCAGCTGTCCCTCCTGCTTCAGCTCAAGTGAGTTCTATGCTTGCTTCTAGTGAACAGATGTGCGCTGTTAATTTCTTTGGTTCTAATCAATGGATTCTTTTGTCAAGTGTATTGAAACAAAGCGCTTTCATGTGATCTTGCAAATAGGTAGTTCCTGCAAATCATTTTGCTTGCTTAGAAGCAATTTGTTTGATTCACATTAGAACAAGTTCTAATATTTGTTGTTCTTTTTCTTTTGGAGAAGTACTTCGTATAGTACATAACACTTTAGTGCTGTTAGTGTAGCTATCTGGGATTTCAAATAGTATTTTGGGCCCAGTTAATTCAATTTTAGATGGAAAACAGCTCTGAAAAGAACATTTCATTTCTCTGGGGAATAATTATCCGTTTTCAACTGTCAAGGAGTCTACTCCAAGCAGCCTTGTGCAATCAGATGCCCTTTTCCACTGTGGATGAGTTTGACAATGTCATCAAATGCTGATATATCAGCTACAATTATCAGCTTAGACAGAAAGAAGTCTCTGGTCTTGTTGCTTCTTAAATTCCTGTGTTTCTAAACTTCAGGTCGGGAGTCCAATAGGAACAAATATGTAAGTGAATAAGATATCTTATAGGCCAGTTTACTTCTCTTACAATTAATCAGTGGGAGTTCTCCAGGCAAACTTTTTACATGCCTGATTATTCTTTTAAGTGGTTTCCTATTTAATGCTCCTTAGTATTCTTGAACTTATCATGCTGCTTTTTTCACATATGAGCTACCAAATTGGAACTTTGGAAACTGAAATGGTTTATTCATTAATTCAGGGGGAAACAGCAGAGACGGATACCAAGTGAATGTCAGCAATTGCTTTCTATGGCTTCTGAGGGATTTTGTAGATGAGCATAGTATTGCCTCATCATGGGAGCATTTAACTTTTCCAGTGTGCCTAATTACTCTCAAGGGAGCAGTCTGTAGTCTTTGTTGTGGTCTTGGGCTGACTTTTTGCTGAGCCAATAATAAATTATCCTCATGCAACTTGTTCAAAATGGTGTCTCCAAATACAGGTATTCTGTAACATTTGAATCCTCTGAAGAAACCTTTTGTTCTTTCCTTTTCTCACTAATTGATTTTAACTGTGTCGAAAGGAGTGAATATGTTAAGCAATCGCTGGTACTGCTCTCTGAGTCTGCTGAGGGGAGTGTCCAAGATTCGTGCTTGAAATCTGTTGTGATGCTTCCGTTTTCTCTAAGATATGAATCTTTCTTCACCAATACACTGTTGAATAACACCATCCCGGGAAGGGTGTGACCTCTGCAGGTGAAGTAGATTGGATGGGAGTGGTGTTAGATTGGTGGCTACGGCATAGACACAGGTAGATCTGATGTTTAACATGTAGTATAGGGAATTTTAGGCTCAACTAACAAAAAAAATATCATTGGACCCACTACCACGACGACTTCGGACTGATTCTTGAAATCCTGAATGATAAGTTTTACTTCGGACCGATTCATGAAATCCTGGATGATAAGTTTTAGTTCTATTTTTCATCTCATTTTCTAAGGCGTGTTACCTGGCTTAGGGCTCCTAAAGATTCAACTTAAGAAAGCAGAAATCCCCTCCGAGGGGCGAGGCGATTCAAGCATGAACCTTGCCAAGAAATATTTCCTTGTCCAGTTCTATGTGCTAGTTCAAGAAAAGCTTCGGTTGCTTGTAAGAAGCTTTGCATCAGTAATCTGAAAATACAATGTGCAATCCATCCAAAATTTAACTATTACAGCTGATCATTCTCTGCAAAGAGCAGCATAAAAGCGCTCCATAGGTCAACAATATGAGAAGAATCAGTCATCGTAAAGGTTTCACATACATTCCATTCTTTTCACAGACAAGCTCACAAATTTTGCACTTGAATGGTACAGAAATACGCCGCTGCTTGAGGTCAGAGTAACCCCAGCAGAATAAGTCCAGTGCAAAAGTCAACTGCTCAGATGGACACAAATGTGATTAAAATCTGAAAAGAGTTGAGCTTACACATCTTTCGATTTGAACCTCTGTCAATGGCATGTAATTAAGCTATTGAAGAGGTCGGTTTACCCACAATGGATTTGTAGTCAGTCAGCAAAGGAGTTGTTTCATTCCATAACAGCAACACCACCAGCTGCCTTAATTTTCTCTATAATACCTGCGGCCTCCTCTTTGGTAACCCCTTGTTTCAGTAGAACTGGAACCTTCTCCACTAAATCTTTGGCTTCCTTCAGACCGAGACTTGTAAAAGTCCTGACCTCCTTGATCACCTTGATCTTTGCTGCAGCATCAAATTTCTCTAGTTTGACATCAAAAGCTGTCTTCTCTACTTTCTTCTCCTCAGGTTGCTCAGAAGCTGCACCACCTTGAGGCAACATATCAAGATTTTCAGACGATAAGGTTTGCAGGTTTGGGTGCTTGAGCCTAAATTGAAGAGTAGGCCCGATCTGTTTTAGCTCTTCAGGGGGGAGGGCTGCTATACGATCAGCAAGCTGTATGATTTTATCAGATGCAAGGGGTCTGGGCCCATATGGATCATATACATCTGGATACTTGTATCGCTTGGGCTTTGAATTGGGATCCCTAGGAACAAAATCAGGAGAAAAATGGCGACGCTGAGGTATAATGGTTATCTTGGATGCAGTGGAAGCACGGATACCTCTTAGGAACGCAGATATATTCATTTTTCGTCCACTAATTTGACAGCAAGAACCAAGAATAGGGAAGAGGAAGCTAGCTTATGTAACCTATTATTTTGAAGATTTTACAATACTTGATCCAGTAATGGAGATAGACCCTGTCAACATTTGTTGCTTCAGAAGTGAATACAAGGGATTTTCATAGAAAAACCTGTAAAAAAAATAAAAAAAACACTTAACATCCTATCATATATGCTTTTTAGTAGATGGAGAACCCTTAACAGTGCCGTGATAGCCTTGCATATGCTCGGCAATGAGAACAGTAGTATCATATAAGACATTTGGATTTCAATGGAATCGGCATATAATCGCATCCAAACATGCATTAAGCACCCCTTACAATAGGGTAATTCTGGAAGGGTTGGCCTTAGATTGTCAGAAAAACAAAAAAACACAACCTGTACATCTTAATATCAGGATTTTGACCTTGTACATAAAGAAAAAGGCGCAGATCGAGGACATAAACAATCAACTAACAACTGCAGTAGTATGCAATCTCTATCACAAACAAAACATAACCCAGCATCAGAAAAACTAAGAAGCTAAGGGTTAAAATTGAAGTCTTGGATAAACTACAGTATCATCCAACGACAAGAAAACCCTAAAGAGACAACAGTGTCATCCAATGAGGAGAACAATCGATTTAGAATTCTATATCTAAGATCTCAAATATAGCACTCAAGTATAATCACAAATTTGAATTTAGAAGCGAGATATAAAACCCGTACTTTTCCGATGCACCTCCGCCGCCGATCAAGGCTTCTCGTTTCGCCGTCGGCCCGTCGCCAGGCTCACCACCTAAAGGGAACAAGAGCTTTAGGGCTTTCGAATCGAAAGGGGGAAGAGAGTGATAACAAAACGGGTCGGATTCGATCCAATCTGGATTGATCCGCTTCCCAAAACCAGATCCGAAATTTGAAAGGCAATGCGCCACAAGGGCATTATGGGTCATAAGGAGACTGCCTATTGGGGTTTGGATGAGGCATGCAGTGGTCAATTTGAACATGGAGGATTTGAATCCAAGACAAAACACGCCCGAGGTTTTAGAAGTCTTAACTGCTACACACCACCACACTGGTGATAGGTTAGGAGGCCCTCTCAATGCCTACATCATGCATGTGACCCCAATTCTCTTCAAGGCAAGATAGGCAACGAAACGATGAAAGACGGGCATGATCAAAGAAGAGAACTCCAACAACCACTCCCTTGTCATCCCTTGTCAGACAATCCAATGTGCCCTTCAATATTCAATATTATTAGGATTGAATTTTTTTTTTTTTTTTTATTAGTTGAGCCTGAGGGTTAAAAGAATAAACAAAAACATAAGAGAAGAACAAAAACTAAAACCCAGCCACTTTACATCTGGGTCTCTGCAGGGTTCTCCAAGGCAGCAGTCGCCAAAACATCTGTGACGATGTTGAACTCGCGCGGAATATGAACAAAAGAAATGGAGGAGAACTAGGATGCTACTCTCCAGATAGAAATGAGAAGTCCAGAAAGCTCATGCGGCCAGGTCATACATCCCAAAACGAAGCCAATCCTCAACAGCGAATCAGACTCCAGTACCACTTTCCAGATCCCTGCGCTTTGCTTCCCCTAACCCCCAAACATAGCCAGGATCTCCGCTTCGACAACGGAACCACTCCGATACCACTATTAGGATTGAAGTTTAAAATGAAGAAAACTAACAAGAAGGATGAAATAAGGGATATGAGTTGGTAAAGCAGATATAAACCTCAGCTTGGAAATCCACTGCAAAAGGAGGGCCATAATTTCCCAGAAAACCCGACAAAAATTTAAAAAAAACACGAGATAATGGCAACAGGGGAAGGGATTCCTCGCATGGCTTCCAATCCATCAGGCTTCCGACAAAATAGAAAGAGATATAGGTGAGATGAGAGAGAGATATCAAGATCTATTACGCCTAAAGAGAGAGGGGGAGAGAGCACTCGTCCGGGTGGACATCCATGGCGGAGAGAGCCGATGAGAGCACGAGCGTGATGTGACGACGCAAAGCGAAAACCCCTGGTTAAACCTAGCACCAAGCCCATCGGCCCGAACCCGTCCGCAAAATTTCAGGCCGAAGCCCGAACCAGATCCAAATAAGGCCCGAACCCATCGGCATTGGCCTCGGGCTTGAACATACCTTGGCCCAACCTGACCCAGCCCCGAGCCCGATGCTTATACTCAAACAACTCCCCAAACCGCACATGAAGTTCTTTTCCTACACATCTTTTAATCCCACCTCCACCCTACATCCATGAATCCATTCCTTAACTCTCTCTCTCTCTCTCTCTCTCTCTCTCTCTCTCTCTCTCTCTAGTCTCCTCGTTCTGTCATCTATTTCTCTCTTCGTATCGGTCTTCATTACCATATTCACAACTCTCTCATTCTCTTCATCCTTGCCATAACTCTCTCTTCCTCTAATTACTGTTTGAATTTAATTAATTTAAAGATGATTGAGGTTGGATATAAATTGAGCATAATGCCTTGCTGGGCCAAATGGGCTTGGGCATAAGTAACTAAGCCCGGCCTGAGCCCAACTCGGCCCGCCATAACAATAGCGTTGGCCTCAAACAAACCTTAGACCCATAAATTTTGGGCCTAGGTTGGCCGGCCTGACCCAATGAGCACCCGGCGTCGTGACGCCCAGCCCAAACATAGAGTTCGCCGGCTGGCCAGGTAGGCGCCAAGTGCGTGCGTACGTAACGTGCCTAAAAGACAAAGATACAAAGATGGATCTTATCTTACAAATTTGTGAAATAACACATTAATCTAGTAGCTAGTTAAAAGAGTTGTGGTATTCTGCGATCTCGCGCCTCCGTGGAAAAGTTGAAGTTTCCCTGGCACCAAAAACATAAAACTGCATAGAAAATTTTCAAGAGCTCTCGAACTAAAGACAAAGCAAAGTTCCATTAATACATGTTTGGGAGCAGTTGAATAAGTCCCGGCTATTACAATATGTTTCTCATTGATCACCCTTTGGGGATAGGAAATGTAAGATGATAAATAAATAGACTCGTACCTTCCTAATTATGAGTTTAGTCTTTTGGATTTAATGATTAGAACTCCGACAAGGAATGATCCGAGAACAATGATAGGAGATTTGAAGGTGTAAACCAGTCACGAGTTGCTTGCTTGAGATCATTAATATATTGTGTGAAAACCACAAACAACTTACAATAGTATTCATTTTGCTGTGAGAAGTTTCTCTTGATGATAACAATGAAGGATGTAATGAAAGAATATGATTAGGAAAAAGCCGGCCTATTGCCGGCAACAACTTACAATAGTATTCATTTCTTACAACAAGAATCCTACAAAAACATTAACCCAGGATAGCTTCGAGTATTTCACAATATATTATGCAATTAAGTTTTAGGACGTTTTTGACCTAGGAAAAAGAATAACGCACGCACAAAGTGTGAGGCGCGAGGGTGTTTTCTTTGACGTTTGTTTGTTTTTTGTTTTTGTTTTTTTCTCTTTCGAACTTTTCAGCTAAAAGAGAATGCATATCAAAAAAAAAAAAAAAAAAAACCAATTACATATCTAGCCTCTAATCTTTCAATGTTAAAAATAACTCTTGAAACCTCCAAATAACAAAAATGTTTCATGCAAATTTATAGGATCGAGAACGCGCCCATAAACATGACTGATTGCAAGAAAACTTTTTTTTTTTTAAATCAGAACAAAGCAACAACGTTACAAAACTTCTCACAATTAAAACTGGGATCAAACACCCATGCTCATGGGACTGTGACCAACAGCCGCCAGTCTTGCAAGTGCATCTGTTGCTCCGTTCTCCTCTTTAGGAATGAATCTAACATGAATCTCTTCAAAATGTGTAACGGACCATCATAGCTGCTCAAGCCTTCTCTAAAGATGACCTAGCAATGTGTCCGTTCAAACTTTCCTCCATATCAACTACATCTAATTCCACAATGACTCGATCAACTCCATGAAGCTTGGCTAAGTGGACTGCTCACTCAAGAGATCCCAGTTCAACACATAGAACATCACTGGCACTGCCACCTTCGAATAGAATCCATACTTGAGTACCTACCGCATTCCAACAGGACGTACCAAACCCCGCTTGACAGCTCCTGGCATAAAAGCTCGCATCAGTTCTGATGACATAAAAGCCTTGTTTCTGATCAGTTTCTTGATATTTGTGACCCTTTCCTCTCATGAGCCATTCCTTGGCAAGCCATAGGACAAACTTTACTACTTATTGCGTCGTTTCCGCCAAGCCATCGAAGATTACTATGTTTCTATTTTTCCATAACAACCAAATGACATAACCCACCTTGGCCTTTCTCTTATTCCATACAGCAAAGCAGGTAGATGTTTCCAGCACCCTCCTCGACTGCCTTGAATTCATCATCTCTACTGAACACTCTGTTGAAGCTGAGGAGTGAAACTAGCCATATAGTTTCTAAAATTGGACCAGATTGGTTGCAAGTCTCATTTCTTATTTACCCATTACTTTTTTATATACGTTTGACTTTTCATCAAGATATTAAAAAATGGGAGCTTTCTCCCTTGGTTATATACTCCAGACTCACATTTCAATCTTCATTTTCCTCTCACAACTAAACACCATAAAGTAATCTTCACTGAACGAGGAGTGAGTGAGTGACTCGAGAGTTCTTCTAACCCACTTCCCCTCTTCACTTGCTTACTACTACCAAACAGCCCATGTGGCAGAGTCAAATGGTCAACACTGATCAGGAGGATCTCTTGGCCGATGCAGCTTACTCTGTTCATCTCTCCGCCGGACACTCCTCGCCATTAGTCCACCGTCGATCATGCTATCTCTACATCCGGTGAGACCTAGACTCGCGATGACGGCGTCGGCATGGGCAGCCTTGCCGCTCTTGGAGAGGAACCGAGGGAGGCGGAGGAGAGCGGTGTAGAGCAATGTCTCGGCGACGGTGAGGTGAGGGTGGAGGACGTTGTCCTGAGTGACGAAGCACATATTGTTGGGAAATCTGAGGGGTCCCGGCGATGTCGGAGATACGCCAGATAGATACGGGGATGTCACAGGGGAAGAGAAACAACCAAACCACAAAGAAAAGGAAAAAATGGAGACAATGATTTACGTGGAAAAACCTACCAGCAACAACCGGAAGGAAAAAACCACACGCAGCAGATGAAATCTTCACTATGAGAGAGATTACAAAGCCCAAACCCTAGCAGAGACAAAGAGATCTCTCTCTAGGGTTGCCTACTCTCACACCTCTCACAATCCTCTCAATAACATCTTTACCACACAGGAGAAATCCTAAAAGCACTCTATTTATAGTCTCCACTAAACACAAATCCGGATTAAATCTGAGTCGTCGGATTTGCCCGTCCAGGAGAGAAAGATCGATCCCACTCAAGGGAAGGATCGATCTGAGTATGCACGAGATCGAGGAATTCCAAAATCCCGAGTCGGATCGATCCCACTATGTAGGAGCGATCGATCCGTTCCTAAAAATCTCAGCATCCTGAAGAAGGATCGATCTGTGGATCGATCCAACCTTGACCTTCATGAATAGGTGCTCTCTGTCTCTTTGTTTTCCGAGTAGGATCGATTCTTCTTGGAGAGACGGATCGATCCGTTGATATTTTTCAAGGAGCGATCGATCCCTCTCTTAAAGAAGGATCGATCCTACCTCTGCTGCCATCATCTCATGGGAGGAAAAGTCAACACATATTACGCTTGACGACGCTAGAGTAGGCGGCGCCGTTTTAGGTGATGGTGCCTGAGAGGAGCGGTGAGGAGCCTAGGCGGCCCGCTGAGTCGTGAGGAGGGGTAGTCTTCCCACTGCTTGACGGGCTCAGCGCGAACATCTCGCATGGGACGACGGTGCCGGAGATGCCCTTTGACGATGGTACGCTCGTTGACCTTTGTTTTGATCTTGTAGACGACATCCTTAAACGGCATGCATTCGTCCAGTAATTAATCATGCACGTATATATATATGTAACTCCATGATAGAGATAGTATTAAGCTAATTACCTTGAGGATCATTGGACGCTGGTATTTGTGATAGATGGAAGGAGCATCTCCTGATCCCAAGTTTGAGACATGTTCCATGATCTCTATCTTCACCTCCTTCATCTTCTTCAGTCTCCTCTCTTACACAAAGTAATTCTCCTAAGACTTATAAATCCTAGTAAGAGTGGTCTTCCTGCCTACATAGATCAGAACGTTCTACAAGGAATGATGCATGGTTGCAAGGACCAAATATTTATTTCTGTACATATTTAGATGGTAAAATAGTAGAGTATTATGATGTTTATTACCCAATATTTATTGCTCATTACTCCTCCTGGCATACTAATATCAAGAATCGAAGATCAACTAAGAATATGGAACACCGTTTGCTCAAAGGAATTAACTATAATCCATGAAACAATAAAATTGCCATCAATACTGGAAACGAACAAGCACAAATCTCAATCTTAAGTCTCAACTTGGACATGCTAAAAGAAGGGCAAAACAAAAAAAATATAGCCAAATGAGCTATGAATGTCAGGGTAAAACCCATACCCAAGGGCCGGAGTCCCGTCAGATTAGGTTGAGGCTGCCGACGATGGTGGCGATGGACTCCGGAGAGTTCTTGGGGTTGAAGACGATGGCATTGGTGCAGAGCAGCAGCAAGTCTCGGAGCAACACCGCCGCACTCTTATACGGCCCGTCCCCACCGTAGCCTTTCACTCTGGAGCTTGCTTCTCACCATCTCCAGGTCCTCCAGGTCCACGTGTCCGCGAATTCGGCTCCCGTACAGCTCGTTGCAAATCTCAAAGCTCAGAGGGTATCGAGATGAGATGGGTTCATGAAAACTGAAAAGTAAACGAGCATTAGCAAGAACACTACCCTAAATATCTCCATGCAAGAGGAGCCATACATCAAATAGAAGATGTGCAGACTTAGGGGCGTTTGGTTGCGTAAATCATTGGTGCATGTGCATCGTGGATGCATGCATCGGTCATCTGATGCTGATGTTTGGTTTACCTTTGGGATCATATGATGCAAAATTATTTATATAATGTTCACATTAAAATTATAGTTAATTGGTGTTTACACCAAATTTGTGAAACTTGTTGATTGGTACCACTATCATTAGATTTAAGGTGTGAACACCATTTTATACCAGTTATGGACAGCTATGGTTAGTTATATATTTCTGATGACATTTTTGCCCCTCTGTTAACCCAAACCCTAATCCCAACTCTATTTTCTTTTTTCAGTTTTCTCTTTTCTCTTTTCTATTTTCTTTTTTCAGTTTTCTCTTTTTTTCTTTTTTCTTTTTTTCAGTTTGGTGTTCATGAGTATTCTCTTTTATTTTTTTCATTGATGTTTTCGTTGATGTTCATGTATGGATTGCATTATTCTCTTTCTCTCATTTTCATTCATGTTCATTAATGTTCATGAATATTCTCTTTCCTCTTTTCCAATGATGTTCACGAATGGAATGCAGTATTCTCTTTTCTAAAAAGGAAAACTCGTAAAAGAGAATAATGGGGAATGGATTGCATTGCAATATTCTCTTTTCTCTTTTCTCTTTTCTCTTTTCTCCATCGTAGCATCGTTGCATCTTCCCCATCGCAACATCGCCACATCACCATCGCAACATCCTCCGCCTCCCCATCGCAGCTGCCATCGGTCCCACCGCCATTGCGCTGCCGCACGCCGCCGCTGATCAACGCTTAGGAGGGAGAGGAGCGGCGGCGGTCGGGAGCTGGCGGATTTGGATCTGGGAAGGAGAGGAGCAGCGGTGATCGGGGGCGCTGGCGGATCTGGGTGGTGGAGCAGGGCGCTTTGAGGTCTTCGAAGCCCATGTGGTCGTCGACGTTGCGGTCCATGACGCTGGAAGCCTCGGCCAGGATCTCCTCGACGCCATTCCTCGCGGAGGAGGAGGAGGATTTGCCGCTGGAGGAGTCGAGGACGCGCTCGAACTCATAGAGCTCGACAAAGCCGTCGTTATTGGGGCGGATGATGTCGTCGGTGGTTGTCGGCGCACCGGCGGATCTGGATCTGGGATGGAGAGGAGTGGCAGTCGGGCGCCAACGGATCTGGTTCTGGGAGGGAGACGAGCGGCGGTCGGAAGCGGCGGATCTGGATCTGGGATGGAGAGGAGTGGCAGTCGGGCGCCAACGGATCTGGTTCTGGGAGGGAGACGAGCGGCGGTCGGAAGCGGCGGATCTGGATCTGGGAGGGAGAGGAGCGGCGGTCGGGAGCCGACGGATCTGGATCTGGGAGGGAGAGGAGCGGCGG
>OY986965.1:2564735-2598075 GCA_963920575.1 Narthecium ossifragum | reverse complement strand
ATCACTTATATATAGCAGGATGGTTAAGGATGGTGTTTTTTGATTTGTCCTACTAAGAGCCTATGTCCTAGCTGGAGCTTACGTGTAGTCCTCCGTGGCCAGGCAACTTCTCCCCACTTCCTCCATTTCCCGTTCCCCGATCCACTCCACAATTGCCAACCGCCTCTCTCTCCTTCTCCTCCGATCCTCACACCTCCCCTGACCCATGCGAGAGGACTCCTTCATCCAGAAAAACATACCACCGTCCACAGAGCCAACGTCGGCCGGGCGTTTCGAGGGCGATTTGGGTCCTTCGCATCGGAGACGGCGTGTCGTTCACGGGGAGGGGGCGTGGCGCACGACGCTGTGCGGTTCCTTCGCCGACGCTCGAGGACTCCCTAACCTCCCCGCTCTTCTCCTAACCGCGGCGTCGAGACGGTGACCGGAGAGAGAGATCGTGAGGAGGTCGAGAGGGTGCCTCCCCCGTTCTTTTTATTTAGCCTTTTCATTTTTCCCAAGAGAGATCGGGAGGAGGTCTGGGCCGCGTCGTCCTCCTCGGATCAGCCGCCGTCCAGCCCTGCTAAGAGGGAGGAGGTCTGGGTGCGCACCGCCAAGGACCGGATCAGCCCACCCTCGCCGCCGGCAAGCGTAGCTCCATCTACCGCAGCATCACACGGTTTTCTACTTTCCCTAACGAGTACAGAGGCTTCGTGATCCGTCGAAGGGTTTGTTATGGAGATTGGGGATGTTGGCGATGCAGGTTAGATCTTTTCCGGTTTTTTTGGGTATTGTTGCTCTTATCATCTTTTGGATTAAAAGCTAACAAACTCCGTTGTTTCCCATCCTTGCCTGCCAGCCAGTCCTCCTTCGTCCTCATCGCCAGCCAATCTTGACATCCCCGCTGTCGCCAAGCCTCGCCACGCCCAGCACTGCCATATCTCCGGTGAGCTATCCCTTTGCTCTCCTCTCTTCACTCCCGTCAGCATCTTTTCCTCTCCCTCTCCATATCTTCATCTCGATTTCCTCCAACTCTCCTCCTATTTTTATATCTCTTTCTGTATGTCTGTTTTCCTCTGATAAGAATGTGTTCTTCAAAGCAAATCTTTCCTCCATCTCTTCAACTTGCCTACGAACCCAAGATTGCTCCTTTTGCTCCTTAGGAAAAGGAGCCTATCAAGAGATGAAGAGATGATTTCCTTCATCAAGAGATTTGATCCATCTCTTAAAGAAATTTGGAACGTTCAGTTAAATGATTTCTGCTTGGGATCAAAGAGTATGTTGTTCTGTTTTTTGCTTTCAGTTATATGATTTCCTTCTTAATTCGTCAAGAAAAACATAAAGTACATTTCCTAAGTATCTGCAAATAAAATTCAATCTTTGCTTACTGTTTTATATGCTGTTCTGTTTTTTGCGTTCAGGTATGTATAACTCTATTTACGAACTGCTGTTATTGGATTGAAGATCAGTATTGCATGCAAGTCAAAAACTGGCATTAGGTAAAATTAAACGCTGACTTGAGTATGTCTTATGTTACCATTCGAAAGACAATATACAAGCCTGAAAGTTATATGCGTGTTATTTCAAATATGTTCTGCTGAAGCATATAATGCTGATTTCCATATAGTTACTCAAGGCGATATACAAATATGCTTTAGCAACTTTCTTCATCGAATATAGTGTATGCTATGAAGTATGTTAAAAAAAATTGAACATAAAACTAAAACTTCTTAATTTGCTTAAGAATTTGCTTAAGCTATGGCAAATTAATTGAAAATATTCTTAATATTCGAGACGAATCACTGGGCTTATTGTGAGACCCGACCTGCTGATAGCCATAATGGGTGCCATTCTTTTGCTTGCCTCCACTAAAATAAAGATTTTGTCTGCCATCTTGCACCAGATCCTTGGGCCCCACCTCTGTAGGAAGCTCCTTGCCCTCTGTTATGTGCAGAAGTATAGTTACTTACTATTTGAAGATTTTATGTTCTTTTCAGATTTTTCCTCTTATCTCGCGTGTAAATTTATTGTTCTTCTTCTAGATTATATGTTCTTTTCAGTTTTTTCCTTCCACTGTTATGTGCACGTTTTTTCTCTTCTTTCCTCTTTATGTCTAAAAACTACTGATCTTGAGCTTTTGCAGCTACTTTGTTTGTTGTTTGATTTCACTGTTTATGATAGTTGTTGACTTATGTAGACTAATTTGAATTGTTCCGATTCATAACTTCAATCTATTTTTACAAGCATATGTTCATATACAATCAGTTCCTTCTAAGATGATTCAGCAACCACATTCTAAAAACTGCAATTAGCTTTGGTTAATACAAAACTTGATTCACTAAACTGCTGATGTTTACAACTAATTTTTAGTTCTTCATTCACACTAATCTAGATTCCTCTTCCATATAAAACATGGTCTTTTCTTTCTGGCAGCTTTGATGGGCAAATTGTAAGTCATAAGCTTGGAGAGGTTGGATTTGGCCATTTTTACAAGGTGATCTTCTTTTGCAAGTCATTGATGCTCATCAATGAATTCTGTGAAATAGATGTAGCTTCTGCCTATTTTTGTTTTGTTTTTCTGAAAGTTTGCTGAACTGGATGGTTGATGGTACAAGTGGCATGCCATGAGCTCTTCGTTATGAGCTATACATGCTTTGCTCTTTCATAAATGCCAGAGACACTGATGGATGATTAGTAATATCATTAGTTCTCACGTTTTCAATGTTCTTAGACTAAAAATTATTGCTCCCTCCTGTTATTCCCTACTGTCAGAGACACTGCCGGATACTAAACTGCCGGATGATTAGAAGTTTATTTGAATTTTCGTGTGCATGACAAGTTAGCCTAAATTTTTTTTTAATGCACGTAGCATACTTTTGGCAAGTGCTATGTAATCAAGATTTTTTTTAGGTAGCAATATGAAATTTAATTTCTAATTTGTAATTTCTATTCAATTTGTAATTTATGGTCGAAAATTTTAATTTGTAATTTATATTCAATTTGTAATTTCTGGTGGAAAATTTTACTTTGTAATTTGTAATTATAATTTGTAATTTGTAATTTGTAATTTTATTAGCCAGTTTATTCTATTCAATTTGTAATTTGTAATTTCTGGTGGAAAATTTATGTTGGTAGCTTTTATTAGAAAAAAATTTTTATACCTACTTTTGATGTTAGTTTGTTGTGCATGGCAAAGTTTTTTGGAGTTGATGTTCATGTGTATGAATTTTGTTTCATATTGCTAATAATGTATAAATTTAAAATCTATTTTTTTCCATAAGTTTTGTATTCGTTGCTGGATTCTATGTTAAAAGTGATTTTCTTATCTTTTTTGTCCTACTTTTTTCGGTGTCCTCTTTAGTAGTTCCTGTAACCAAGCAGCCATCGGTGTCGTTGCTACTCCAACCGCATCTAAAGCTTCTCTTTCTTACCCGTGAGTGCAATTGCTTTGATTAGTTGATGGGTTGTTCTGGATTTTAATGTTTACGTAGAAATAGGTAGGTTGTATGGTGGAAGAAGCTTCTAATTGTGTTGATATGCTCTTATCTAGCGTTGGTCGTGTCTTTGTTATGAACTGTGAATTCAACATTATTTGCCCAAACATAGGATCTCTCAAGAATATAAATGGAGCTATTAAAGAACTATAAAAGCTTGCATTATTATAAGTGAAATGTTAGGTGAACGAGATGACTTAACTATTTACCTTTATTATCCACAGCCTTTCTAACAAAATGGAACACGTTGTCATTTTCGGATCGGTAAGTTATTGTGAAGTTCATGTCTATTTGCTTAAATTCATTTTAAAAAACTTACTATGTAATTTCTATTTTAAAAAACTTTTGCATTACCTAGCAAATAATGTCCGACGAACTATTGAGATGTTACATGATAGCGGGGTTCGTGTTGATATTCGCTCTGAGCACGACCTCCGCGCCATGCGACCACCTTTAGTGAGTGAAAAAAATATACTCATAGGATTTTATCTAATTATTCTTTGACATTTAAGTAAAGCATGTTATTATCATGTTTTCAGGCACATTCAAGACGTCCGCCACCACCGGCTGAAAATGGAGTAGGTAAAGCACGTTATTCTTTACTATACAGCTTTTTCAGCGTGTACGTTTATTTTTTCCAACAAAAATATGTATCTTATAATAATAAAAGGTGCGAATACTTTGCATAAATTTATGGTGTGGATATCTTTTGAATAATTTGATACCTACACACCATCAGCAATTACTAAGCAGCCTACGTATTAGAAATTATGACATGCTACCTAATTGGATGTGCTCATTCCACTAGAAATTTTCCAAAGTTTGTTTTATAGTTTGAGTGTGCTCATTGGATTATCCTAAATCAAACAGTGTTTAGTATAAATTTTTAATAAAATATAATTATGTTAAAAAAATAACATATGCTCAATTTGAATGAATTCATTAGGCAAGTGAGGCATGCAATGATATAAGTTCTATGCGCCCACAAGAATCTTTGACTAATCGACAATTGGGCCAACGACGACGAAGAGAGCGTGAAAGGCAAGATAGACTTATGGCGTGTGGACCATACCATCACAATATGACATCAGACACTGTGCATACGTCATATGCAGTTTCATCCAACAATCCTAATGCGCTGGCCATAGCTCAGGATGAAGTTGTTGAGACCATTCCTGTGCAAGGGACTGGAGAGACGCATGTAACAATTGGGTCATCTCCTTCTACAGTCATTAATACGCGGCGGTTAGGACAGGCAACGAGGAGTGAAGAAGGACCAATTGAACATCGTACGGCCTCGCCAATTGCTCCATTGGCAACAACCGTTGATGTGTAATAAATTCTTATTACCCAAACTTTTTTCACTCACTGTGTTTTAATGTGTTTTTAAAAAGGTGTTTTCTCATAGCATCAATTCAAACTTCCTACAGACTCATTGGTGAAACATCCAATGTTTTGATTCCTATGTTCCCACAAGACTCCTTGACTGGCCGACAATTGGGCCAACGACGACGAAGGGAGCGCGAAAGGCAATCCCATCGCAGTCCGGCAGCTCTTTACCCCATGCAAACTTCATTTGCAACTTCTTCAGACAATCCTAACGCGCCGGTAACGACCCAAGATACAACTGTTGTGACCAGGACTGTGCAAGAAACTGAAAAAACGCCTGCCAATAGTGGATCATCTCCTCTTCGATTCATTAATGCCCGACGGAAAGGGTGTGTAAGGAGTAGGGAACGAGGATCAAATGATCAAGCACCAATTGAGCATCCAACAGGCTCACCTATTGCTCCCTTGCGGATCAAATTTGAGAATACAACACCCGTTGATGTGTAATAAATTATTACTACCAAGCTTTTCTCATCACTGTTTTGTACTGTCTTTTTAAAAGGTTCTTTCTCATAATGTTAACCTTCACATTCTGCAGTGTAATGGATGAAGCATCCAATGATTTAAATCCTACGCGCCCACATGTCTCTTCGACCGTCCGGCAATTACGCCAGCGACGACGAAGAGAGCGCGGAAGGCAACATAAACTCATGGTGTGTGGAACATACCATTGCAATCCGGCAACTTACCCCGGAAATAGTTCTCATGCAACTTCTTCAAGCGTTTCTAATGCGCCCGAAACGACTAAAGATACAGATGTTGTGACGAGCCCTTTGGGAGAAACTGGAAAGGCGCCAATCACAAGTGTGACAACTCCTTCCCAATTTATTAATTCCCTACTAATCGGACAGTTAAGGAGTACGGAACGTGAGCAATACTTTCGTTCGTCCACGAGTAGTCACGAACATGCGGTGGAACAAGCACCAACTGAAGATTCAACGGTCACACCTATTGCTCCCCGGGCGATCCAATTTGAGAATACAACAACCGTTGATGCGTAATAAATTCTTATTAACAACTCTTTTCCGCTTACTTTTTTCTAATGACCTTTGAAAAAAATAGTTTCTCATAATGATTATTCAAACTTTCTACAGTTTTGATGAAGCTGTATTAGAACCAAATGCAGTTATGGATCGCCGTGTTGGCATGTACTCAGGGCGTCATTCGCTCGGTCCAATGAATGCAGTGTGCGACCATTGTAAAGCTAAGCATTGGGTTTCTGAGAGATTGTCTAACTCCTCCGTCTTAAATCCACAATTTGGAAATTGTTGCGGGCAAGGTAAAATCAAGTTGCCACCGTTAACAGATCCTCCTCAAGCTCTCAAGGATCTTTTCGAGGGAGAGGGTGCAAATGCGCGTTCATTCCGTGAAAACATGCGCCAATACAACATAGCAAACGCTTTTACGAGCCTCGGGGCCCGGCTCGATGATAGGGTTAGAAATGGAACCGGTCCTATGCCATTCAGTATCCATGGGGAGTTAAGACATTTGACAGGGGCATTATTGCCGGAGACAGGTGCCGATCGAGTGTATGCTCAACTTTACATTTATGATCCCGACGAAGCAATGAGGATGCGCATGAATAGAAATACAAATTTAAAGGCGGAAGTTCTTCATATGATCCAAAACATTCTTCGAGATTCTAATCCGTTCATTATGATCTACAAACAAGCACATGAAATCCTATCGGATACAAGGAGGATTGCGCCGCCGTTGCCTGCTCGCTTGCAGTATAGACCATCAACTGATCGTCGCAGGTTCAATTTGCCAACTGTGGATGAAATTGCTGTTATTTTGCCAGGCGATGGGGCTGAAGAAGTTACAAAACGTGATATACTGGTACATCTACGAGGTGATGGGCTATTAGAACGAATAAGTGAATGTCATCCCGCATATCTTCCATTGCATTATGTGCTTCTATTCCCAAATGGTGATCTTGGATGGAGTACGGACTTCAAGCAGTGGGATGTAGAGCGTGGCCGTCCTTCAACGAAGAGATTAACAATGACGGAGTATTATTGCTACCGTTTGTTCGAGCGAGATGAAGAGTACTCAACTATACTCCGTGGTAAGAAACTGTTTCAAGAATTTATAGTTGATGCATGGGCCTCGACAGAACAGAATAGACTCTTCTGGAATAGGACGAATCAAGCAAAGTTAAGATCGGAGTGTTATCAGTGTATTAATGACCTAGGAGGTGGTATATCTGATGCAAATCAAATTGGTCAAAGGGTAGTGCTACCTTCGTCGTTCACTGGTAGCACTAGACATTTAAATCAGATCTACCATGACTCAATGGCGATAACCCGATATTTTAATCACCCAGATGTTTTCCTTACAATGACGGCAAATCCTAAGTGGCCTGAGGTCCAAGATGCTCTGTTACGATATCAGAATGCTATGGACCGTCCGGATATAATTGTTCGTGTTTTCAATGAAAAAAGAAAGGCACTGCTTAGAGAGGTCAAGGAGAACGAAGTTTTTGGTTGTAAGGTAGCGCATGTTTTCACCATTGAATTCCAGAAACGTGGACTTCCGCATATGCATGCCCTATTTTTTTTGTTGGGACGAGACAAAATAAGAACATGTGCGCAGGTTGACTCCATCGTCTCTGCTGAATTTCCAGACCACCAAGCAGACCCTGCTTTGTTTGACACTGTGAAGACTTGCATGGTGCATGGACCGTGTGGAACTAGGGCTGTAGCAGTGGGTATCACAGCACCGTGTATGGAGAACGGTCGTTGTACTAAAATGTACCCAAAGCCTCTCACCGACAGAACAAGCATGGATAATGATGGGTACCCAATATACCGTCGACGTTCGAGTGACATTGATATATCACTGCATGGGGTGCCGGTTAATAACGGAGATGTCGTGCCCTACAATCCATACTTATCGCGGATGTTTAACTGTCACATCAATGTTGAAGTTTGTGCAGGTATTCATTGTGTGGCCTACATTCACAAATATATCTATAAGGGACACGATCGAACTACCATGGTTTTGGGAGATGATGATGAAATTCAGCAGTATATTAATGCACGTTATATAGGCCCATGTGAAGCAGCATGGCGTCTATATGAGTATCCCCTCCATGAGGAGCATCCTGCGGTTGTGAGGCTTGCTGTCCACTTGCCCGGTGAACAAAATGTGCTATTCAACGCACATGAACCAATCTCTGCGGTACTTGAGCGGGCATCTAATAAGCAAACAACTCTTACTGGATATTTCTCTCGATGTGCTAATGATGTGTCTGCACGCGTCTACAGTTATCAAGAGTTTCCTGAATATTATGTGTGGCAAAAAGGAATTGGCATGTGGACACCACGCCAAAGGGGCTTCTCCATTGGAAGATTGTATTATCTCTCTCCGACCGAAGGTGAGCGCTTCTATCTATGGTTGTTGCTGACTATTGTTAAAGGACCGGAATCATATGAGCACCTACGAACTGTTGCTGGGATTCAACATCCAACATTTAAAGACGCATGTCGATCGTTAGGTTTGTTGGAGGATGATGGTGAATGGGTTCAGTGTATGCAAGAAGCGGTTGTTATGAAGACGGGCTACCAATTGAGACAGTTGTTCGCTACCATACTTTTATACTGTAATCCAAATAATCCTTCCTCACTATGAACACAATTTTCTACTCAAATATGCGATGACCTCCCCCATCTCTTACGTGTTCAATTCCATATGGAGTCACCGTCAAATGAACACGTCAATGACTACGGGCTGTACATTTTAGAACATATGTTACAGGAACAGGGGTCATCTTTGATGAACTATCCCACCATGCCCTTGCCTATAGGTAATTGGCAGACGCATTCCACAAATAGGCTTATGATGGAACATCACCGTCTAATCATTGATGCTAAGAATACAGATCTTACCAATAAGGTAGAAATGTTGAACACGGAACAACGTGCTGTATATGATGCGATAATGGCGTCTGTAAATTCAGATGAAGGGCGGTCATTCTTCCTCAATGGAGGTGCGGGCACAGGAAAAACATTTATTTACAACACCATCGCGGGAAGGTGTCGGCAGCTCGGTAATATAGTAATCACCGTTGCTTCATCAGGTATTGCTGCTTTATTATTGACAGGAGGGCGCACAGCTCACTCGGCTTTCAAAATTCCACTTGACATAGCACACGATTCATACTGTAAATTTAGCAAGCAATCGCCCCATGCGGAACTTCTCAGAGAAACAAAGCTCATAATATGGGATGAAGTGCCAATGCAGCATAAACACTGTGTGGAAGCTGTTGAGCGGACGCTACGTGACATATGCGATTGCGAACGCCCGTTTGGTGGTAAAACTATTGTACTTGGTGGTGACTTCCGTCAGATTTTGCCAGTTGTCCCAATGGGAAGCAGGGAGGAGATTGTAGATGCCTCACTTCGGAGTTCTTTTTTATGGTCATGCATAAAAGTTTTAAAGTTGACTATAAACATGCGCATGCGGTTTCAACACCCCGAGACATTGCCTTTCATGGAGTTCCTAAGCGAGGTATGACTACTATAGCCAATATACTCAAACCATAGATTGATTTTCTCTATGACATGAACATAATTTAGTTAAATTTCTTTCAACACAGATAGGCATCAATTCACGGGAAACCGTGACTTTACCACCTACTGTGAAACGGTGCCAAAGTATAGAGGGTTTATTGTCCGCAGTTTACCCACAGTTTGATGTATTATCCACTGTGACCCCAACATTCCTTATGGAGAGGACAATCCTCTCTGCACGAAATGATGATGTCACTGACATTAATACTAAGGCATTGGAAAAGTTCCCCGGAGAGATAGTCACGTACCTTGCTGCTGACAATGCGGTTGTCGAATAGGGACAACATACAGACATGAGTGGATACCCGACTGAGTATCTCAACACGCTGGATCCGTCAGGCTTGCCACCATTCCGTTTGGACTTGAAAGTAGGTGCTCCGATAATGTTGTTGAGGAACCTTGCGCCGAAGGATGGACTTTGCAACGGTACACGTCTACTGGTTGTTAAATGTTGTCAACGAGTTATACAAGCACAAATAATGACTGGAGACAAAGCTGGGGAGGTGGTTTTCATACCACGAATATCGTTGGTGCCGTCTGGTAAAGAGATTCCATTCAAAATGTCCCGTCGTCAATTCCCTGTGCGATTGGCATATGCTATGACAATTAACAAATCGCAGGGCCAGTCACTGAAGTTTGTAGGTGTTGACCTACGCACCCCGGTGTTCAGTCACGGTCAATTGTACGTTGCGTTGTCTAGATGTACTTCGGCAAACCATATTAGCTTACTAACTAACGATGCTGGCACAAACACAACCATAAATATAGTCTATCCAGAGGTCTTAATTGATTCTTGAAAAATATGGGTGTAAGTTTCTTTATAAGATTATTTGTTTGTTACATTCAATTACATGCTGATAAGGATGATGTGTTGTTATAAATGTATCGATTGATTTAATGTTCTTCTTTGTCGCAGGATTGGGACCACCATGCTCGAAACATGGCATATAATAGGAGAACAACACTGATCAATTGGAAATCGAACAATGCACGTAACATACAATTGACTCTTTTATGATGCCGATATTTATAATCGTTCCCACTCTAAAAGTTATGTTGCAGGTCGTGTTCTATGTGCCGCGTGCGCGATTCTCTTACAAGATAGAGGCACATACCCTCAGACGTGTTATCGGCAGAATGTTAGGGATGCCATGGTGGTCACGTCCAAGGTGGTAGACGGAAGGAATTCATCAGCATCCTAGCTAATTTTATCCACCTTCTACGCTTATCAGGACTCAATGAGAAATCAAGCAAGGACATTGGTGGTTGTTGATTGTTGGCGCTATATTGATCAGCGTCTGAGCTTTAATATAAGATGGACTATCCAAACTTTGCAAAATTAGCTTCAATAGGGCAAATACCGCTTCTATTCTTGCTTTGTTTTATTGCTTTGTTTTATATGTTCAAATCCTCTATTTAGGTGATTTCTTGATAATTGATGCGGTTTTCAAGATAAGGGTATGAAAATTATAATGATAATAATGTGCCAGTGCTGATAAGGGTATGTTTTAAGTCGTCGTTGATTGCAATGTAATATATTTTTATTCATTTTTCATCGTGGCATTATTGACTGATTTCGAGTACAAATTTTACTTTTTTTTTAATGTCAAATACATTAGTCTTATTAATAGGAATGGTTCGGGGAAGGTGTGTGAGAAAGATCCGTGCCTAATCGTGACAGGGGCACGGGTTAACACTAGTATATATATATAACTCAAATGTCATATCTGAACACAGATGTCACATTATAAACACGTTACTTTATAAGATAAATTGATATAGACACGCACGCCCACACAAAAGTTGGGTCATCGTATATTTTTTAAATCTCCTCCAAAGTGCCAGCTGGATCTTTTGAATCACATTCAAAGACTTTATTGACCATCATGTGCCGGAAAACTCTAGACAGAGAATGAAAATGACGAGCCAACGGTGGGTTGATACGAGGGAAACTGAACTTCATATGGTCTAATGCTCAGCTAGGTAAGGGCAAAAGTTTTTTTTTTTTTTGATCAGTCGAGTCCGGAGGCTAAGGCCTCGTTTGGTAATATTTTTAATTTCACTACTTATTTCATACTTTATTTCTCAAACACCTTTCCTTATTTTAAGTAATCATTACAAAGTTATTCTCACTTTTCACACTACTTTTTTCTTATTCCAAGTAATTATTACAAAATTATTCCCGAAATCGAAAATAAACTCTCTTAATCCGAAATAAAGTTATTCCCACGCCAAACAAGCTCTATGGAGCCGACAAAAACAAGCAAAGAAAAAGAAAAAAAAAACACAGTGGCTTCACGTCTGAGCCCTGACTTGATTTTTTGATTAGGCAAGGGCAGGACAAAGCTGCACTAGATACGTACAAATTACCTGTAGATACTATCGCTTTTGCCAATTCCCAGCTGTATATGAATAACTATTCCGGAAAAAATTCTTTTAAATTGGTTATGTATAGCAAAGTCAGATGCAGGATGTCATTGATGAAGTAGAACATGAAAAATCAAGTCAGGGCTCCGGACAAATAATATATACCAGGCTGGTCCCAAATAATACGATATTGTCTGTTTTGGATCCACTAACCATATGATTGTGGTCAAAGGATCTCATATTATGATAAGGAGACCGATTTTATATAAATATGTTCAAGATTTCTCTCAGTCCGATGTGAGATTAAAGAATTTCTCATCACACCCCTCCCTCTTACGGGCCTTGGCCCACAGGCTCAACACATCTTGAGCAGATACCATTCTTCCCCTCTATGTGTGTTATATATCATTATTAAAATTTGGAATTAAATTGGAGATTAAAGTCAAATTAATTTTGCCAAATAAACTAATGTTTGCAAGCTGACTTGTTTTTTTCTTTAAAAAAAGCTTCTTTGATTTTTCTGTTTGTTGTTCTTTTCGTCCTTTCATCTGTTATTCTTTTGTTTTATTTTTTGTTTTATTCTGTTGAGGCAGAGAATCAGTATGTGGGCACCAGCTGAGAACAAACCAGATGGCTGGCCGGTTAGTGTTCTTCCTTGGATGTCCAGATTGATAGCAAAAGATGAATCCAGAAAAGAATAACAGAAATATTGATTCCAAAATATTGGAACTAATTAATTTGGATTTCTCCAACAATACACGATATAAGTCGTAGTTTAATGGAAGATGGAAGAGTCTTAAAAGAGTTGAAGCCTTGATCATGTTGCCCCAATTCTCCTCAAAGCAAGATAGGCAACGACACGGTAAGCCACAAACATGAACAAGAGAACGCCGACGGCAACCCCGTTGTGATCAAATCCAACAACCTTAATGGAAGGCAAATCTGCGATTTTGCATGGGACGTCGCCGCCGCATGCATAAGTTTCATCCGGTGAGTACTGCGAACCTACCAGCAGCTTAAAGCTGTAGAAGACAATGGACAAGTACTTGATCCATCCGATGAAGGCCGGAATATTCTGCACAAAGAATCCTCCGGTGAGCATGAACGTCAGCATCGTGATGGTTGCCAAGGTGTGGGCAACCTTGAGGTTCATTAACAAAGCGCCGAGAGCGAGCCCGAGGCCCTGCGCGTTCAGGACGGTTAACAGGGTGGTGGCCAGAGTGGCGGAGTAGTTGGCGGCGGTGGGCTTTAGGCCACCCATCCAATAGACGGCTGTGACTAAGAGCGCAGGGAGGATGAGCTTCATCGGCAGGTCTCCGGCGGTTCGCGCCATGAAGTACGATGAGAGTCGGTACATGCCGGACGAACGCTCTTTCGCTAGCGTTGCTCGCTCGCCGGGAAAGGTGAAGATGGCTTGGAAGATGGAATGGAAGGACAAGAACGTGCATATGAAAAATAGAAGCCCAACCTAAATGACATGGTACAATGAGTTGAGCTTTTAGTGATTAATTTGATGCATGAAAGTTGCAGTAGCAAGAGATGAATCAGGTCATGGGCTTCATTACCTGATCCTGAGAGCGACCGGAAGATTGCCACCAAAGAAGGCCGCAGAACAGTGCAAGGAACATGAGCTGGGCGACGGATAAGACGGAGAAGGCCTCATGCTTGCGCTCTTTGAGATCTCGCTTGAGCAAGATGTTTAATTGCTCCCACCACGTCGTGCTCCACTGGCGAGCAGCCTTATGCCGGTCTTCGTCGCTGTTTGTGTATTTTTCGACGATTTCTTCGGCGGCCTCCTTCACTTTGCTCTGTAGGTGGACGGCGTAGGCAGAGATGAGTGCTTCCTTAAAGATTTTCCGATCAATTTTGGTGTCTTCTGAGGGCTCGCCTGCATTTTTTTCATTCAAGTATTTGTAATTACCGGAGACACAGATTACAAAGACTTTAAAACTGGGAAAACCATATGCAATACGTACGTACATACCATTTGCAAGGTCAAGAAGGAAGTCGGCTGGATTCATCGGCGCCGCCGGCGAGTGACCGATGCCGGAAAAGTAGGGCATCACCTCCGATCCCTTACCGAAATATATCGGACTTCCATCTGATAGTAGCAGCACCTTGTGGAACATGTAGAAGAGCCGGCTCGATGGCTGGTGTATCGTCATCACCACAGCCCTCCCTCCCTTGGCGAGCTCAGCAAGCACCGACACGATCCTCTGCGCCGTCGTCGAGTCTAGCCCCGACGTGGGCTCATCCAAGAACAGGATGCCGGGATCGATGAGCATCTCTTGGCCGATGCTTACTCTCTTCCTCTCTCCGCCGGACAGTCCTCGGATTAGTCCACCTCCGACCATGCTATCTCGACATGCGGAGAGTCCCAGGCTCCCGATGACCGCCTCCGAATGCGCGGCCTTCTCGCTCCTGGAGAGGGAGGAAGGGAGGCGGAGGAGTGCGGTGTAGAGCAACGTCTCGGCGACGGTGAGGTGGGGGTGAAGGACGTCGTCTTGAGTGACGAAGCCGATATTGCGCTTGACGACGCTAGAGTAGGCGGCGCCATTGTAGGTGATGGTTCCGGAGAGGAGCGGGGTGGAGCCTAGGCGGCCCCCGAGAGCCATGAGGAGGGTCGTCTTGCCGCTGCCAGAGGGCCCCATCATGGCGAGCATCTCGCACGGCACGACAGCGCCGGAGATGCCCTTGAGGATGGTACGCTCGTTGCTGCCGGGCTTCTCGACTCCGGCGCCAGTCCGGCCGGCGTTGGCCTTGGTTTTGATCTTGTAGACAACATCCCTAAACTGCATATATGCAACAATCGCATAACTCCTCATGCATCATGCATGTAAGATAGAAAAAATATAGAGATCAGAATGCATATATCTATATGATATATATATACCTTGAGGGTGACTGGACGTTGGCATCCACCATAGATGGAAGGAGCATGTCCTTCCAACTCCAACGAGGATTGCATCTCTATCTTCACTTCCTTCATCGTCTCCATCTCTCACTTCGCTAGTATCGATCTGATCCGCGCGATCTCATGGTATCGTTGTGAGGAGATCACAACGTATATATATATATAGGAAGGAGGATCATGTTAATTGGATGCTCGATCACGATTGAGAAGAAGAAGAGTGAGTCCCAGTCATAAAAAGGATGAGAAAAGATATTATTTGTTGATGATTGGAACAGACCTTTTCAGACCTGCAGTTGGATGGGCCTACTCAGCTACAGCTAGTGTTTTGACGACGCAAATTACTTCTCTCACCCTTCCTGACACCGCCCCTCCCGCTGTCCCCCTGAGCATTTACTATCATACCCTTATCCCTCCTGAGCATTTACTATCATACCCTTAGTGTTTGTGTTCATTGTTTCTTCTTTTTTTTCCTTTTCTTTTTCCAATTTTGTTTAAATTCCCTCCCCTTGTTTATGGGTTTCTTTTTTTTCTTTTCAATTTTGTTTAATTTCTATTTAGTTTTGTTTTTTGTTATTAGCTTTATTTATTTTTTAATTAGTTTTGTTTATTATTTCTCGGGAAAAGGGATCGAGAGTCCTTTGTTTAGATCTAATCCGGCAATTAGACCGGTCATAAGAAGTTTCGGGTATTTGATCTATTTTGGAGAAAAAAAGTCCAAAATACTATTTTCAAAACACCTCTTCATATTTCAATTTATTAAAACATCAAGTCATAAAAATTTCAAATTTTAAAAATTTCAAAATTGTAAATTGTAAATTTTTCAAATTTTAAATCATAAAAATTTAAAATTGTAAAATTTTCAAATTTTAAATCATAAAATTTAAATTTTAAAATTATAAAAAATCTCAAATTTCAAATTTCATTTGGTTTGAGTGTTTGGAGTTGTTTTAGTCACTTGCCATTAAGTGCTCTTCCAGTTCCAAATCAAGAACGTCGAGAAATAGCTATTGTTCATGATGACAATCACTTCGTGTAAGTTTTCTTATATCCTCATTACCCTGTAGCACCCATTCCAACATGGTGATGGTAACATTCATCGTACAAAAATAAAGGATGGGCCGCTCGTCATACGACACGTGATCATTTGTGGTACGGAGTAATAGGTACAACACCAAGCGCACCGAGAGCCGAATTCAGAGGCAATATTGATTAGAATTTATATTTTTTTTTATATATTTTCTGTATTGTTATATGTACTCTTTCCTAAGACTTTTCAGAAAACACAATGCATTTTTTAACTGTTAGTATTTTTGTTATTTTCATATATATATATACCTTTTATTTTGATCCATATTTTTATGCTTATTTAATTTTTTACAAATAATTATTCTTAAAATCTACAACTAAAAAATAAACAAAAGATTACAAACATATAATAAAAAAAACTGTTTATCTAGAAAGAAAAATAAAACTGATAAAAAAAAGAAATAAAATTGATAAAAACGAATAAAGAAAACTGATTAAACAAAAACAAAACTAAGGAAAAAGAAAATAGAAACCCCGGAGAATGAGAGGGAAAAGAAGAGGGCGGGGCATAAAAGGAAGGAAGAGGGTGTCAGATGAGGGGCGGTGTCAGGGGGGTGGGAGAAGCAGGTCTCTTTGACGACTAAGATATCAGCCCATATGGGCCCACTCGGCTGGCGTCGTGACGCCCAAATAAAGAGTTCGCCGGCAGGCCAGGTGGGCGCCAAGTGCGTGCGTACGTAACGTACCTAAAAGACAAAGATACGAAGATGGATCTTATCTTACAAATTTGTGAAATAACACATTAATCTAGTAGCTAGTTAAAAGAGTTGAGGTATTCTGCGATCTCGCGCCTCCGTGGAAGAGTCGAAGTTTCCCTGGCACCAAAAACATAAAACTGCATAGAAAATCTTCAAGAGCTCTCGAACTAAAGACAAAGCAAAGTTCCATTATTATTAATACATGTTTGGGAGCAGTTGAATGAGTCCCGGCTATTACAATTTGTGGATAGGAAATGTAAGATGATAAATAAATAGACTCGTACCTTCTGAATTATGTGTTTAGTCTTTTGGATTTAATGATTAGAACTCGGACAAGGAATGATCCGAGAACAATGATAGGAGATTTGAACGTGTAAACAGTAAACCAGACACGAGGTGCTTGCTTGAGATCATTAATATTTTGTGTGAAAACCACAAACAACTTACAATAGTATTCATTTTGCTGTGAGAAGTTTCTCTTGATGATAACAATGAAGGATGTAATGAAAGAATATGATTAGGAAAAAGCCGGCCTATTGCCGGCAACAACTTACAATAGTATTCATTTCTTACAAGAATCCTACAAAAACATTAACCCAGGGATAGCTTCGAGTATTTCACAATATATTATGCAATTAAGTTTTAGGATGTTTTTGACCTAGGAAAAAGAACGACGCACGCACAAAGTGTGTGCACTTATTGCAATTAGCGTATTGGTCACTAAAAGTCTTTTTTCTTGTAGTGAACGCACGCACAAAGTGTGAGGCACGAGAGTGTTTTCTTTGACGTTTGTTTGTTTTTTGTTTTTTTTTCTCTTTCGAGCATTTCAGCTAAAAGAGAATGCATATCAAAAACAAAAAAAAAACCAATTACACATCTAGCCTCAAATCTTTCAATGTTAAAAATAACTCTTGAAACCTCCAAATAACAAAAATGTTTCATGCTGCAAATTTATAGGATCGAGAACGTGCCCATAAAGATGGCTGATTGCAAGAAACTTTTTTTAAAAAAAACTAATTGAGAAACAAAGCAACAACGTTACAAAACTTCTCACAATTAAAACTGGGATCAAACACCCATGCTCATGGGACTGCGACCACCAGCCGTCAGTCTTGCAAGCCCATTTGTTGCTCCGTTCTCCTCTTTAGGAATGAATCTAACATGAATCTCTTCAAAATATGCAGCGGACCATCATAGCTATTCAAGCTTTCTTTGAAGATGACCTAGCAATGTGTCCGTTCAAACTTTCCTCCATATCAACTACATCTAATTCCACAATGACTCGATCAACTCCATGAAGCTTGGCTAAGTGGACTGCTCACTCAAGAGATCCCAGTTCAACACATAGAACATCACTGGCACTGCCACCTTCGAATAGAATCCATACTTGAGTACCTACCGCATTCCAACAGGACGCACCAAACCCCGCTTGACAGCTCCGGCACAAAAGCTCGCATCAGTTCTGATGACATAAAAGCCTTGTTTCTGATCAATTTCTTGAGATTTGTGACCCTTTCCTCTCATGAGTCATTCCTTGATAAGCCATAGGACAAACTTTGCTATTTATTGCGTCGTTTCCATCAAGCCATCGAAGATTGCTCTGTTTCTGTTTTTCCATAACACCCAAATGACATAACCCGCCTTGGCCTTTCTCTTATTCCATATAGCAGAGCAGGTAGATGTTTCCAGCACCCTCCTCCACTCCACCCATCCATTAATCCTTGCCTTGAATTCATCATCTGTACTGAACACTCTGTTCCATACTTCTCTGAATTCTTGACACAGGAGTGAAGCTGAGGAGTGAAACTGGCCATATAGTTTCTAAAATTGGACCAGGTTGGTTGCTAAGTCATATTTCTCATTTACCCATTACTTTTTTATATACGTTTGACTTTTCATCAAGATATTTAAGGGCTTTGACTGGGGTACATGCTACCCAATAGGTGGCATTCAGGGGGCCTCCCTCCTAATCTCTCTCTACCCATTCTCTCTCTCTACCTCACTCTCTCTATCTCTCTCTGCCATGTACGTGTACATGACCAGCTTGCCATGTACATAAATCTTTCTCGTTAAAAAATGGGAGCTTTCTCCCTTGGTTATATACTCGAGACTCACATTTCAATCTTCATTTTCCTCTCATGTACAACTAAACACCATAAAGTAATCTTCACTGAATGACGAGTGACTCGCGGGAAAACGAGAGGTTCTTCTCACCCACTTCCCCTCTTCACTTTCTTACTACCAAACAGCCCCTGTGGCAGAGTCAAATGGTCAACACTGATCAGGAGGATCTCTTGGCCGACGCTTACTCTCTTCATCTCTCCGCCGGACACTCCTCGCCATTAGTCCACCGTCGATCATGCTATCTCTGCATCCGGTGAGACCTAGACTCGCGATGACGGCGTCGGCATGGGCAGCCTTGCTGCTCCTGGAGAGGAACCGAGGGAGGCAGAGGAGAGCGGTGTAGAGCAATGTCTCGGCGAAGGTGCGGTGAGGGTGGAGGACGTTGTCCTGAGTGACGAAGCCCATATTGCGCTTGACGACGCTAGAGTAGGCAGCGCCGTTTTAGGTGATGGTGACTGAGAGGAGCGGGGAGGAGCCTAGTCGTGGTAATCTCCTCACACGACAACAAGGATTTCATCGTCTCCATCTCTCACTTTGCTAGTATCGATCTGATCCGCGCGATCTCTTGTTGTCGTGTGAGGAGATTACCACGTATATATATAGGAAGGAGGATGACTTCCTTCAAGCTCAATCACGATTGAGAAGAAGAAGAGTGAGATCCTGTCATAAAGCAAACTCGGTTGTGGAGGCGAGTTGAAGGCTATTCATGGGGGGCTCCAGGAGGCAAGAAGGCGTGGAATGCCGTCGGTCATTGTTGAATCAGACTCTCTTCTCGGCATTGGTTATATAAATGGGAGACTTGAGTGGCCACGTGAATTGGCGGAGGTTTTGAAACCTATCTGGTGGCTGTCCTCCCAATTTATCTCTTCTTGTTTTGAACTTCATATTATCGCTGAATTTCCCATTCCCAACCTCCGCAAGACCTCGCAATTCCTCGACCAAAGAACTTGACCCTGATTCTACAAGCTCCATTTGAATATTTGCAGATATGCATCAAGCTAAGAGTGATCCAAAAACATAGAGGGACAACAATAAAGGGCAAATTTCAGAAATCCAAAAGAATATACTATTTATTAAGAATTTTGACAGTTTCCGCAAAATAGTGACATACTTGTGCTAATCTATATGAGAGGTCCTTAGTAAGATATGACAGCTTAATCAGCCAGAATATTCGGGTTGTTAAATAATACTCGAAGATCTACTTACTATGCCAACAGGATAGATGTTATGTAGCATATGCAGCAAACCTAAACAAAACAAATGAGGCAAAAGCAACCAGTTGCACTCATATTCAGGTGTTGAGATCTAACTTAGAGCCATGGTTACTTGCCTTTCCATCACAACCCAAACTGAATATGCTTGTCTCGTCAGGTCCAAATAGCACTGAGTTGACAGCTGAATCATGGGCTGGCCATCCAGTTATTTGTAGACCCGCAGACATATCTTAAGAAAATTATAAAAAAAAAATTCAGAAAGCAGTAGAATTATTCCTTGGCCTACAAAGAAAATACAATCTATATGCAGTAAAGAAAGTTCGAGCAAAACATAAAGAATGTGAGCAAATTTGCATTCATGACCAGTTCATTCATGTCAGACACTACGAGTTCCAATTATTTGAGATCTAGACAAGGCAGGAAAAGGACATCAGGAGCTAAGCCTCCAAGAACCAAAAGCTGATAGTATAAAACATACTATCCAATGATCAGAACAGAATTCTGAATTCACAAAAAACTATACTGTTTCTCAAGATAGTGGATAAAACAAAACAGATTAAGATTGACTGTAAGATTTGTTGGGCGAATTCAAAAGCGTCATCTAAAAGCAACATTGGTTACGCTTTAACATTAATTAGCATAAGCTGGAGTTGCAGTAGTTGCCTAGTTTGAGAACAGTTGTTCTATGCACTCCATCAAAGTCTGAGAAGGTTAGATGAGAATACCAAGCATATGAATCATTCCATCAGTTGCAGAAGCAGCTAAAATTTTCCCATTGTGGTTGAAAGACATTGAAGTGATTGCTGGAGGATCTTCACCAAGAGGAAGAACTATCTTCACAAAGAGAAAAAAACTTCCATCAGTCAAGAAGCTTCTTAAAGAGTAAAACAAAGTTAGTGCTTCCTGAACCAACACATACCATTGCCTTCCATGTCTTAATATTCCAAACAGTCAACGAAGCAAAACCCAATCTGTCAATTTTATTCGAGCCATTCCTTAAGAAAAACACAACACCATTGTCAAGGTGCTCATCAAAATTTCCAAGCTAGTATTGATGACTGTTCCTCCACTAATTCACCAACATCAAATGTTCCATATTCAGTGCAAAATTTCAGCTGTTGCCACATAGATATCAAGAGTCTTGAAATAGCAAGAGAAATAAATTTGATGATGCAATAAAACCAGAATCTGTATATAAATAAGGATCCCCCATAACAGCTCACATATGTCCATTTTGTTGCTCTTACCAACAATAGAATAATAATCAAAAGAAAGCTACATCTCACGGACGAAGCCAATAAATCAGCAGAGATTAAAAGCTTCTAAAAAAACACTATTTAATGTTCCTATACCTTTTAGATGCAGCTGCAGAAACGAAAATCGGTTCCACTGGGCTACACTTCAGGTCCAATACACTACATTTACAAGAAAAATGTGATGAAAGTCTGGTTGGAAAACACTATAGCATTAAGGAAAAGACAACAAAAGAACCTTGGAAAATGTGTCGTCGTGTTGAAATCACAGACAATTCTCTTAGCTTCCGCATTCCATGCTTTGATTCCTCCATCGGCTGTGCATATGAGCACCTATAGTCAAGAGAAAGAAGAATACAAATTTAATTATATCTAGCATTTGAGCCTCGGAAGGGAAATTTGTAATGAACGCCATAAAAATCTCCCCAACATACCAAACGGTCAGATCTGCATTCCCAATCAAGGGACATAATTTCAGCCCCACAATATATAGTCGCATTTCTGGATGATGGGATTGAAGAGTCATATGTCCATATCCTGTAACAAGTTTTCAACAAGGGTCATGAAGAATAGCCTTTCCCTACAACAGGTTTACAAGCATCATACCCAAGAAGGAATACATAGGTTCCAGTCAAATTGTCTATATTTCTTGACCCCTCTGTACCAATCCTAGTTGTGGCAAGATTGCAATAGCTTCAACAAAAATTCTAGGTGAATTTAAGTCCCTGAGGGGTGAATCTTATTGTCTTCTGTATTTGATCCTCGCGCGAATCGCATAGTTTTCTATCTGTCAAATGGCACACAGATTTTATAATTGCTGCAGCGAGGTATACTGGACCTGGCTGGAGATGATAGCCTTTCTTTGTTGTCCATCTCACTATGAACAAAACTATGGTCTTAAGGAAAATTCTCCCTGACCCACTAAGCATGTTAGAAATTATAGGAGTGGTCCTCAGACAACAGCTCAACAAATTCTCCTTCATATACAACGATAAATTCGTCTTAAAAAAAAATCAAGAATTCAAGCACTTATTAAGCTCTATCAGATGTTTGTACTCAGGCCTTGTGTAGAACAGGACACAACAGGTTCACATGAATTGATGAGTTTACAGAGTGGCTCTCTATCAGTAGATGAATACAGCCAGAATCTCATACTTCATCGAGACAAGCGAACGCTGCAAGTTCATCCAGCTCAGGAATCTGAACAGCATTCCGGCCATTCAATCAAAGCACTACTCATTTAGCTAATAATTCCGAACGAGACGCGTCTGTTTTGATCTGAACAAAACTTGCAGTGAGAAAGAGCATCCTATTTTGCGTTATGTAGCCATCACCTGCTAGAATTCTTTGCAGGGAATTTCTCTAGGTTGGATGTTCAGAATTCTTTCAGAAAAATTTTGTTTGATTCTACTGAATGGCCCCCTAAAAAGTTGAGTCCTCCTTCACTTACAGCAAAACCAAGGTAATCAAAGCCTTTGAAAGCAGTCACTGAAACACTGGAAAAAATGCTAATAAAAACTACGAAAGTAAAAATTCTGATAGAAACTACTTCTAACTCAAATCAGATTACACTATCCATCATCCATTTCCATGACCTCTGCTTCATTAAATCCTACATCTCATTCCTCATCGGCATTGTCATCACTACTGCACACATTCCTCATCATCTCTATGTAAAGGATTGAAGCCTTTATGGTGTAATTGTTCAAGATGGGAGGAGGAAAAGAATCAAAATACCTTAGATATAGATCTCACAAAGATGACCCAACCAATCCACCGGCGATGGCGCCACCACGCAGGAGCTTCTCCACGTACTTCCCCCAAGTTAACCCTGTCCCCAACCAGCTTCAACGGAATCACCACCTTCTGCTGGGCATAAGCCGCCACCACCAGCATGAAATCGAACAACCCCTGGTCTTCAGACACCCCGACCACCGTCGGGCTCGCTGGAGAAGACGAAGGGGGGAGTAAGAGAGAGAGAGAGAGAGAGAGAGAGAGAGAGAGAGAGAGCTCACCGACGAGGATGATAGGCTCGGCGACGGTCGCGCGGCGATGACGACGGAGATAGGAGGTGGGTAGCGAGCGAAGGTCGGGTTCGCCGTGGAAGGAGGTCCCCGCGGAATAGGAGAGGAGGATGAGACGGTGGCGACCACTCGTCGGGAAACGGAGATCCGACCATGGCGACGGTGGCGACCACTCGTCGGGCGCGACGGCGACGGCGACCTCTCCTCGGGAGGAGACGATCGGGATTAGGAGTTAAGGTCGGGATTAGGGGCATTAGGGCCTATATTTGCAAAAAACCGCCTATAAGAATTAATATTATAAAATAACATAAATCGGATGTTTTTGCGACCAAGCTGTGGTCACATATTCTATTCACGAAAATTATACATTAATAAATCATCTTTTGCGACCAAATAACTCGTCGCTATTATTATATATCAGCCAAGCGATCACATATATGGTCGCAAATATGCTAAAAGTTTAGGTTTTACAATTACTATTTCTGACCACACATATTGGTCGCTAATAAATGACTTTTTTATATTTTATGGCTACCAAATCTTTTTTGGTGGCTATTGCTATATATATTATGACGAGTTTGATGTGGTCGCAAATATTTGGTCGCTACAGGTGTTTTTTCTTGTAGTGTGTTGTGACGCACAAGATATCGACAGAAATGGGCCTACTCGGCTGGTCGTGGTAATGCTGAAACAGGGGCGCTGATTCGGGTTCAGGGTTCGGGTCGGCCGAGATAACATACCTAGACCCATGAATCCAATCTGAATCCCAACCGTTTAATAAGGGCCTGTTTGACAGAGCGGATCCAAGGGATAGGAGGGACGGGCGGATCCCGTCCGCGGGATCCGCGCGTTTGAATCGGCCTCGGATCCCAGAAAATGGGAGGCAGATCCCATCAAGCGGACGCCGTTTTCGAAATCCGCAGGGTGGTTTCTGGATTCTGAATCCGTCCTAAATGAATTAGATTTATCAACCCGAATTTGACCCGTCTAACCCATTTAATTCATAGACCATCTACCCATTAGACAATAAATATGAATAATAACTAGTTTTTAGATCTCCATTGAGGTGAGAGATTGCCGAGGAGAATCTCCATTTCATCAACCATCTAGCATGTAAGTTGGATTGAAATCCACTCATAGAACTTCAGGGGAGTGCATTATTGGTTAGAAAAAAAGAAAGAAGCTTTAAGCCTCGAAAAATTTTGATCTCGCCTCACCCCTTCTCCGCCCGGCCAAAAAGCCGTTCTCCTTCTTCCTCAAACCATTCCTTAATAAACCCATCTTCTTCCTTATAAGACCCATCTTTCTTATCTTATTCCGTCTTCTCTATAAAACCTATCTTTCTTATCTAATCCATCTCTCTTATTTAAACCCATCTCACCTCGCGGCTTATCCTGCCGGCCTTCTTTTCTCCGGTACATCTTCCTTTTGAAATCCATCTTCCTTTTTAAACACATCTCATTATCATACACATCTTCCTCCTTAAACTCATCTTACTTATTAAACTTATTTTACTTAAACGGATCACGGATCGGAATCGGGTCACTTGACTCAACATGAAACCGACCTGTTTATAATCGGATTGTAACGGGTTGATCCATTTTGGATCCAATCCTGAAAACCCTGAATCCAAAGTCGATAATTTCAGATCGGGTCAAATCGGGTTCATGAACTATAACCCGAATTGCTACCCCTAAGCTCAAACAAGAATTCGCCGGCTGGCCGCTTGGGCACCAAGTGCGGGCATGCGTGCGTAATGTACATAAAAAACAAAGATACAAAGATGGATCTCTAAGAAATATATCTGTGAAAGAGCATATTAATAATTTACTAGCTAGTTAGAAAAGTTGTGGAGCTATGCACACTTGATGTGGCGCCTCCGTGGCGTGGCAGCAATGGCTGGCTGAAATGGCAAGCCACATCAGCTCCGTCGAGATCTGTTCTCTTTATCATTTGGATTTCTACTTTTAGTTTCGAATAATCTTTGTTTTATTATGCGAATTGAAAGTAGAATTTAAGTAGAATTTAAGTTGAATTTAAGTTGAATTTAGAGAGAGAGAGAGAGATTATGTGGACTATTTTGTGGGCTCTACTTTCACTGATGTGGTTTGTTTGCTACATTGTGCCACTGAACCACCACGTCAAGTGCGTAGAATAAACATCCACATACATAGTGTGCATTCTATCGTGGACTCTTGTAGAGCACTTAATTCGGGCAATGCCTCTCCTGAAACTACGGCGGAGGTTCCACCCTATTTGATATTTTATATAGAGTCAAGGACCCCCCCCCCCCGCACCAAAAATATAAAATTGCATAGAAAAACTTGAAGAACTTTCGCAATAATAAATACAAAGTAGAGTTCCATTGATACAAACAATGTTTGGGAGCAGTTGAATGAGTCCCGGCTGTTACTATATGTTTCTCAATGATCACCCTCGTGCAGGCTGGCTACGAAATGTAAGACCATAAATAGATAGACTCGCACCTTCTTAATATAGAGCTTATAAGGAAGGTAACGACAAAGCTATATACACGAGAGTTTGTTACAAGTTGGATACAATTAGTATTATCTTTTTGCAAACTTTTCATTGCTCACTAGAGATGTAACTCTGTTTAAACAGAGACAGCAAAAAATAGCAGTAGTCTTCGGGAGAAAGTGGCAGAGAGAAACTAATAAAGGGTGATCATGGAGAATCCTTTATTAGTTTGCTGCAATGACTGATGAGAATGCAAATACTGGTACATATGAAACTTTCATCCATAGTGCCTATATATATATATATATATATATATATATGTTCCATGGTCTAGAGCTGTGTGTTTATCTCTTGATGGAAAGTCCAAATTAACTAGCACATATCAATGGAGAAAATAACTCCCCCAAAGCTTATGATGCTAAGAATAAAGAATGGGTTGCAAGCTAGTGATCATCAACTTGCTCCTATACAACTCGAATGATAAGAGACAATTAATTCAATACAACTTTCAGATGTATGTGCTGTATATATATATATATATATATATATTATTCAAAGAGAGGAGGTTAGAAAGAAAGTCATGAGTGCAGAATCTCACATTGCTTCTATATATACAACTCGAATCAATTGCTCTTGCTAGCTGCTACTAAAGCTCGTAACATGATAAGAGACGACAATTAATTCAATACAAGTGGAAGAGATTCAAATCCTTCCTGGGCCGGTGTCTGTCAAAGGAAAACGCTGTGATCATTGTAACAATTAAGCTCAATCATACAAAAGATCGGTGTTGGAGTTTGTATCCTCATTTGAAGTCTAAGATATATGGCAAATACGGTCAAGTCGAATTCAACAGAATCTACCATTGAGGAACTTGCAAAGCTTCTCCACCAACACCTTATTAGTAAGCCTGAACCTTCCACATAGTGCTATTAAAATGAATTGGGCGACGGAGAAGACGGAGAAGATGGGCTTCATGCTTGCGCTCCTTGAGATCTCGCTTGAGCAGCTCCAATTGAGATTTATCTCGCTTGAGCAAGATGTTGAATTGTAGACATGAACGTGGCTGGCGTTGAGGATGGTACGCTCGTTAATGCTTCCTTCCTTGGCCATCTGGTTGGCGTTGGCCTTGGTTTTGATCTTGTAGACAACATCCTTAAACTGCATGCATGCATCCAGTAATCAATCACGTACTACGTACGTACGTAAAACCATCAAATAGCTAGAAAGAGAGGGAGAAGCTGATCAGAGAGTTGTATTAAGCTGCTAGTAATTGGATGCCATGGAAATTAAAGATGGTACCTAATTTTTCGCTTGATATCTGTTTGCAGCTCTAGCTTGACGGAGTATGATACTGGAAAAGGTCGGATCGAATTCATGATACACCAAAGAAGAGTTCGATCGAATCATCTCAAAAACTAACTAGATCATTCACACTGCCCATAGATCAACCACACAATTAACGTTTTTACAAAGATAGAATATCTTGCAGAAACCTGCTTTGCCAGAATTACTAATCTTTTCATCCTTGCAAATTAAGTTGGCATTCTAGATTGAAAGAAAATTAAAAGTGCCAATAAGAGCACGCGAAGAACAAAAAGTGCCCAGAAAAAAAAAAGCACATTAAATGGCATTCACAGATGTAGTTGAAGCCGGAAAATTGATACACCAACCGACAATTAAATCGCATTGTAGAAAGCTCAACCAACCCTATCCATAATTTTGCCGAGAACAGAACAGCATGCATATATCAATCATGCTTAATTCATGATCTCTTGACCATATATGTAGACATCTCACTAGAACAAGTACAAATTACCTTGGTACTCAAATAATGCTATTGATCAATATCTGCAAACAAAAACAGCTCTTAATTAATGACATTGTTGGACCACATCATGAAGGCGAAGATTGAGGTTGGGGATGATCGATTTCGTTCAGATAAGAGTTCATTCGGAGAGATTTCAGTTGAGGGGCTGTGGGCGCTCCCATGAGCAATATATATTGATCATCTTGACTTGGTGAAGGTGTCCCTAATAGCTAGCTTCTTTAATTTTCTATCCAACCACATTAGTGTGCCAGAAATGGTCAGCCAAAGTATTACTTACTTGTGGGCTCAAGAGTATTCAAGAGTATACCAGCTGAGACATGTTTGTTGTCTGACTTCAACTAGCTAGTTTGATGGGCCATTGAATCATCTAATGTGATCTTTTCAGATGGATGATGTAACTTAGAACCTTTAATTGTTCATCCTTAGCAGCTCAATCAGGATCGTTTATAAGAAATGTGAGAATGTAATTTAGGTGTTGGGCTCTCATCTGGCGATCCCTTCCCCATGATGAGAGCCCAACACCGCCGCCCTCCTTCCTCGAGCTTGACCTCATCGCCGCTCACCCGCTCTCGTTGCCAACCGGCAATCCCTCTCTTCCAAGCTCTCCCCCGATATGGCGATCCCTTAACCCTTATGAGAGTCCAACGCCGCTGGCCTCCTTCCTCGAGCTCAACCTCGACCTCATCGCCTACTCATGAAATTTCGGTTCGGTTTCATTTCCAAATTAATGGAACCGAACCGAAATGAAACCGAATCGATATTCAGTTCATATGTAGGTTCGGTTCGGTTCTTTAAAAACTGGATCGAAAAAAATTCGATTATTCGATTCTGGATCAAGAACCGAACCGAGAATCGAATGTTCACACCTTCTTCTCATGCAAAAAAAGAGTCATCAAGATTTTAATACGCAACTTATGATTTTACAGGGATATTTACAACATTCTCTTCTTTTTTCCCAGTAAATTATCTTGTGAAACTATATCTAGTTATCCTAGGAGGACTTGAACCCTGACCTGGTTTAGAAACAGAAAATGAAAAATTGGATACCACTGCGTTATATATTCAATATACATTGGAAACATTAGCGCCAAAAAAGCTAAAATTTTATATTCTACACATACTAAATAATACACACAAAAAAAAATGTATTTGGCAATTATAGCTCTAAAAAAGGTAAAACTTCTATAATGTATCACACAAAAAATTATTAATGAGTATTTCAAGAGTATAAAAAATCAACCTCTCTCTCTCATATTTGGTAATATTAGCACTAAAAACACTAAAACTTACAAATAAAAAAGTATTTGTCATACGTTAAAGAGTGCAAGTCACTCACTCTGTCTCTGTCACTCTCTCATATTAAGCTCTCAAAAAACAAAGCCAAAAGGAGATTTGGAGAAAAGTAGAGAGAAAAGAGAGAGAACTAACTAACTAATAATAAAGTTTGGTAGGGTTAAAAGGTCAATAGAGCAAACTCAAACGCAAACTGGGGAAAAGGTGGAGAGAAATAAAAGATCGAAGGAGAAGCACTTCTCTACTTCATTCAATCCCTCATCTTCAATTCGGTGGTGATCTCCTATTCAATTATTACAGCCGAAAATCCCATCAGGGGTTCGTCTTGTTTGGTATGCTTATGCCCCTGTTGCCCCCTTTTTTTGTCTGGGTTTTTTTCTTCTTCCAGTTTCTCTGTTCTTCGATCTGCCATTTTGATTGGCATTTATTTAAGTTGATTGGATGGGCTTCTTGATTGGTTCTGTTGGATTACAAATGAGGTTTTTGTGGTGATAGATCGAGTCTGGAAGGGATCGTATCAGAAAGTTTTGTTTTTGGGTTAAGGAAGAGCGTTTTGGAGCTCAGATGGTTGGTGGGTACTTGGTAGATTTGGTTGGTGTTTTACAAACTCCTCCTATTTTCCGGATGATAAAAATTTCATCTTTTTGGGTTTTTCATAGTTTTATTTCATCCTGTGGACGGCCTTAGCTTCTTTCAGGTCTTGCATTGCTTTTTTGAGTTGTTTTCCAGGATTTAGAGTGAGCTTTGAAATCTGCAGGCCACTTTCTTGTGAAATTTAGTGGACTTCATGAGTTCTTGGAAATTGTTTGTGGTAAACTCAGGCAGAATGGACTGAATTCATCTGTCCAGAAGAAATAAGCTGAGATTCGACTTTCCCTTCGATATTAGGATGGTGGCCTTTTGTTTATTAGGGGATTTTGTTTCTTGCCACATGGTAGCATGATGATTCATCTGCTGAGCTGTTGACTTTATAGTTTGGATTCTGATGGTTCTCTTATTGATTTTATATTCTAATTGAGACTCTCAAAGGTATCAAGTAGTAGCCAGCTGTTTGGATGTGTTAGTGGACAACATAATGCTAATTTGTATGTCTGCAGAAAATTAGCTTTATGTGTTTGTCGTCTGGAATGGTCGTTTATTGTTTACGTGCTTGATGCAGGAATGTATAAAAACCAGTTGCAGGAACTTGCTCAGAGAAGCTGTTTTAATTTGCCATCTTATGCATGCATCAGGGAGGGGCCGGATCATGCCCCTCGCTTCAAGGCTACTGTTAATTTTAATGGTGAAGTATTTGAGAGCCCGGCCTTCTGTACCACACTGAGGCAGGCGGAACATGCAGCTGCTGAAGTAGCTCTAAATACACTCTCAAAGAGGGGCCCTTCTAGGTCACTAGCTGCAAGAGTATTGGTATGAATGGATTCTCTTCATTAAATGCATCTGATTTCTTGTTTTTATTTGCTTCATTGGGGAAAAAAGGAACTCATATTTATTTGAGGTCCTCGGACAATCTGTTCGTGCTAAAATTGACTTTGTTGATGCCACGGAAATGCATGTTAAATTCCATGACAGAAATTCAATCTAAGACATTGTAAGCCAAAGTTCCATGAACTCATTAAGGATGCCTTCAATGTTTGTTTGGAATAATTAATCAACAATCTTGGAAGATGGGATTCCAAAAGCAATTGAATTAGAATTTAGGTAACTAGACTTCAAAGAAGATGATTAGAAATCAGATATATTCTCAAGTATTATCCCTTGCAACATCCACTGCATAGCTGAACAACACAGATGAAGGCACCTATTGCAAGAGTTCGGCTTGCCATCCTCTTTATCCCTCTCTTTTCTAGCTTTTGTCCACCATTAACTATAAAGCTGGGTATAAAATTAGCATATACCAACGATTCATCTTACAACTTAATCTTTAATTATAAGATGGTCGAGCTGATAATGACTTCAAATAGCCAAATTAAATGCAATTAACAGTGCCTAGTAAGAAATGATATGTAACAAAATTAATCTTCACGCCAAACTCATTTCTCCCTTATTTGGCTCTCACTCTATGATCTTCCTTTACCACCTAATTTTCCAGATACCCATGGTCACTTGTGTTTGTAAGCTTCTTTTTTCTTTTGTGGTTTGGGCACAGCTTGTTGTCACATTCCTCAACTGTCTTAATTCTTCTTGGTTGCTAAGCCCGTATATGCAATTAGATCATGGGAACAGAAACTTTCTTTTTACTGACCTTTTGAGTTCGTTCTGCAGGATGAAACAGGGGTTTACAAGAATTTACTTCAAGAAACAGCTCACAGAGCTGGCTTGAAATTGCCTGTTTACACAACTGTTCGATCTGGACCAGGTCATACACCTGTATTCTCATGCACAGTGGAGCTTGCAGGAATGAGCTTTTCTGGAGAACCTGCCAAGACAAAGAAACAAGCTCAAAAGAATGCTGCCATGGCTGCCTGGTCTGCATTGAAGAAATGTGAGCATACTTCTTAAATTTTAAGTTGAAAACTTTTTCTAGAACATTGCTGGATGTAGCATCATCATGACTGGATGATTCACAATATTTCTTATACTCTAGGTTTTGAATGACGGTAGCAACTTCTATAGTGTTTTGTGATTGTTATAGGAAGCCATTTGTATGTGTAGTCCTATAATCATTTGCAATCATATCAAATTCTCGGAGTAGGCAGTAGAATGAAACTGGTTATCGGATAGTGTGCCTTGCTAATTCTTTATTGTCTCCTAATACTTCTATGCTGCTCATGTAGTGCCACATTCGGACTCTACTTCCTCTTCATTCCACGACCATGAAGGCAATGAAGAGCAAGAACAGGTCATTATTGCTCGTGCTCTCACGAGCTTACATCAGGCTGAAGAAAGCAAACCAACTCAAAATGATCAGCAACATGGTTGGCGGAAATCTGGGAGCTCTCAAAGAGGCACAAACACAGCAGCCAGGGCATCCTTCTATTCCGCACCATATCAGGGTTGGACATGTTCGAATTTCTTGCATGAAGCAGCAATGTACCAGATGCAAGCATCTCAGCACCATAACCACTTAATGACATTCTCAGCTTCACCACTTCCTACTGATCATAGGTCTCTGCCATACTTCCGGTCGATGTTTCAGCCAGCTCCAGAGCAGTATTTTCCAGCTATTAAGCAAGACCTTATCAGGTCTGTGCCTTGCTTCCCAGAGCCGACTCCTAGGTTGCCACTATACTTCCCAGATTATCCACTATCTCCTCCAGCCAGAGGTAGATCCCAGGTGACCATACAAGAGATAAACGAGGACAAGAACCCAGTGGAAGCAAAGGAATGGCTGTACTCTGGGCTTTCAGAAGCTGGAGGTAAAATCAATACACCACATGGCAACCTCCAGTCAGATGCTTCTGCATTTCCTCCATTTGATGGCTCAACTTCCCAGAGTCTATTGACTTGTAGTATTGCACCAAAAGTTCGAGAATCATCCGAGGAAGAAGAACAGAAGGAGGTGCAGTTGGAAAGAGAAACCGTTGTGGCTCTACCTGACTTCAAGCCTGTTTTTGAAGAGACACGACATTCAAAGGCCATGGATTCAGGTCATGGTAAGAAGGTTCAGGACAGGCAAGAAATCAGGAGAAGCCAAGGGAAACAATTTGATTCAGTGCCTGGGGCTTCAATCTGGCAAAGTCATGTTAGCCCAAGTGCTTCACAATTTTTCCAGCAGAATCTTCATATTTTTGACCCTGCCTATGTTGCTACAGTTCATCACCCGCCATTGATGAGTTCTGCAGGTCTGCCTGGGGGGTTCAGACCACCTCTAATAGCATCTCCTGTGACAATAAGCCGAACTAACCCGCCATTGATGAGTTCTGCAGGTCTGCCTGGGGGGTTCAGACCACCTCTAATGGCATCTCCTGTGACAATAAGCCGAACTAACCCACCATTGATGAGTTCTGCAGGTCTGCCTGGGGGGTTCAGACCACCTCTAATGGCATCTCCTGTGACAATAAGCCGAACTAACTTTCCTACATCCTCATGTAGTCCAAGAACTCATAACTTCACGCGCAGGGCAGCATCTTTGGCTCCACCAGTGACGATCAGAACTGCCATTCCTGTGTGTTCAGCAAGGTCTGGGGGGGTAGTTGTTAATGCCAAGACACCCCCCGGAAACTTCACGGCTCCACCAGTTCATGTCAGGTCTGTTGCTCCACTTACATCGACCTCGACTCAGATGAGTGGCCAGGGACCAGAAAGCATCTCCATGGTGAATTCGGAACTTAATAAGCTTCAGATATAAGCACCAATTTTGATATTTTTAGTCAGTGTTTTGCTGATGTTCCAATTTGTAGGCTATGGCTCAACCTCATTGTAAACTTATTACATAGCTAATCTGCAATAATGATACTAGCTGAAGTGGTCCTGTGGAATTCGGATTCCCCAATCGATCGCCATCAGCTTGAATCATTTATATCCGGATTGTATCATGAAGAATAAATACGAAAGATTTTTTTTAGATAAATGTGGAATTTGTGATTTGAAATTGCTGATGTGTGTTTGAAAAATTGCAAAATCTGGAAGACCATAGAGCCTGTTGAATGCAAGGTGTTGGTGATTTCAAAACTCAAATATGTCTACAT
>OY986965.1:2448233-2564535 GCA_963920575.1 Narthecium ossifragum | reverse complement strand
AGATCTGGCCGCCTCCGCCCCAGATCCGGCGTCCCCCCACCACCATTCCGGCGTCCCCAGCCCCCCCTTCCGGCATCGCCGCCACAGATCCAGCGATCTCTTTTTAATATCTATCAGTATTCTCTTTTGAGAAAGAGAATACCTATCGATATTCTCTTTATAAAAAGAGAATACCTATCAGTATTCTCTTTTTATAAAGAGAATACCATTCATCATGTAAAAAGAGAATCCTTGCATATTATACATGCATGTATTTTAGTGTAGTATTCACTTTCTCTTTTTTTCATTAATATAATCATGAAAATAAATGGAATAATCATGATGTCATCAAATCTCAGTTATGGGAGGATGGATGGAAGGAGGGGGGGTGGAATCATGATGTCATCAAATCAAAACCAATCGAAACCGATTTGTCATCGAATCGAAACCGATTTGCATGGATTACACCAAAAATGGAAATAAAACAACTCATAACTGCCATAAATTAAATACAGCTACATATAATGCCTCAAATATTTAATATATATGAAGTAAGGGTAAAAGTGTCATGCAAAATACCTAACCTCTCATAACTGCCTTAAAATGGTGTTAACCCATTAAAACATCTTAGGGTGATGTACTAGTGAATAAGTTTACTAGAATTGGTGTAAACTGTAATAATACCCGAGTCATAAATAGGATGTTTTAAACAACTAAATTGAGCTAACTGAGTTAGCCGACTCGATGAGCCGATCCTTATATCGATTTTTAATTTTTATGCAGATTGAGTCAAGTCGCGAGTCGGACTCGGAGAGTTTTGGCTCAGCGGGGTGCGTTGATCTATCAGACGGCTAGGATGTGCCTTGTACACTCGCCTCGAGATCAGGACTTTCATCACCTCTTAAAACCCCCGACCAAAACCCTTGCACACAAGGAAGAGCCCCATTAGCATCGCGCCTCCTTCGCCGTTCTCTTCTCTTCTCTCCTCTCCGGTGAGCAAAGGTTAAGCCCCTCTTCTCTTTTCCCCTCCTCTCGTCTCCTTCTCGATAGCTAGGGTTGATTTCGTGCCCATTTAAACCTTGATCTATGTTTCCTCTTCGATTCGTTAATCCAAAGGCGGCTCCTTTCCCGTTGGTTCGCGGGGAACTTCTTAGCGCTGTGAGAATTTTTATCTTAATGTGTGAAGCCCTTGATGGTATTGTTTGATGTGTCTCTTGAGTCCTTCTCATGGCGTTCCCCGTCTACCCATGCCCAAAAGCTCGCGCCTTTGTTAGGTTTACTTTTTATGGGTGAAAACTTTCGCCCTTTGTTCGCAATAGCCATGATTGGTTTGCTTTTTTCATCTCTGTTGACTGCTTATCATGGAGGTTTAAGGTGATTTAAAGGATATCAAGAACCCATTTCAGTCCTCTAGCTCAAAAGATCTCATTTATCATGTCTTTTATCCTTTCTTGGTTTGTGGGGTTCTGAGCTTTTAGAAAACAATACAGGTATTCCTTTGTTTCCCCATCTGAATACCTCGTGGTGGTGATTTAGTATGTATTCTTGGAAATCTAGAACACGATTTAATCTTTAGTCTAAGAGTTGTATCTTAGGCCATTTTCCAGAATAAATTTGTCTGAGTTCTTTAACTTTTTGGTCTTAGAAATGACCTGATCTGGTTTTGTTTGCCTGTCCATCTTTTAACTTTTTTGCTCTTTCATTTATTCGAGTTCTAAGCCTTTTGTGGTTAGAAGCATAAACCCATGTTCCTTTTTCTTTGTTTACCTAGCTTGAATGGTTGTCTTGGCATTTAGTCTTTATCTGCTTGTAACCGATCGTATTAATGAGATCTATCTTTTGGCAGCTAGGTTTGTGGGCTTTGAGCTTGTTTAGAGATGCTGGTGTTGTTCGAAACACCAGCGGGATTCGCCCTGTTCAAAGTGTTGAATGAGGGGAAGCTCTCAAAATTTGAGGTGACGAGAGAAATTTTCATGTTCCATGATAGGATTCAATTCGAATTGTTCTTGCAGATTAACATTTGTCTTGCTGAGTTAATGCTTACCTTTTACCTGCCGTGACAGGACTTGTGGCAGGATTTTGCGACATCTGAAGCAGCTAGACAGGTCATTTGGCATTGACCAGTTGTAGCCATTCTTAGTTGTTATTTTTATTTATTTATTTATTCTTGTTTGGAGGCATATATTTGAATTGGGGCCAATGTGCTAATTGCTAAATGATATGCCAGGTACATAATTGTATTTGGCATATGAAATTTCATATGCTGTCTACGTTTATCATGTCTTCTGAATGCGCTATGGTTGTTTTCATCTCTTTAACTAAGAGAAGCTTGTGCAAAGTCTGGTTCGGTGTATAAAATGGCAGGTAAAAGAATTCTTGTTATTAAATCACCTGCCTAAGGGGGCCTCGTCTCGGGAGGCTTGGGAGGGAGTTACGATGCAGGTGGACGCATCAGTTAGGGATGGGGAAGTTGGGATTGGTGTGGTTTGTTGTAGAAAGGAGAATGAGATCTTGTGGGAGGTAACATCCTCAACAACGGCTCCTCCTGTAGTGGCTGCCAAGCTTCATGCAATCCAATTTGGTCTGCAGGAGGCCTTGGTGCGAGGGGAACGAAACATTCTTGTTGAAAGTGACTGCAAGATGGCTGTTGATATGGTGCTTGGGAGAATGGCTCTTTCATGGTCTTGTAAATCCATTGTGTTAGAAATATGGTGGATGTTAAGATCCCTGTATAAGTTCTCAATTGTTCACATCCCCAGGGAGTTGAATGTAATTGCAGATGCTGGTGCTCGCTCGGCTAGGCCGAGGGGACTGGTAATGTAAGGTGTAACAGCCTTGTGCTGTAGCTGCAGCTTGACTAATAAAAAAAAACTAAGAGAAGCTTGAAGCATTTGTTTCCGTAACTAGATTTTCTTGTTTAGATCCATATATTTTAGTAGCCGTCTGGTTTAAACACATCTTATGATTTGTTGGTCACAAAAAAGTTGACAAACTAAATTGTAGAAAGTAGAAGCAGAAGCATTTATTTTGTTCTATATGCTGCCTTTCTCCTTTGTGCACATCTCATTTGAGAATCTTTGGGAATGAAATGAAGCATCTAGGTTTTGAGTCGGGGCGGACCATTGTGTGCTCAGACCTGACCCCAGGTCTTATTTGTGCCATTATGACTCAATTCCCTTTTAAAACTCCTATCAGGGTGTCTTTCTTTGATTTTGTACTTTGAAGATTTTTCTTAGAATCTTCAGTATGTTTGCTCTCTCTTGAATGCTTTGATGTTGCTAGGAGTTGTGTTGAACATATTTTTTTGGCTTTTCAATGTCCTCAGGTGGTGAGATTGAAAGCCTTCAGTAAATTTGAGAACACATCAGATGCCTTAACGGCTGCTACCTTGTTGATTGATAGCAAGCCGAGCAAGGGTCTTCGGAAGTTCTTGCGTGCGCACTGTGATGGAGAAAAATTAGCTGTGGCTGATTCCAAACTTGGAATTGAAATTAAAAAGAAACTGGTTGCCTTACCATCTCATATGTCTATCCTTTTTTAACGCTGTATTCAGCATTTCAATTTGTCTTATTATTTCAGTGATTTTTTATATAACTGCAGGGAATAGAATTTGTTCACAATGAAGCTGTGATGGCACTAATGAGGGGAGTCCGAAGCCAGCTGACTGAACTTATAACAGGATTGGGTGCACAAGATTTAGCTCCAATGAGCTTGGGCTTATCACATAGTTTATCTAGGTACAAGCTGAAATTTAGCCCTGATAAGGTAATTTTTTATAACTTCCTTTGTACTATTATGTTCTCATCTTTTTGCTTTCTTTTTGTTGTTTTGAGAAGTTGATGGATGAGTATATTCTACATAACATGCATTTGACCACCTTGGCTGATGCTTAGTTGCAGTAGAGTTGATCACTCTTGCAATTATTGTCCACATCTTTGTCATTTGAAATTCTTGTCTATGCAAGTCTTTTATGTTGATGATTCAGTTCTTGAGTCATTTTCTTTTCTTTTTTTGTTTGTTACATTTATCTATTTCAGACTAAGTTTAGAGCAGGTATCTAGGAATTGGAAGGTTCTTTGTCTTTGTCATCTCATGTATCTGCCTCATTCAGCTAAATACTTAAATCACAGCAAGCTATAACTATCCCCTTCCTGCCCTCTCTAGGTGGATACAATGATTATTCAGGCCATTGGCTTGTTGGATGACCTTGACAAGGAGCTAAATACTTACGCAATGAGAATTCGTGAATGGTATGGCTGGCATTTTCCAGAGCTTGCTAAAATCGTCCAGGACAATATCCAATATGCAAAGGTGGTGAAGCTTATGGGTGATCGTGTAAATGCAGCCAATCTTGATTTCTCTGAGGTATAATTTCTGCAGCCATCAGCTGAGAACATAATTGAATCCCTTAGATTTTAATCATCTGTCATTATCTTGGCTCCAATAGGTACTTCCAGAAGAAGTTGAAACAGAGCTAAAGGAGGCGGCTGTCATATCCATGGGAACAGAAGTCAATGACATGGACTTGGCAAATATTAGAGCCCTTTGTGACCAAGTATTGGCTCTTGCAGAGTACAGAGCTCAGCTATATGATTACTTGAGAAGCAGAATGAATACCATTGCACCAAACCTTACTGCACTAGTTGGGGAACTTGTTGGAGCTCGTCTTATTGCACATGGTGGAAGTTTATTGAATCTGGCAAAGCAACCTGGTAGCACAATTCAGATTCTTGGGGCAGAAAAGGTTTGTTAAGAATCAATTGTAGCATATTTCTGTAGGGTGGATAATCTTAAACTTGGTACTTGTCTTCCTTTCTTCCACTAAACTTTGGTACGCTTCTCTAGGCTTTGTTTAGAGCTCTGAAGACGAAACATGCGACACCAAAATATGGTCTTATCTTCCATGCATCCTTGGTTGGTCAAGCTGCCCCAAAAATTAAGGGGAAGATGTCTCGCTCACTTGCTGCAAAGACTGCTTTGGCAATTCGATGTGATGCCCTTGGTGATAGTGAAAACAGTTCAATTGGACTGGAGAGCCGGGCCAAGGTAAACTGTTACATAGACCTAATATTAATGTATTCTTCGCAAATACCTTACTTTCATATTATTAAATGGGCAAAACTTATTAAATAGCTTGAAGCCCGTCTAAGAGTTCTTGAGGGCAAAGAGTTGGGTCGGTCTGCTGGCTCGACAAAAGGAAAACCCAAGATTGAGTTCTATGACAAAGATCGTAAGAAAGGTGCAGGGGCTCTTATAACTGCTGCAAAGGTATGCTGACATACTATTGATTGCTGCATCGCATATTTAATGTGAATTCTTGCTTGGGAAGCTGAAGTATGGTTTGTTATTCCCTGGGATTCAGACATATAATCCTTCGGCCGATTTGGTACTTGGGCAAACCACTGGAGCTGAGGAAGAAGTCGCACATTCAAGGAAGCGAAAACACGAGGAGGTGGAACCCAAGCCTGCTGAAGAGTCTACAGAGGCAGCTCATGCTGCAGAAGATGGAGAGAGGAGCGAGAAAAAGAAAAAGAAGAAGAAGAAGGCTGAGAAAGACGATGTTGAGGTAGAGAATCATGATCAGGTCAAAGCAGGAGAAGAAGATCAAGGGGAGAAGAAGAAGAAGAAGAAGAAGAAGGGAGCAGCAGCTCCGAGCACTGACTTAGAGAATGAGGACCAGACTGTTTTGGAAGCTGAAGAGGGTGGCACTACAGAGAAGAAGAAAAAGAAGAGAAAGCAGAGTGTAGAAAACAGTGTTTCTACCCAAGACCACACAGAGGATCAGGAAGGGGAAACCAAAAGCAAGAAAAAAGAAAAGAAGAAGAATGGCAAGAGAACCGACTGATGTGTTTATTTAGAGATTGCGGGACGATGATAGGAAGCAGAAGATACATATTCCTAGCCAATATGGCATAGTTCTTGAAAAATCCCATGTATCAATCGCTTGGTGGGGTTTACAATCAAATGTACCGTGGGTCCTCCTGTTTCTTTCCATCATGAGTTGCTAGAAGAAACCCTATAGCCCTTGTTATCAGGAATTTTGCTGCCCTGAGTGCAAAGTTTTTGAAGTCTTAAATTTATGAAATCTCTTGGTTCGGTTTCAACTCAAATGCTTATATATTCAACTGTTCTTCCTGGCATGAGTTGCTAGGAAATGCATCACACTGCCTTTGCTGAACACCCTGAAGCGGATACCTATCGCGAATCTTCGTCATCTGTTTTCTTCGTTGGTTACAGGTATAGGTTTTCATTACTTGTACTGAAATCATGAGAACATAGATGTAAAAGAGAGCTTATGTATTGAGGTGATATTTTTATTTCATTGTCATGTCTCATAGCACTACTACATCTGCAAGAGCTGAGGATCAAGGGAAATGGTGTTGAAGCAAAAAGAGAAAAGATTGGCACAACTGGAAGAAAATTGAATAATAAGTTGCAGACTGGCAACAAGTTCCGGGCGGGTGGAGATCAAGTATTGATTCGAAGCACTGTGTACATTGTTCCTCGGCGTGGGCGTGGAGAATTGATGATGATCAGGAGCACCAAAGCGATCATCATGGCGACGAAAAAGCCTTGGAAACCTTGCAAATCTAGTCCTCCAGCTTGTTCTTCCTCTTCAATCATGCAGCATGCCTTCCCCATGTCGAGAGAGGAGGAGAGGGGATGATGAGAGGGTGTTCTAAAAAACTTGGAGAGACGACTTGGAACCCTGTTAGAGTATCGCAGTCTCCTCTAAATTAATTCCATTATAAAGGTCTCTGTCACCCTGTTGAAGTATTAAATTCTTCTCTGAATTCCATAGAAAAGGTCTCTATCTCTTACACCTAACAACCAAGAAGTTTCAGGGTTTGAAAATCTTGGGTGCCATTTTTTTCTTTGTATTTTTTTGGGGGGGTTGGGGATGATGTTTATGTTCAGTTTTTTATTCACATAATTTGATCCCGTATGCCAAAATACAATAATATTTTTCCTTTTTAACAAATATTTGAAATAATCATTTTTTGGGTATTTATTCTGGACTTTCTGACAGAAAAATTGTAGGATTCCTCACATCAGCATGCATCATGGGCCGTCGATACATGTATCGTGGAAACCGTCACATCAGATGGTTTCTAATACAAGACTGGCATTTTAATAAATACTAGGAGCATTTCTTTATGATTCAGTGCCCAACCAAACACATGCATGGAGCGCTCCACTCTACTCTTATGTTATTAATGAAGGTGATGCACCCTCGTAACCAAACGGTGCGCATCAAGCGATATATGCACCATTTGATTCTACCAACCAAACACCATAGTAATATAGCTAATGTGTGTTTTGATTCCACCAACCAAACACTACAGTAATATAGCTAATGTGTGTGACATATTTTTCCTTTGAAATATCCAGGAATAAAATGATGGCTTGTTTGTTTGGAAGCCTTCAATCTGGTTTAAGATTTAATTTCCAGGATACTGCAAGAAGATTTGCCCTGAATGAGTCGTTGATTTGATTATATTATACATGGAGAAATTGACATTAAACTAGAATATCAATTAAAAACAATCAACAATTTGTTGATATGAGAATATTTTATGATTGTGTTGTAAACTATATGGATACAAGAAAGCCCCTAACCACGCTCTCTCCCCACCTCTCCAGTAACTCCTCACTAACCTCCTCTCTCCCTCACTAACTCCCCTTTCACGTAAGCTCCACATAGGATAAGATTATCAGGAAGTTTATTTCAAAATCTAAAAAAATTAACTTAAAATTCTTTGGTGCAAGGCAAAGAGCTTTTAAACCTGAAAAAATTCACATAAAATATTTGGCCTTTTTAATTTTCTTATCCTTTTTCTTCAGGAAGAACAAAAATATTTATGGTATCTCTCTTAGTTTTCAGATCCAAGAGCAAGAGTAAAGATCACAACACTAAAAATACATATGAAACATATCTTGAGCAAATAGTGATACACAGGGAATAGTTCACACTGAAAACAGAGCACCTTCAATGGAATTAAGCAAAGTTTTATACAGGAAAGGATTAAAAATAAGGTAGAACTGAGATCCTTTTATTAACATGCAAACACAAAGGATAGGAAAAGCCAAGATCACAAGAGATGAGACATCCTTCAGCCGGAACAATTCAACAACTGCACCCTTGATAACCGCAGCGGCAACCCGCGAACACCACCGGCAGCGGGCGCGTCGGGATGAGCAGCTGCAAGAAAACCAAGGCCATGGCAAGCAAGAAAAGGACAGCCTTCATGTCTATGCCACCACCTCCATCATCGTCTTCCTCGCACCCCATGTCTAGAGAGAGAGAGAGAGAGAAGATGCTTTGAGACTTGGATGTAGTCCTCTTATATAAATAGAAGCCTTCAAGTTCAGTATGCTGTAAGAATTCACAGTGGTGTAATTTTTTTACAGCTCTTCTTGAAACCTGAAACCTCCATATATAATCTCATCTAGAACAAATTAGAATATAATCACTGCAGGCCAAAATTTAGAACCAAAAGAAGGACAAGCAAGACCAATCATAGAGCTAAATCCAATCAAGAGTTTAGAGGTGCAGTTTTCCTTTTGACTAATTGCTAGCTTCTCTATCAACTTTGCATCATCTAAGATTATCTAATTCCTTTACTCACCTTTCAATCTTCGTAGAGTGGAAACAGGTCATCCAGCATTCTATTTATTTTTATTTTTAATTTTATCCTCTTTCATTTAAAACTATTTATTTGTATTATGATCTTCCTGACCTCATTAGATTGTAACAAGTACCAAACAAACTTTAGAACCATTGGTCATTTCTCAGTGTGAATTAAAAGCTTCTCTTGGATCAAAATAATAAATAAAGAGCTCAAGTGCTCAACTGATAAGAATTGTGTGAATATTGAATACAATATACTGTTTGCTTTGAACATGACAGCCACAACAGGAACATGGAAGTAACCAACTCCATTTAACAATGTATGAAACTCAGAAATTGAAGAGAAACAATACAATCAATTTTGTAAGCCAAGGAACTGTCTGAAACTCGCATATTTTGGCTCCCACCCTATTTCAGCACGAGTCTTCGAGTTATTTATCCGCTTCCCTAAAGGGCCATCAGTCCCTGCAAATTAAGATTTCGGAATGAGTCCATGGATAAGCGATTTAGCTTTAAAGCATGGAAACTTATGTTCGAGAAGTTTGCCTGTAAAACCCTGAAATTTCTTGCTAAATTTTCCGCTTTTATTTACAGCATCCATTACCTCTTGCCTGCAAAAGTGTCCATAGTAAGAGAGCCAGCATACTAATTCATGCAGTGACTAGTGCTGCGACATGACTAGCACTCAGCTAAAAGGATTACGAAGTCATTGTTTTGGCATTTGATTGTTAACAGGTTATGGCATGAATTTATTACTACATCAAGTTACAAGAGCATTTAATTAAAAATACTGTCGGAAAACGAAGACAATCGTTGAGAAAAACAATACCTGGTTAGAGGTTGATTATCACAACCAAGGAAAATTCGACCACAGAACCTTTTCTTCAGGATCACAATCGAGAGAGATGCGGCATCCTGTTACGCAAATGACAAGAATGTCCAGGCAATGGAATCAGTCACAAGTACTTAAATCAACAACATACAACTCAAGCTTCAAGTGAAGCACAAATAGAATATAAATTGTTACACTGGCTTCCTATAAGATGAACTGAGTGATGGATGTTGGGACCTCATAATGAATGAGATTAAGTACGTGATCTGGACGACTGTCAACAATTCCTTTCTCCAACCAATAATTGTGCGCACCTCTATCTGCTTTGTATGGAAGAGTTAAGCAAATACAAGGAAGCGTATGGATTGCCAGACTTAGCAGTTTGCCTAGGCTAGTTATCGACAAAAATTCAAAGACGCAAGTCTAGAAAAATGACATCCGGAGGAAGGATATATAGAGCCCTGCTAATCTTAAAACACAACCCCCAACCTCCAGAACTGCACTTTCTGCTTTCAAGAGAACATCCATCCTAGGGGTTCTGCCAATTGGAACCACTGGCGAATCCTGCAAGAGTGCATTAGAAGGTAAAACATAGACCAAGAAAGCCGCAAACTAAGATGACTTAAATTAAGACATAAAATAGATGAGACAGCTATGGCTTTATTGAGAAATTACTAGCTTAGAAGTAGAATACTACTATACTTTAGTAAAAATAAGAACAAAGCATCTGAGGACAACAGAAAGAATAAGCCTCACATCGAATAGCTGAATATAAAATAAAAATAAAACAAACAATGCTTTATATTAAATGTAACACCTCATCACACAATCCATTATCACAACAATCATATACAGCGGTGCTTGAAGTGAACAGGAAAGAACCTTCACCATTCCAGTTTGACGCTGCCAATCTGCACATTGAAACCTTATCTTATCAGGACTATTAGCAGTGGTTATTTCTCCAGAAGAAGATGCGTTTATGGTTTTCAAAGAAATAAGTATAGACAGATATTATGTTAAACAGTTCTGAAATACGAAAATAAAATGAATAGACAAACAATAAGAAAAGAGCAAACAAGCCTTGTACAAATACTGTAACACTGATATTAACTAAAGCAAAGAGACACATGAGACAAGATGTACTATACATCACTAGCCTTTTCATTTGATTCTACTCCTATAAGTTTTAAAAACATAGATGAAGCATAACAAAAGACCGTTCCTACTAAAAATAGGGAAGTATACAAGGACCACAAACATCAAATCTAATCCCAGAAATTTCAGGTCAACTTCATGACTCCTACGTAAATCAGTTCTATCAAGGGCAGCATTGTGGTTATTGCAATATTCACCTTTGAAAACTGAAACTTCAAAACCAAATTGACCTTTAAAGCACAAAAAGGATATCACAAATAAAATGGGTGAATTTTTTTTTTGCTACTTAAGCAGTGGTCAATATGGATACAAGAAAAAATTAACATTTTGGGCAGGGAAACAAATTTAGTGTACCTGACATCAGCAGGGTAATCTGCAGATCGAGTTGGAGGAGCACAGAATATAACATATGGGAACTTGTGAACAACGTTGGTTCCTGCTAAAGATGGGATGATGCCACCTTTGATCAATTCATCATGGTGGTCACTAGTCATTGTCTCCCCATATATTTGGCAATCCGGATGATCCTGTTGACAGATAGTAAGCGATATGCATTATTATTCCACAAGGAATTTAGGAGGTTCTTAGAATTCCACCTAATAGGTGCCGGCAGAGATTCAAGAATCTAATACAAGTGAAATCAGCTAATTTTAACAATCAAATTAGAAGGGAATATAGAAATCTAGTAAGGGTCCTATGGAATCAGCTAATTTTAACAATCAAATTAGAAGGGAATATGGAAATCTAGTAAGGGTCCTATTCACATCTCTGATCATGCTTAACTAAGTACATCCATGTCATATGGTTCGAAAATCTGAAGGACATTCACAAACTCAAAACGTGAATCTGCAGTGGGCAATGCAACAACATTCTTTATCTTTTAATTAGACGTTTAAATCTGTCTATTTTACTTCCGGTGCAATGTATATAGAAAAACCTATCCCCTGTACTTGCTAGTCAAATAAATCTCATCCTACTCTATTGCCTACATAAACAATATCAGCAAGGATTCCAGTACATATATGGGTCATTGTGCTCAGCACACCACAACACTACGGAAGGCATTTGGGAATGAATTTTATTAGAGAATGCAACTCTCGAACATGATTCTCCGGGATAGTGCCGATTGCTGAAAACCCACAACATGAAAATATTTACCAGTACTGAATGCTCAATACTTAGAAGAGACTTGAATGATATCTTCTCCCCTTCCCAACCCTTCTTCTGTCTTCAGTAATTTTCTTGAAAAACAAAAAACTTTATTTAGATTGAAAACCAATACAACCGCAAATTCCTTAGATAACAGCTCTTTGTATGGAGGCCATGCATAACTTGCATGAGATAGTACCTATCCTATTCGGTATTTTGGTTTAATAGTAGCCATGAATATAACTACTTTGCATAGCAACAGCTATTGTCTGAATAATTTGAATCAAACTTGACACCTCCATACTTGAAGTTGAAGAACTCCAGCAACATTGTGATAGAAAACAGACCAAAAGTGACATTGTGATAGGATTGAAGATTATCTTTTGTAGACTACATAAATAGGAAGAAAACAGACCTCCCGCCATTTCTCAGCTACTATTCGGCCAAGAACACCTGGTCCCACGATCAACAAATCATTTTCCCCAACAACATCGCCAGAGGGTACTTTCACTTCCAGATCAAACGATGTCACTGCATCCAATTAGACCACCATTAAAAACAAGTACCACACAAATTATTACTCCTCTCACACTAATCCGAACATGGACAAAGTTCCAATCGTTTTAAATGCTGATTCTGCATTCGAAGTACGCAATGAAACTTGAGTAAATTTAATCAATCCTCTATCAGACTGGCCTATTAGAAGCATCCTACAACAACCCCCATAATGTTTTAATTCAATCAAATGACCATCCACAAATTTGGACAATTGGACGGACATCAGGAGAGAGAGAGAGAGAGGAGATGGTAACCTGGTTGTGGAGGAGATGAGGAGGAGTGCGTAGCTGCAGCCATGGAGATGAGGCCTCTGCGGCTTGGTAGGGCGCGGATGGTGTTGGTGGGAATCAAGAAGGTGGTGATTCCTCTCGGAAACAAGTAGAGAGCCGGTGCGGGGATTCGGGCACATAAGACCACCATTGAGGAAAGCTCCAGCGTTGATGATGATGTGTAACCTTGTATATATAAGAGATAGCATACAATGTATATGTTTATACATGTAACTTATACGGTGTATAAGCTATACAATAATTGATAAATTCAATGGACAAGGGTCAACAGGGACTAAAAAAAATAAGCTATGGTAATAGAACATCATTTGTTTTCCATTTGCCAATAAGGCCGCTGAGATCAAAATACCCCTCAGCCCCAACCCACCCCCCCACCCACCCCCACACACCAAACCCTACACCAAACCCCTTGCGGGCTAATTTCCTTGACTCGCCACTATGCCACTTGGTGGCTACGTCAACTTTAGGTCAAAGTGTGAATAATCCTCACATTTCTTCGACCGTGTGACCCAAGAAGGTGATTTTCATTCAATATAGGCTGCTGCGACGTCCTTCAGAGTTCAAAGAATAATGATGTGGCATCGACCCCAAGCGCGGTTGCACTTCACACATTTCTTATACCGAATATATGACCATAAAAAAAAGAAAAAGTGATCGAGTCTTAAAAAGGAGAGTGTGATTGAGCCGACTACGGTTCAAGCTTTGTTGGGCTTCAATTTTTAGCCAAAAGAAGAATATTCAAGAAGCTCTGCTCATCATTTAAATTCGAGATAAGCTTGATTGAGTCCATTACCAAACGGAGCTCAATTATCTTATCAGCTACTCTCTCTCTTCCTCTCACTATGTTCCCCTCCGGATCCATCGTCGCCCCCTCCGGATCCCGTCGCCCCCTCCGGATCCCGTCGCCGCCGGCCATCATCTCACCTTGCCGGCATCTCACCTTTTTTTTCATTTTTTTTTAAAATCGGATGTACTCCTGCATTACTTCCCCTTTCTTTTCTTTTTTGAATTTTGACAAATAAATTATGTTGCAATTGACTATCAAATTTTTCTTAAGTTATTTGACCATTTTTTTTACTTAAGTTACTTTCCACAAATCTACACTTACAAAAAAATGGAAACTAACTTATTACATTGTACAAATGTAACTTGTACACATGGAAAGTAACTTGTACAGTTACAAAAAAGTGAAAAGTAACTTGTACATTTGTAAAAAAAATGAAAAGTAGCATGTACATTTGGTGGAAAGTAACTGATGAATGGAAAGTAACTGATGAATAAAATCCAACGAATTGGTGGAAAGTAACTAGTGATAATTTAGTGAAAAGTAACTTGTGGAAAGTAACTAGAAGTGGTGGAAAATAACTGATGAATTTGGTGGAAAGTAACTAGTGATAATTTGGTGGAAAGTAACTAGAAGTGGTGGAAAGTAACTAGTGATAATTTGTTGAAAAGTAACTGATGAATAAAATTCCAACGAAGTGGTGGAAAGTAACTAGTGATAATTGAGCTTGTGTATGCATGCGGGTCCATTACACATATGTGATTAAAGTCTCTTTACAGGAAGCCCAAAATAATTCTTAATTTGTTTGACTAATTTTTGGTGGAAAGTAACTGTTGAATAGTTGTGGAAAGTAACTAGTTACTTTCTATTAATTTCCATCACTAGTTACTTTCATCTAGTTACTTTCCGCTAGGTGGAAGATAACTATTGACAATTTGGTGGAAAGTAACTAGTTACTTTCCATTAGTTTAATCACTAGTTACTTTCCATTAGTTTAATCACTAGTTACTTTCCGCTAGGTGAAAAGTAACTGGTGAAAAACACCTAATGCTGGTGGAAAGTAACTAGTGCCTAGTAAGTTATGTGTAAACACAATATGGAAAGTAATTGATTGATGGAAAGTAACTAATTGGTTGTGGAAAGTAACTGGTGAAAAACACCTAATGTTGGTGGAAAGTAACTGGTGAAAAACACCTAATGCTAGTGAAAAGTAACCGAGACCTACTAACTTATGTGTAAACACTTGATGAAAAGTAACTGGTGAATAATTGTAGAAAGTAACTATTGACAATTTGGTGGAAAGTAACTGAGGAATAATTGTTGAAAGTAACTATTGATAATTTGGTGAAAAGTAACTCTTATATAATTTGGAAAGTAACTATTGACACTTGTGGAAAGTAAGTGATGTTTAATTGTGGAAAGTAACTATTGACAATTTGGTTGAAAATAACTATGAAAAATTTGGTGGAAAGTAACTGATGAATAATTGTGAAAAGTAACTATTGACAATTTGGTGGAAAGTAACTCCTATCTAATTTGGAAAGTAACTATTGACAAATATGAAAAGTAACTGATGAATAATTGTGGAAAGTAACTATTGACAACTTGGTGGAAAATAACTACTGACAATTTGGTGGATAGTAACTGATGAATAATTTGGTGGAAAGTACTTAGTTACTTTCCATTAGCTTTAATCACTAGTTACTTTCGCAAAAATACATGGTCTACTCTCGATCTCCTCATGTACCTTCGCGTATTTTTCATCTACTTTCCATCATTTCCTTTTTCATTTTTTTCCCAACATATTTTTCTATTTTACTGTCTATCCCCGCTATTTTCGTCAGAATGCCCACGTGGGTGCTACACCGAATGGTAGGGTTTAGTAATGATAAAAGAGAAGTAATCAATCAATCAAAAAGCTCCAACAGCAAACAACTGCTATTGGCACTTGAAAGGACTTGCATGATGCATGTATGCACGGATAGTGGCACACGTGTAGGATTGTGATTGAACCGAAAAGTGGCAGATATGCTGGCAGCCACCATTTGGCACGAACTCCGATGAGGAAATAATGAGAAGAGAGATTTGGTTGAAGCCCAGGAGCCGTGGAGGGTATTTTGGACATTAAAAAAATACAGCTAAGCATAAGCATGTGTCAGGGTACTAAACAACTTAAGGAAAATATATATGGAGTTTTGGATAAATATTTCTTTACTATGGACCTAAACACCAATTATCTGTAAATTCAAAAGAGGATAGGATAAGTTTATATAATAAATAAAGTAATTTAAGTAAAAGTTATGCAAGGTGGTTACATAGGATTTAGGAAAAACTGCTTGGATGGCGTATTCATTCTCGATCCGAATAGAAGCATGGTATTTGATACAATATGGGATAAACGAGAGCTATATTATACTAGTTTTGGTTATTTGATGGAAAATTTCCTTTAAACATCTAACATGTCGCAATTAAGCAAAAAAAAAAAAAATCTAACATGTTACTGACACATATAAGATGTCATCTAATCTAACTCTATATAACCGAAACTCTCATGCCATGCATCGACTGAGATCTCGGTTGCCCTCCTCCGTCCTCGCTTGCGACTGAGATCAACCGCTGTCGACCATCTTCCTCTCCGCCGTAGACCGAGACCCAACCCAAATCCTGTCTTGCCGAAGCCGTCGCCCCGAGTATCTGTGAGTGCAACTGCTTCGATTAGTTGATAGGTTTTACTGCGATTTCATGGTTACGTTGAAATTTGGGTGCAACTGCCTCGATTTGCTGCAATTTCTTGGTGAAATTTGACTGGATTTTGCTGCAATCTCGCCTTTTCCCCCCCTCTTTTGTAAGGTTGAAACTGATTTTTTGGTGAAATTTGGGTTGGTTTTGCGGAAATTCCCTTTTTATTTCCTCTTTTGTATGGTTAAAACTGATTTTATTTTTCCTCTTGATCTCTAATGCACCTCTCTAATCGCAGAACTAATCTTCTCCATTCTTGAGAACGGTTATTGTTGGATTTCCTCGCGAGGGTGATTCTATTTGGACAGGATCGGGTTTGCATTTAGGGAGCTTGGTTATTCTTTATGTGAGGTGATTTCTTTGTTTTTTTGCTGTTTCTTTTTGCAGATCGTATAAGAGGTATTTGAAGCGCTGTGGAGGTTTCTGAAGTGCTGGTCAAAGGTGCACTCTAAGTTTGCTCCTCCAGTGACCCAAGAACGTGACTATTTTTTGATAATGTTTTACTTCTCTTTTGTTCCCTGCCATTTACTATTAATCATTCAGTTTGAGATGCGATAGATAAATTGAGCCTGAAATATTATTTCCACACATTTGGGCCTGTTTTGAAATAGAGCATGGTACTTAGATTCAGTTTGACTATTTTGCGATAGAGAAATTCATTTCAGTCTTGTATGTTTGTTACTGCCGCCCAAATAATCAAAAGCATGTTATAATTTCTTTTGCATGTGAACTTTCTCAAAGTGAAAGTTCATTTTGCTTGCAGATTTTGATCATTGATCATGCAATTTTGCTAGCTGATCTCATTTTCTAGATGGGATTAGGGAGAGAAGTTGATCTCATTGTCTAAATTCAAGCCAATTTATTTGCTCTCCCTTTTCTAAACTTAATTCGTTTAGAGATGCGATGATAGCTCGGTTGTTTGATTTTATTTGGATCCTGTTTGATACATCAGGGTTGTTGGTTTTGTGATTTTGTGGAGATTTATGTTTACTTTTAAGAGAGATTGTGTATCAAAGATGCATTGATTTGAACTCCCAAAATATGAGGAATTGTGTTTCTGAATTTTCCCATAATATAGGTCTTTTAATTCGTTGTGTCAGTAGAGTCATTACACAATCACTGACTAGTTCAATTAAGACATGGTTCTTGCCCAATTTCATTGTAATAGTGTATACCTCACCACCAGATTAGCTGCATTGTATACCTCACCACCAGATTAGCTGCATCGTATTCCTCACCATAAGAACAATAAAAATCCACTATACATTCTTCTTTTGAAAGATCAACTTTTTCTTTAACCATTTAGAATGATTTGATGCACCATTACATGCTAGAAGATTCTTAGAATCTACTTACTCTAATCCTACTTGGATTAGAATCTGCTTAATCTGTGCATCTTATCCTTGATTCTGCTTACTCAGATTAAGCAGATTAAGCATCTGTTTCCTACGGATCTCACAGCAGGGCAATCTTTGCTTATAATATTCTTTGCCTTCATGTGATCAATAATGACAAATGTCCTATGCACGGATTAAGCAGATTCTAAGAAAATTAAGAGATCCATGGATAACATGCACAGATGTTAGAAGATTCCTTACTCTAATCCTACTTGCCTTCATGTTATCATGTTATCAATCTCATAACTTGCACAGATTAAGCAAATTCATGTTATAACATGCACAGATTCTTTGCCTTTTCAAAAAAAAGTCGAGTGAACTATTTTTTGGAACTCTTAATTTGCAAAGAATCTATTAAATCTATGCATATGACAGATTTGGATTTGGATCTCTTAATTAGCTATTCATGTTATAACAAATCGAGTCGAGATATTTTTCCTTGCATAGTCGACACTACAAAACAGTCTTCCGATGTTTATTTATTCATGTTATAACATGCACAGAGTCTTTGCAAATTAGCTATTTCTTGAAAAATATTTTTGAATCTGTGCATGTTATAACATGAATAAATATCTCGACTCGACTTTTTTTTTATAACATGCACAGATTAAACAAATTTTTTGCAAATTAAGAGATCCAAATCTGCTTTTTTTTTTAATCTGCGAGTGTTATAATTCTTATTATAACATGAAAAATATCCATGGATCTCTTAATTTGTGCATGTTATAACATGTTTAAGCAGATTCATTGCCTTCATGTTATCAATCTCTTAATCTGTGCATGTTATCCATCAAAGAACGGGCATACAACAATTGGTATTCACTATGTGCATGGATCTCTTAATCTGTGCATAGGACTGATTTGGATTTGGATCTCTTAATTAGCTATTCATGTTATAACAAATCGAGTCGAGATATTTTTCCTTGCATAGTCGACACTACAATACAGTCTTCCGATGTTTATTTATTCATGTTATAACATGCACAAATTCTTTGCAAATTAGCTATTTCTTGAAAAATATTTTTGAATCTGTGCATGTTATAACATGTTTAAGCAGATTCATTGCCTTCATGTTATCAATCTCTTAATCTGTGCATGTTATCCATCAAAGAACGGGCATACAACAATTGGTATCCACTATATGTGCATGGATCTCTTAATCTGTGCAAGTTATCCATGGATATTTTTCATGGATAACTTTTGCTAAGTACACCCCCATTTTATTTTCTTCCTCAAAATACCTTCATCATCTTCCAAACTTCATCTCTCCCACCACCGCCTCCCAGCTCCGACAGCCACCCGATCTGGTTGGTGACCGCATCCTCGGCGTCCTTTATCTCCCGATATGGTCGGCGACCGGCGATTTGGTCAACGACCAACGAGACAAGGACATGCATCCGTCGGTGTTCAATGGCCGCGGTCGACCGAATAAACCAAACTCACTCGATTCGGCCACTCCTGATCGATTCAAGTGGAATTGGTCGGCCTTGGATGGCCGACCAAGGCCCTGCCCCACTTCACCTCTATATCACCGACACGCCCGATCCCCTCCCCATCACCGTCGGAGCTCGTCTCCACACCCGACTTCATCGTCGACTCCTTCGAGGACGACTCCATCGGCATGACGTCAGAGGCATTGACGTCGTTGCGACGGGTGCGGCCTGATCTCTTCGGTTTCTTGGCCGGCCATCCATGGATGACCGATTCCACTCGCATCGACCACGAGTGGCCGAATCGAGTGATTTTGGTTTGTTCGGCCGACCGTGACCTTTGAACGGCGACGGACGCATGCCCTTATCTCATTGGTCATCGACCAGATCGGGAGGTAGAGGACGCCGAGGACACGGTCACCGACCAGATCGGGTGGCTGCCAGAGCTGGGTGGCGGAGGTGGGAGAGATGAAGTTGGGAAGATGATGAAGGTATTTTGAGGAAGAAAATAAAATGGGGGTGTACTCAGCAAAAGTAACGGTGTATTTAGAATCACCTTCTTATAATCAACCATAAACCAAACTCAAATCAAAAACTCAAGTCAGATTGGACTAAAATTTGAAGGCTCGCTTGATACTGAATATATCAAGTTTGACATAGAGCCACTGTAAATTCAATCGAGAGTATATTCTCAAGAAATAATCTTGAATATTCTTGTTATCCACAAACACAATCTGAGGAGGTTCTACATGCAGCAGAAAAACACTAACCCAATCAGTACTTAAATTCCAAATGTCTTAGCAAAACACTAAAGACAGAACAGTTCAAACCATACGTCTCTTTGCATAGCAACTCCGCTAGAAGAAAAAACACAGAACCGGTTAACTCCGCTAGAAGAAAACACACAAACAGTTCAAGCCAAGCGTCTCTATGCACAGTAACTCCGCTAGAAGAAAACACAGAAACAGTTCAAGCCATGCGTCTCTTTCCCCGGTAACTCCGTTAGAAGAGAACACTCAGTGTCACTACTGAGTTTTCCGATGAATGACATGAGTTGCAGGTCAGTTCCTCACGAGTAACTTCTGCAGGTGTCATCTTTCCTTCTCGGTCGTCTAACCCTTTCAGCACATACCTTCCATACGGATGATGCCGTAGTTTTTCAGCATTCTTGAGAATAATCCTCTTTAAACTTTCGTAGATGTCCCCCTAGATAAACGATTTAACTTGGTCACAACATTATCGAAACTGGATATAGAAGAAGGTTTCAGAAGAGAGGAGATTGGAAGAAAAACTTGCCTTTGCATATGTCAGAGCACACGTCACAACATAATTGCCATACTGGTGTTCCATAATTGAGATAAGATTTGGACTTCTAAGCAGCTCTAGGATAACTGTTCTGCAGCCTCTTAGGGAAGAGCTGATACATTTCTTGACCACAAAACTGCTGTGTTGCCCCATAGAGAGCATTTCAAAGTGTCCTGCTAGCATCTCTATAATGCAAGTATTGATAGGCTGGTCATCTAGATCCAGCACAAGCTGCAGAAAATAGTTGCTAAAGAGAGAGATTTCACAAGTCAGAATGCTAAACAAACTGCCATCAGATTTATTTCAGTGAACTTAAAGTGGGTTTGAGGTACATTGAATATTGATGCCATACCCATATCGATGCTGTGCAAAGTTCATAACATTTGCTGCTATCCCTGCAAGGAGGAATTGTCTCTCCTCTCTGTTGCGGAAGCATATACAACTTTGCAGGTTAAACTGACCATAACAATGTGTGGCAGTTTCGCTAATAGTAGCCGCTAAGTGCCTGAGAACATGCTGTCAGAAATACTTTTGTCATGAGCAAGATAGAGAATATGACATTTGGAAAACATGGAAAAAGAACTTATTAGTGTTTTTGAGTTAACATGAGAACAACACGAAGTGTATATATGGGCTGTGTGGCATATTTCAGTAGCATACTCGTATATTTATATAAAGCTAAACATGAACAAGTGAAATCAGAAAGGAACATGTAGCAATCCATTCAACCTGAAAAATTTAGATTAAAAAGCAACTTCAATTCGCCTTAAATTGTCGGTAAAATTTTTACCTAATGCCAAAAAAAAATCTTGGCTGGACATGTCATAGACTACTGAACAGAAAACAAAACTTAAGACTTGTATTTTAATAGAAATTTTGCCAACAATCAACTAAGGGTAAACTCGAACCCAAGTTTGAATTGGGTAATCATGCCAATCTTTTTTTGCCAATTCTTTAGTTCAATTTGAAATATAAACAAGAGAGTCGATCTTTGAGCCAAATTCCTAGTAAAACTCACGCTCTTTGAGAAGAAAGGGCCATGGAGAACATCAGGCCAATTCCCAGCTTACAAGCGAACTTCAAGATGATCGGGCCAATTCAAAGGGAACAAGCAAATTTCGAGAAGGTCAGGCCTGTTCAACAGTGTAAAAATAAGACTGACATGGATACAGAGTACACACCACTCGTATCATGTATCATGTATCATGAAAAATAGGACGAAAAGGATACAGGACAGTTGACTAGAATCAATAGCTTTGCAATGAAATAAATTCATTCTTTTGCCTTGCAGCAAAAATTTGTATCTCACAACCCCTTATCATCTTCTCCCACCTTCTGCCATCTTCATTCCTGTAGGATCTTTTATTTTCTCTGTTACAACGGATTGGGTAACCCGTTTCGACCCGAAAAATTAACCCGACCCAGACCTTAACGGGCGGGTCATAAGGTAGTCGTAAACAGGTCTACCCGACCCGTTACAATAATACCGGGTCGGGTAATGGGTGTTTAAGTTTTTGCTTAACGGGTAACCCGTTTAGAATAAAGACTAATTACAAATTACAAGTGTGTGTATATATATATATATATATATATATATATAATTATGATTTAATCATTTGTTATGCTATTTTTGGTTGAATTTTGGATTAATAGATTGTACTTTAAAACTTTATATTTCTTCATGTGGCACAACTTAGATTTACGTGCTTATGTTGTTTGAATTTTGGATTAATAGATTGTAATTTAAAACTTTATATTTAATAACAGGTTAATGGGTTACATGCACCTGTTTACCTGTTAACATGTTGACCCGTTAACCCGTTAACCTGTTGATAAATTAACAGGTTAACGGGCGGGTCATAAGGCCCTCAAAAATTAACGGGTCGGGTCGGGTTAACCTGTTGACCGAACCCGTTGTACACCCCTAATAGAGATTCCTAATAGACTTTTGTGGCGTAAAATTCTTAAACAACTTTCTCACAAATACTAACCCCTGCATATTACAAGATTTCATTCATTCATGCAAGCATACAAGTTTACAAAACCTATGATGAAGAACAAAACCCATAGTTTAGAGATTTACATGTTGTGAAGGCTCTTAAGCATGTCAAAGTTTCTTAGCAAACGGGGGATGAAATATTCATATGCATAGTTGAGCAGTCGTACATAATATTAATCATAAGCAGAAGAAATAGGAAATTAGAAAATCAGAAGAACTCACGTTTCTATCTCCAACAGGAAAGAGCTCCAGCAAAGGCTCCACCAAGTTGTAGCCACTATAGTCCAATATAAGCTTCGGAATCAAAGGCTTGAAAGCTTTCACAAGCATGGTTGTTGCATCTGCTGTTGTGCAACTCTCGATTAGTTTATTCATCGCTTCTGACCTGTGCCCAACAATTGATCGACAACAGTATGAAAAGTGAGAAGAATGCTAATCAAATCGAAAGTCATTAATTTGGTAAGTACCCGATTGGACTGCAAGATGTCTTGTAGAGATGGTGGCGGTCAGAAAGGATGGTGGCGAGGATCCGCTCCCTCCGGGGGATACTGCAAACCTTCACGAGCTTCGGAAAGAGGCTTAATGCCCGGGGGTCCTTCATCAGACGGCTGAGCTCCTTTCGGCTTGGTGGTCAACTCCTTTAAAATCTCGGCCACCTCCTCCTCCGTGGAGCTCTGCCCCACCACCCGTGTCAAAAATTGGCAACCGGCACACGTCCTCGCCGCCTGTGCAATCCGACCCCTTATGGCAGCCAAGGATATATCTTTCCGCAGGAACTCCAGGAACTCCTTCTCTAATGGTCGCAGTTGCGCCGAAGGCGGCAGGAAGTGAACAAGCTGCAGCTTTGAATCCGGTCCGAGCGGCCATACGGCGGATCCCGGCGACGAATAGCCGATGGCGGTCTTTGTTATCGCGGTCGGCGAGCAGGGATTGGTCCTTCTTGTGCTGGTTTCTCCGTCCTTGGGGTGGCGCCGAAGGGGATGCGCTGGTAAGGAGGTCGGCACCGTGAGGTCTTCCTCCTTACTCGTGGATCTCCCGCCGGTGTCCGGACCGAAATAATGTGATGCCGACGGCCATACGAGGGATTCAGGCGACCAAATGGTGGATTCCGGAGACCATATGGAGGGTTTCCACGACGAATAGCAGATGGTGGTATTTGTTATCGCGCCCGGCAAGCAGGGATAGGTCCCCGCTAAGGAGGTCGGCACCGTGAGGTCTTCCTCCTTACTCGTGGATCCCCGCCGGTATCCATGGCTCCTCCACTGGAGAGAGAGAGACGCGAGGGTGGGGAATCGGAGACTCGAGTTTCGAAAATATGAGGACGATGGGCTAAAAGGAATTCTTTTTCTAAATTGGTGTTAAAGAGTTGGTTATTACTATCTTGAGGAGCGGTCTGTCCTATATGAATTGGACTCAATTATCATCACAAGCAAATCAATCGAGTATTCGAACTATGATCTAATCGAATCAAATCATATGATTTTAGGGGTATCTTTTAAAAATAAATTAGGATAAGAATGAATCAAAATAGATTGATAGATTTTGAAATGGAATTTTTAGGGGGTTTTTTATGGGTAATTGATAAAAACCCCATTTTAATGAAATGTTTTGCTAAAAATCCCATTAGTAACTTTTTTTAAAGACAATAACCCCATCAGCATTTTAGTTAGTTGTTAACTAGAGATGACAACAATACCCCTATGTAATCCAACGGTTGGGATTTACCGGAGCTTGATTGCCGGCGAGGAGGGCTCTTCGAAACGTGGGACCAGTGCATTTGTGTTCGTGGAGGTCTCAGTAGTCGATCCACCAGATCCAATCATGAAATAGAGCTTCGCGGTGGCTAGATCTGGAGGCGATTGCGCAGTGGTTTTGGGTGGAGTTGGTCGGCGTCGAAGGAGACGTCTGCAAGGGTGGAGGAGGTCGGAGGTGGGTAGAGGAGAAGATTTATGTGAATTTAGAGGTGGTTTGGAGGCGTTGATGTGGTGGGAGCGGCAATGACGGACAGTGGTCGGTGATGGGTTCTTGGGGGTTGATGTCGACATCGGAGACGAGGACAATGGAGGTGGTTGAGGTCGGGAATGGATCGGGAGATGTGATAGGACTAGTTTGAGGGTGATTTGAGGATGGCTCAGTGGCGGCAGGGTGGCGGATGGCGAGATGGTCGGAGCGGCTCGGGTCGAGCTAATCAAAGTCCCGGCTTCCGTGGCATAGGGTTGGAACCAAATAGAGAAAGAGAGGATAGTGGGGGGTACGGGAGCCCACCTGCTGAGTCATATGTCATATCATAATCAATTTCTAACGTGACGCACACGTGGGGTAATGTTGGTTATTAAGTGAGGGAGAGAGGAGAGGAAAAGAAAGTGGGTGTGGGTGGTTAGCCGTGTCGGGTGGCACAGGGCCAGCTAGGGTCTCTATATAAGCAACTTGTCACTTAATCAACATTCACAAAACTTGTAATGACCTCGAATATTCCAGTTATTGGCTATAATCACACGTACCGTCTCAAAATCAAGTGAATAGATGCCATTGAGAATATTTGACTTTGATTGCCCTCCAAAAACAACAATAAGTCTGTCATCATAAAGAGCAGCTACATGGTCTGATCTTGGGGTTGGGGAAGGTCTTGTCCCTCTGATGAGGCGGACATGTAATAATAAGGATGTCGCTATGTTCCCTGAAAAAAAAAACAAAAATAGATATGCTCGGGATGAGCGCTAGGTCGTCAGCCACGTGAGGTGTGCCAACCGTCACGATGATCAAAAGGATGATAGATTCTAGCGTGTCTCAATTAAGAGAACTTTTGGGTGTCTTGTCCCTATGCCTAAGTTAAGTCTACTGGAAGTCAATGAAGCAATTCCATTGCTAGTAATTTCCGGGGTGATATAATCTCCCGGGAGATAGTATCCTGGAAAATATTCTCCCCGGAGATGATGTGAGGGGTTAAACCCTTCTCTCTTATTTGGTAAGACAAAGGATAAGGTGGGAGAAGATTTAATCAATTATTTAAATTTTTTTATTTTTTAATCCAATGGATCGTATCTCATGGGATTACATATCCCACCTCCCCCATGGGATAATTTTATCCCATGTACATGGGATATGGAGTCCCAATGGGATAATTTATCCCATGCTTAAAATCACACTAAACATGGGATAAAAAAGGGTTCACGGATTACTAATCCTATCCCATCTATAATACCACGAAACAAACAAGCCCCTAGGGTATTGTTAAACTACTCCCAGAGAGAATGGTGATGGCTACTCCTACGCCTATGTAGAGTAATGGCTACTACTACTCCCATGTAAAGTTCCTAGGTAGAAAAAGTAGCGAAAGAAATGAAGGAAATTGTTGTTTTTTCATTGATGAGTGATGTCCATTTCTCCTTCTTCAACAAGGTATTTATACATGATATGCACTAACTGCTCTAACTGCTCCCATGATCTCCATCAACTGTTTCCATGATCTCTGACGGTTGCCTCCATGATCTCTGACAGTTGCCTCCATGATCTCCGACGGTTGCCCCATGATCTCCTCTGATCGCTCCCATGATCTGGTAGCTCTTCATAAGGTTCTCTGCTTTTCTGGAAATGTCATCATATTTATGAAATTACCATCGGGTACTTCTATTCCATTTTAGAGTCTTTTATCATCGCAATTTGATGGATTTCATGAAACAAAAATGATAGATCTCTCGATTAGCTTTCCAACGGTTTAAGAATCAAGTCATTTGGAGTTTAGATGAAAAAGTTATTGTCAAAATACGCTAGCTGCGTTAGGATGAGAATCATACATCGAGGGTCGAGCGTTGACCATTGCTCATTTCGGACCCTTCTATCATCATAATTTGGTAACTTGAATAAAATAAAAGTTGTATATCCTTTAATCAACTTTCTAACGGTCCAAGAATTAGGTCATTTGGACTTCGGATGCCGAAGTTATGATCAAAATACTCTACATGTGTCAGGATGGGAATCGTGTGTCGAGAGTCGAGCGTCGACGCCTCGACGGTTGTGCATCTCAGACCATTCTATCATCAGAATTTGATAAATTTCAAATAATAAAAGTTGTAGATCTTTTGATCAGCTTTCTAACGGTCCAAAAATAGGTCATTTGGACTTCGGATGCAAAAGTTATTATCAAAATACTTTAGCTGCGTCAGGATATTTGGATGGGTGCGTCGAGCCTCGAGCGTCGACCGTCGACGTCGAAGGGGTAACTAGACTAGATATTTATAAAATTGTCATTGACTTCGACGGCATATTTTGATACATCAAATGTCCGAATTTGACGATTCCGTCAACAGAAAATTTTTAGATATTCACGCTTTCTTTCCGGTGGTCCTTAAATCTCCATTTTTGGAGACTGCCCGTGAAAATTATGACCGAAATATTTTGGTTATGTCGAAAGCTATCAAAAGTTAGAATTTTTTACGCTAACAAGTTAATAGCATGAACTCGATAATACTAAAATAGCAGAGAATGTAGTTGAGTGTATATTAAGTAATAAACCAAATGAAACTACAATATGCTGCTCGTTCTTCAACTGACAACATTAATATGCACCAATAGGACCAGTTTTTCGTGGACAAAAGAAAAGCTATTTTATTCTAGTTATCTTCCAATATTCTAGAAAATGATCTTCTTTCAATGGCCCTTTAAAGTAATAGCCATGAAGTTTGGCATGGAAAACAAATATCAAGATATACTTAATGTAACGCAAAGGAAGCCACATTAAAGACTTCAGATGGAACATATGGGATCCGATTGGTACGGGGTTAGAAAAAGTGGGATTAAGAGAGGATAGGGTTAGATGGGGTTAGAAAAAGTGGGGTTAAGAAATGGGGGTAAGAAAAAATAGAGTGATGGTGATAGGTGGAATGCGGATAACCCCGTAATCATTACTTTTGATGTTTTGATAAAAAATGAGGATAATGGGGGATAAAGTGGGGTTATTCCCCCCTTATCCCTCAACCAAACGAGGGCAAGATCAATCAATTCTCTCCCTTTAACATCTTCCCCGGACCCCGTTAACTCTTCGTAGTGTGTCATAGTCGAGCCAGCAACAGAATCCAAGGCATCCAATGCACAACACTAAGCAATCTCGACGCCGAAGCGTCGGATGAAGCCCCAGGTCGAGGCCCTCGAGGTCGAGCGACTAAGCAATCTCGATGCCGAAGCATCGGATGAAGCCCTGGTCCCGAAGTCGTGCAAGATCAAAGTCAAGACAATAGATAAAGCCGAACCATCATGACTACACCTAGACCACTATAACCCCACGTTCTACCTAACTACCACCTGAAAGCAGAAGCGTAGGAAATGGAGCCAGATAGCAGCTGAACGGTTGTGAGAGGTAGGCCACGTGTCAAGATGGCAGCGAGATCCGACCCACGATGAACCATGAAGGATCTTGGGTGGTTGGTCGTAGATGATGGCTAGCAATGGCCACGTGGAGGTGGCAGCCCGAAGTATAAAAAGGTTGAAGATGAAGAAGGAGAGGACCCCGACACATCCAGACTTTCTATTACTACTATTGTAGCTTTACTACTGCATTTCCTTCTAGCTTGTACTTGTAGAAGCTTTCTTCAGAGTTGTAATCTTCAGCTATTGTTCAATGGAAGTAAGTAATCAGTTGCTATCTACTTTATTACTTGCTTAGAATAGCATCTAAATCTTAAGGGTAGCTCAAGTACTTCTTAGGAGTAGATCAACTTATTTTAGGAGTAGTGCAACCATCTCTAGGATGAGAGGGGATGACGGTAGTCGTTATGTAAAGAGGATGAGAGGGGACAACGGTGGTCGTTGTGTAAAGAGGCGGAGGTTCTAGCATCGCCGTCAGGGGCGGAACCAGGGGGGCGAAGGGGGGGCGGCCGCCCCCCCTGGCAACGCCGGAACCCCCTTACCCCCTGACCCTTCACTATGCCTACTGCCTGCATATACTACTCATCAAACTTGTTGGATCTAATCATTCTGCAAAGATTAATGTCATTATGTCAGTGTCATGTACTTTCTCCATCTGCTAAGGCTAGCATAGAACTTCAAGCCTCTTAGGCCCTGAGAGTGGGGTCGTGCTTGACACGCGTTGTCACGTGAGTGATTACCGCGACGACCATTGGTTGGACGGAGAGCAAATGTGTTAAAATAAGAAAGCAGAACACAATTCCAAAGAATAATTTATACGATGGAAATTATTGTGATTGCTAAAAATTTATTTTTTCTGGTGTACAGCAGAGTCTCTGGGTCAAGTCGAAATTCCAATGCATCTTGATCAGTGGGATTTTCTAAAGATCACTTTTGCAAAACAATAGCTCTGCCAACATTCTTAGTTCATACAAGTCAATATTATCATGAGAGTATTAGGAAGACATGGTTCAAAGACTATGGGTGGTTGAAATATAGTGTATCAAAGGATGTGGTGTATTGCTTATAGTGTTATCTGTTCAAAAAACCTCAAGGAGAAGAAGGCGGAGGAGATGTGTTTCCATGTACATGATTCAACAATTAGAAAAAGACAATAGAAAAATTTGGTGAACATGTTGGTGCACATAACAGTTTTCATAATAAAATTAGAGAAAAATGTAAAACACTCATAAATCATGGGCAAAGTGTGTCGCACATATTTTCCGCACACGAGCATAACCAAGAGAATGCATATCGCATTCGTTTAACAGTTTTTTTAGATTGCATTCGTTTTCTTTTGAAACTATTGAGAACGAAGTCATTTTTTAACGTTTTCAAAAAATGCAAAAGCCTAGCATTCAATTTCCACCTCTCAATCGCAGCACATAGTACGGTACATATATTTAAATATTTGTATTGTTTTTATTCCTTAATGTTTGATATTGTAATTCTAAAGTGTTTTTTACATTACTTAAAAGAAAAAAAAATTGGTCATTTTGTTTTAGATTTCACCCCCCCTTAAATCTCATCCTGGTTCCGCCACTGATCGCCGTGGGTTAGGGGTGGACAGCAGAGGTGGCGGGGGCAGGGGTTTTGGGATAAGGTGAAATAAAGCTATCATAGTCTTTTTTTTAAATTACATTAATGAAATAAACCTATTAAATGAGGTTCTTATCTTAAAAACACATCATATGAGATTTTTAGCAAAAAAATTTACTAAACTGGTGTTATCACCAATTGTCTGTATATATATATATACTAGGTGGTGGATCCGTGCCAATTGACACAGCTAACTGCCCGCCCCCACTATCTCTATTATAACTTACGCCACATCAACCCACTATCCTTTCTTTTTCTTTATTTAATTACAATTTTATGCCACGTGTATACCATGTGTGTATAAGTTTATGACTCATATGATGAGTCATAAAAGTAACTACCCTTGGATCTTATAAGATAGATATAAGTATTGATAAGGATGATAAAGCTAACTTAGGGAATATGATAAAGCCAACTTAGGTTAAATGAACATGTAAACTGACTAATAGGAGGAGAACGGTTGTAACCGTTTTTGCTCCTTATAAGATTGATATAGACAATGGTGATATTAGGAGAATAGTTAGAAGATTAGAAGATCTAACTATGTGATTAGAAGATTATTATATAGTAACAACTTCCTTCCCTATATACTTTGCAGCAGACCATGGTAGTGGAAACCCACGATGGCCCAGTCAGTAACAACTTAGGGGGTGTTTGGTTACGATGGAAATGCTGGTGGAATGGAAATGTTTCCACCATTCCACCCAGTTTTCTTATGTTTGGTTGGGGTGGGAAACGGTGGAAACATTTCTAACATTCCACCCAAAACATCACTTTTCATCCAAATGTTTCCACCCAAAATATTGGTGGAAACAACAAAACTGGGTAGAATGGAAAACTGAGTGGAAACAACAAAACCCGATGCCTTCTCTTCCTAGCCCATTTGCCCGATACTCTCCTCTCCCCAGCCGGACGCTCTCCCCTCCCGTCTTCTTCCTTCCCCTACAACCCATCTCCTCACCGCCAACCACCTACTTCCAGCTCTCTCCGCCCGCCCCACTACCATCCAAAGTCACGGCCAACTCCCTCCTAGCCCCACAACCCCGGCCAACTCCTTCCCACCATCCTCCATCGTCTCCAGTGTTTATCATACTCTCGTCAAGCCCGTCCTAATGCGTCGCCGCCGGTGCTGCTGCCACGGTGGCGGGATCATCGTGCGAGGTGTCCAGGTTGGCGGAAGAGGCGGAGAGCGTGGTGCGGCGCCAGGGCTGGCGACGGCGACGGCGGAAGATGAGGGCGTAGGCGGCGAGGAGGACGAAGCTGGCGATGGTTCCGGCGTTGCCAGGGGGCCGCCCCCCCTAGTTCCGCCACGCATGCGTCGTTGCAGCTCCCGGTGATGACGAACCCGTCGTAGGCTTCGATCTACTCGTCCCCGCGAGCTCGCCCCTGGACGCGCGGAACACCTCCCACTCCTCCCCCTCGCCGCCGAGGAGCTTCACGAACACCCCGAAGTACCCACCGTGCACCTTCCGCATGTAGTCGGAGTCCTCCGCGCACAGCAACACCGGAGAAGGGAGGAGAGGGGAGGTGAGGGGAGAGGAGACAAGCGACATAGCTAGGGATTTAGGATTTAGATGTTTTATATTGATTTTTTTTCCAGTTTTTTACTTTTACTGCCGGGCTACAGTGATAATCAAATAATTCGTTTGTCGTCACTGAATATTTTTAGTGACGAAAACAAATTTGTTGTCACTGGTTGGAAGATCTATGTTCATGAAGTAGATGATTAATTTTTGGGATGCAAAGAGAAAGATAAGTAATTGAGATCTCAAAGGAAACTCTTCGTGATGAACATGGAGTTTTTTAATTAATTTTCACCCACTTTTCATCATCATTTCCACTTCAACCAAACAAATGGAAACAGTTTCCATCATACTTTCCCACTCTCATTCCACAACAACCAAACAGACTTAAAACCCAGAACTTTTCATTCCACCAGCTTTCCATTCCTCCAGGTTTCCTCTCCACTTTCCATTCCACCAGCCCTCTTTGCAACCAAACATGCCCTTACAAAAAAAGCCATGCGGGGTTAATTGATTATTTCTAATAAAATATATAATTTTTGCCCTGTACAAGTCTTATTTAGTGACCCCCTTGTTCGCACTGGTTGGTGGCTGTGATATCATGTGCCAAATGGTGCCACCCTTTCTCCGCTTAGCCGATAGCTTATTAATGTCTCATAAGCATACCATTTGTGTAGTATTTGATGTTGAATCATGCTTTCGCATTACTTAAGTTGTTTTACTTAGATTTCTTTCAAGGATTTATAAGTTTTCTTAACAAGTTGTTAATTTCTCGTTTTGGATTTGATTTATTATTTATCTATAATACTCAATTATCTATGATATGTTACATTATGTTTTCTTGGTGATGACACAATATTTTAGCCAGAGGAGTTGCCTAACTCAAGGTTAAATTCCTGGTTTCGTCGCTTTCAATCCAATGGTCGAGAGCAATCATCCTAGCACACGACTGAAAAACCATGCCATAAGCACATGAATCTTTTAGTATAAAAATATACGGCCTTCAAAACTAACCTAAAGTAGCGTTTGGTGTGGGGTTAGTTTATTCCGATTTAACAGGGGTTAAGGAATTTTGGGGTTAGTTTATTCTAGGTTAAGGGAGGATAAGGAATGCGGATATAAAAAAAAAATAGGAGTATTAGGCCATAACCTCAAATCTAATCACTTCCTTGTTCAGAGCCCCATACATCTTGTTAAATAACAAGCCATCTAATACACTGTAGTGGGGTTTTTACTTTAAAAACAAAATTAATGGGGTTTTTAGCAATAAGAGAGACTAAATTGGTGTTATCATCAATTAACTAAAAAATATAAAGTGGTGGTGGTAAGTGGAATGAGAATAAAACAGTAATGATTATTTTTAATGTTTTGAGATAAATATGAGGATAATGGACGTTAATGAATACCAAACATAGCCTAACCGTATGTATATCCTTCTAAATTTGTTTTTATAGTACGAGCATCTTTTCATATAACTGTCATTAAAATTATTTTTCTTTGACTTAGTCAACAGTCAGCCGACTCATATGAAATGTTATATCCACCATTATTGCAAACGATTGACTATGCCATGCGGATATGACGATTTGGCTCATATTCTGTCACGTCAAAACAATATATGATTCAGACCAAAGTAGTTTCAGCTGATGGCATATGATTCAGACCAAAGCTTCAATTGAAAAAAATAAATCCTGTAACAAATGATTCAGACCAAGGTTTAAGGTGATGGACATCCAAAGTTTGGTATACTTTACTCAACCATCTTACCTAAATGTCACCTAAACCCCTTAAAGATCGGAAATCTCCAAACACTAGTTAATGCTAGTTTGACACAGTTGATGAACTAAAACTTAGACCATACGTGACCCCATATGACAGTTAAGTGTGGATGAACCACTTAAAGAAAAAAAAATTCAAAACACCCTCTTTTTGATCAGAAGAACAAGCATATAAACCTTCACACTTGCATGCATGACTCTTATAATTAGCAATTGAGTTTGAGTCTAAAATGGAAACCATGGCTTTGCTGTTGGTGTTGCTATCTGCAATGGTGGCGGCCGCCGGAGCCTACGACAGCAACTCGACGGCGTCCTTCGTCTTCGGAGACTCTCTTGTGGATGCAGGGAACAACAATTACCTTCAGACACTGTCCAAAGCCGATACCCGGCCTAATGGCATCGATTTCACGGCTTCCGGCGGACAGCCCACCGGACGGTTCACCAACGGCCGGACCATCGCTGACATCGTCGGTGTGTATACCCTTTCAAGCCTTAAGAAGACTCTGTTCTTTTCTTTTTTTATCACTTGTTTGAGTTTATAGTCTATATGTGTTACTATTTTATGTGTCATAAGAAATTAAAATTTTTTTTGGCATGCAGGAGAAGAACTTGGGCAAGAAAACTATGCAGTTCCATTTTTAGCTCCAAATACAACAGGTCCTGCCATTTTAAATGGTGTGAATTATGCATCAGGAGGAGGAGGGATCATGAATGGAACAGGCCAGATTTTTGTGAGTTTTTAAATAAATTCTCTCTTTTTTTTTACATAATTTTAAGGTACTCGATCGAAAACTCTAATTTTACTCGAGTGAGTGCTTTTTTTTTCCTCCTTAAATCTTGTAGATTAATAGGCTTGGATTGGAAATCCAAGTAGACTACTTCAACATCACCAGGCAAGAGTTAGATGGAATATTGGGGCAGGCTGAAGCAAAAGACTTCTTGTCAAGGAGATCCATCATCTCGCTGACTATCGGAGCGAATGATTTCCTCAACAATTATCTGTTCCCGGTGCTCTCCGCCGGTGAACGGATTTCGCAGACACCGGACCAGTTCATCGACGACATGATCAGCAATCTAAGGACTCAACTCACTGTAATTTTTCTCCTCATCATATCGCCTCCTCATGAGTCGTGATACAATTAATGCACACCTATATAAGGTGTTGTTGAGGTGGCACACGATGATGTGGCAAAACGGGTCCCACATTAAGCCATCAAGTGGCGACCATGTCACCGTGCCACCTAATCACCATGTCAAGTGTGCAAAATGCACACCCACGTGTGCTTCTTTTTTTGTTGGAGTACTGAGGCCGGGTTACTATTCCATGAATGATGCAGAGGCTCTATAATCTCGATGCCCGGAAGTTCGCCATTGGCAATGTCGGGCCGATAGGCTGCATTCCTTATCAGAAGTCTATTAATCAAATCACAGAGGACGAATGTGTCAGTCTGCCGAACCAGTTGGCGCAGCAGTACAACGCCCGCCTGAGGGATTTGCTCGCCGAGCTCAATGACAACCTCCCCGGTTCTAAATTTCTTCTGGCAAATGTTTATGATCTCGTTATGAACCTCATCGCCAACTACGAGAGATATGGTAAGAAAGCTCGGCATCTCAAACACATGACTTGTATTAATTGAAGCTTATTGTGTGTGAAAAGAGATCATGAGTTCAAGTCTTATATGATATCATGCAGGATTCACGACTGCAAGCTCGTCTTGTTGTGGCAATGGCGGACGGTTTGCAGGGATAGTCCCATGCGGACCGACTTCATCAATGTGCGATGATCGATCACAGCATGTGTTTTGGGATCCATATCATCCGAGCGAGGCTGCTAATCTCCTGATCGCGAAATATCTCGTCGACGGAGACACGAATTACATATCTCCGATCAATCTCCGGCAACTCATGAAAGCTTGAAACGCTTCTTCCAAGTTTAAGATCCACGAATTGTAGGAGAAATTTGTCAATCTTGATGGAGATATTGCACTTTGTCTGATTTGTAATTTTTCAAATTTTTCTTTTAAAATTGTACGTTATATCATGGTTGGATTGGAGACAAAACAATGACGATGACTTTCTTTTTTTCTGGCAAAAACTTTCTACGAGCCAAGCCTTTTCATATATGAAGTCTCTAATTTCTAGCAAATCATCACTATCAAAGGTCGGATGCAAGAACTATAGTAAAAAAAATTCAAAAAAAGAATCCTAAAAGAGCAGAAAACAAAGAGAAGTCTCTTAGTTCTAAGCAACCGAACCTTTCAGCTTTCAAACTGATGGACCTTCAGTAGCTTTTTAGCAAATCAACAATATGGCAATTTAGAATGCTGGTCCTCCAGCTTTCCCACGTACGTCTACTCAAACATATATTTCCTGCAAGCTTGGCCATCAGTAAACCATGCACCAGTTGCATCTACAAAACTGCTAGGTCATCCAGCTTAATTCCCTACGCCAAGCTTCACATATCTGCTATATATCTTGGCTGCTGGACCTCCTTCTTGCAGATGATGTTGATGTAGCTATGCAGATGACTCTAATCATGCTTTGATCACAAATAGTCAATTACATAGCTTACAAGCCCAATTTAGGCCCATTAATCCGTCCCTAAATTCGGCAGATACAAATCCACTAACAAAATTTCCAATTCCATGTATGAACATGGGACCATATCTTTAAGCATATCTTTACTGTATATCCTCTTAAACCGGCTACTGTCTGTTCCTGACCATACATATCATGTATATTAGATTGAAGCATGTGTGTGTGTGTGAGAGAGAGTCAGAGAGAGAGAGAGAGAGAGAGAGAGTTGAAGAAGAGAGGGATGGCGTCCTTCTTAAACTTGGAAGAAGAAGGTCATGAGCATTCCATCTACCGCAAATGCCAACGTCCAGTGACTCTCCAGGTTTAGTACCTCTCCTTCCTTTCTCTCTTCTCCACTCCCTTTTTATTCCTTCTTTTTCTTCTTTAATTCATCGTTTTCTTCTAATATCTAATAGTTATGATGCTGAATCATGGAGTTTGATTAGAAGCATATTTCTCCTAATTAATTATTGTTTTCTCTGATGGAATTACGCGATTTCTTGTGTACGTGGTGCAGTTTAAGGATGTTGTCTACAAGATCAAAACCAAGGCCACCGCCAACCAGGGCGGTGCCGGAGTCGAGAAGTCCGGCGGCAAGGAGCGCGCCATCCTCAAGGGTATCTCCGGCGCAGTTGTCCCTGGCGAGATGCTCGCAATGATGGGCCCCTCCGGCAGCGGAAAGACGACCCTCCTCACTGCTCTCGGGGGCCGCCTCCGCTCCAGCTCGCTCCTCTCCGGCACCATCACCTACAACGGCGCCGCCTACTCCCGCGACGTAAAGCGCAACATGGGCTTCGTCACTCAAGACGACGTCCTCCACCCCCACCTCACCGTCGGCGAGACGTTGCTCTACACCGCGCTCCTCCGCCTTCCTCCCTCCCTCTCCAGGCACCAGAAGGCCGCGCATGCCGACACCGTTATCGCCAGCTTGGGGCTCACCGCATGCAGAGATAGCATGGTCGGCGGTGGATTAGTCCGAGGAGTGTCCGGCGGAGAGAGGAAGAGAGTAAGCGTCGGCCAAGAGATGCTTATCGATCCCGGCATCCTGCTCTTGGACGAGGCGACGTCGGGGCTGGACTCGACGACGGCGCAGAGGATTGTGTCTGTGCTAGCGGAGCTGGCCAAGGGAGGGAGGGCTGTGGTGATGACCATACACCAGCCATCCAGCCGGCTCTTCTACATGTTCCACAAGGTGTTGCTGCTATCCAATGGCAGTCCGATATATTTCGGTAAGGGATCGGACGTGATGCCATACTTCTCCAGCATCGGTCACTCGCCGGCGGCGCCGATGAATCCGGCCGACTTCCTTCTTGACCTTGCCAATGGTATTTGCGACAATTAACCAATGTCCTATTTTTCATCTCCTGATTTTTTTTTGAAACCATCAAAATAATTAAGATGGCAAGCAAGCAGATGTGCCTGACGAACAATCGGAAATCGACCAAGAACTCGTTAAGGAATCACTTGTGTCCGCCTACACCTTCCATCTACAAAACAAAGTGAAGGAGGAGGCCGAACAAATTGCCGGGGACTACGAAGAAGTCGAGCAAGACAGCCGGAAGGCCGCAACTCATGATCACCATTGGAACACGACATGGTGGCAGCAGTTCACTATCTTGCTGAAGCGAGATCTCAAGGAACGAAAGCACCAGGCCTTCTCCGGCTTCACCATCGCCCAAGTCCTAGTCGTCGCCCTAGTCTCCGGCCTTCTCTGGTGGCGATCCGCCGGCCGCCTCACCGATCAGGTTAATTAACTCCATGATCGAACACCCTGATGCATCAATCCTAATTGCTTCAATTAATCCTTCATTTCATGGTTGTATACATGCATGCATGTTGATGATCATGATCAGGTTGGGCTTCTCTTCTTCATCATCCAATTCTGGGCCTTCATCCCCCTCCATGAAGCCATATTCACCTTCCCTCTGCAACGGGCAATGCTGGCCAAAGAACGTTCGTCCGGCATGTACCGGCTCTCATCCTACTTCGTGGCGCGCATGGCCGGAGACCTGCCGATGAGCCTCGTCCTCCCGACCGTCTTCGTCACCGTCGTCTACTGGATGGTCGGCCTGAAGCCGGCGGCCGCCAACTACTTCGCCACCCTCGCCGTCTGCCTCCTGTGCGTCCTAGTCTCCAGCAGCCTCGGGCTCGCTCTCGGAGCCCTCGTCATAGACCTCAGGGTCGCCTCCACCGCCGCTGCCGTCATAATGATGTCCTTCATGCTCGCCGGAGGATTCCTCGTGCAACATGTTCCGGCCTTCGTGGCGTGGATCAAGTACATCTCCATCTTCTTCTACACCTTTAAGCTGCAAATAATCTCGCAATTCTCGCAGGATGAAACCTATGAATGCGCTGGAAAGAACACATGCAAGGTTGTGGATGTTCCTCTCATTAAGCATGTTGGATTGGATCATAAGGAGGTTGCCATTGGTGTGCTATTCGCCATGCTCTTCGTTTATCGGCTTCTTGCCTATCTCGCATTGATGAGAGTTGGAGCCACATGATGAAGGAATTTTTTTTTTTTGAGGGCTAATCGGTTTAGGCTTTGTTTGATACTTTAATCATTGTATCATAGCCTTTATCGATCCTAGAAATTATAGTTTTTCTTGTTCTTATTTCTTAAAATTCTTTCTTTGACTTGATGTGGACTGCTTCTTGTGTTCAACTAGGAATTAGAATCCTACACGGACTACCCAGCTCCCTTAGCTTCTTTATATAACAATATACTCTTCTTTAATGCTTTAGAACCTTATCTAGCTACCCCCAAGAAGCGTCAGCTATGGCAAAGATGAACATCCTTAAAATAGCAAGAACAAGAAGAGATCGATCAAGACCAACAAGCTCTAGAAAAGACAAGATCATCTCAATGGCTCCAACACATGCAACTAAAAGAAAGAGATCAGAAAAACCAAAAGAAGAGACCCACAAGAAGAAACAATATCGCCAAAAGGGAGAGGAGAAGAAGCCGGCGGCAGCACCGCCAGTCGAAGAGAAGAAGAGTAGAGTGGTGCGCCTCACCTTCGCCGACCCAGACGCCACCGATTCCTCCTCGGACGACGATGCGGAAGAATCCACCAAGAAGAGGAAGGTCGCCGTCTTCATGATTCCTGCACCCTACGTCAACCGCAAACAAGTGTTGGAGGACAAGCACAAGAACTGGGAGATGATGATGATAAAGAGAAGGAAGAGGAGCTGTAGGAAGGACACAAGAGTGGCGTTTGCATGGTGGCCGCCGGCGATGTTTTGGTATGAGGTGGTGGTGCCGCTGCCTAACAATCTCCAAGTGCTGGATGAGATCACGTCCCTGGAGGAGCTCTTCGCCGGATGCCTGCCGGAGGACTAGGGCAGTTAACTCGTTGATCAATGGAAATATTTTGTGCATTACTTCAATTATAATTTTTTTTTTAATAATTAAGCACGCGCGGCAGGGGGAGAGTACCGGCTGGAGGTGAGAGAGGGTATACCAACCTTCGAACCCGGGTCCTTCACAGGACACCCAAGCTATCATACCATATAAGCTAAGGGAGGTTGGTAATTATAAGTTTAAGGAAGGGCTTTGTTGATTGAGTCGGTTTTTTTTTTTGTTGATTTTGGCTCGTTTTTTGACAAATGATCGATCACTATAATGATCGATCTTTCTTTGCATTATTCCCGACAGAGAGATAATTTTACAAATATCGATCATCCTCTATGAAATGATCGATCTTCTTGTTGCAGCCAGAAGTGACAGAGAGAACGTTGTAAGATGATCGATCTTCTTCATGATGTTGAGATTCTAAGGTTCCTCTATAAAATGATCGATCATTTATTTGTAAATGAGAAAACCGAGAACTCATATCTATTCCGGAATTGATCTTTTTGGAGGTTATAAATAGATGTTTTGTAACCCCAATTAATGAGGGGTAATAAGAGGGTTTTGGAGAGAACTTGAGAACATTTTAAGAGAGGCTTTTGCCCTACCTTGTACTCCTTCATTTTGATTAATAGATTGATCTCGTCATACCGCCCGTGGATATAGGCTATTGCCGAACCATGTAAATCTTTGTGATTTTGGTGTGCTCTCTCTATCTTCTCTCCCTCTATTCTTTGATGTGATTGTTTTCTTTTCTGTTTGTTGGTGGATTCTTGCATTGGGGTACCTTCCGACGCAACATTTATTATTATTTTTTATTAGATAAGCTCGTGGGCTGCGGGACCAAAAAAAAAAAAAAAAAAATACAGAAAAACATCATATATGTGGGACCAAACATCGTAAAAACATCGGTTTAATTATAGATTTTTTTTTATTAAACTTCCACGAAATGTTTACAAATATAGCTGCATCTGTAGCAATATCTTTCATCCGAGAGTGCATTACGGGATTGAGACTGACCTGCGTAGCACCAATATACATATGTTGTCACAAAGAATAAGTGGAGATTTTGAAACTGACAGCTGTAATTCAGATAGCAAATTAAGATTTAATCCAGGCAATTTCGGAGGTGCTAGCGGCTAGAGCCCTGTACTCTGTCTGCTTCGGTGGAGGAGTGAGCAATGGCCTTTCTGCTTGCGAGTACTCCATGAAACAAGATTTGTGCCGATAAAAACAAGATATGCAGCAGTGCTTGATGAGCGATCATCCAAATTACCTGCCCAGTCGACATCGGAGTAAGCTTGGATATTGAAGTTGCTGTCACGACGAAGATGAAGACCATAATGAATTGTGTGCTTGAGGTAGCGCAGGATCCGTTTAGAAGCAGTCCAATGTGCGCTGTAGAAGGCTTATGCATAAATTGCGTCAATTTGTTCACAGAGAACGCAATATCATGACGTGTGAAAAACAGGTATTAATTGAAGTGCACCAATTACCTGCCTATATTCAGTGACATCAGTGAGCGGAGAGCCATCGTCGTCTACCCAACACAGATACCGGTAATAATTCTTGAAAAATTAGAATACAGATACGGCGAGGATACGATAATATAATAATATATTTAATATCATGTTAAGTTAAAAATTTGAAAAAAAAATGCATTCAAATTTTAAATTGTTCATTTATGTCATCTCTAAAAATAAAAAAAATAATGTTTAATAATAATGTATTCATCTACATAAACATAAAGGAACTTCAAAAACAAATAACATAAGAAAATCACGTATCCGAGTGTACCGGGTGTGTATCTGTACAGCATAGACCATCATTGAGTTTAAGAGCTGCTTTGTGGGTGCACTTCCTTTGCTAGCTCCATCCATTTTCACACGTTCAAGTAAGCCTCGATGTATTGCCGTATTGGTGTTGGCTAAGAAACATTTCAGTAGAGGTTGGAATAGCTTCAACACCAAGAAAATAATGAAGGGGACCCGGATCCTTGATTGAGAATCGAGAGATGAGATTTTGAATCACTGAATTGACCAAGCTCGGATTGCATTATATACCAATAAGTACATAATGTGGTCGCCTGAGTGATAAATGAATAGAGAGACGAATATGATTGTGATTGACGAAAACCAAGGTCGAGTAGAGTGGCTTAATTTAGCTCATTGTACCACGTTTTCGGTGCTTGTTTGAGTCCATAGAGGGATCTTTTTAATTTGCAAACAATATTAGGACAAGAAGGATCAACGAAGGAAGGGATACCCGGCCGGCAAAAACTTGCTCTTTGCTGGGTCTGTAATTTTTTATGCAAAAGTTTTCAATGAATGTTCTCTGACTACTGTCCATGGCTTTCACCAGAACCTTGGCCCATGAAATCGGTAACCATTCATGGAATTCATGCTGCAAGGTAGGAAATCAAAGATATCTGTCATAGTATTAAGACCAAGGCCAAATCATTCAAGCTTTTATAGAGAGAGAACAAGATCCAATCAAGGAAAGAGATCAAAGATCATATATTATATTGACTATTAATGAAAGATAAGATCAAGACCCAATCATCCAAGCTACTAATAGAAGAGATTAGTAAGGATAGTATCAGGGATATAGTTGCCTAGAGAAGAGATCAAGGATCAATCATCCAGGCCATTAGGAATGTAACCAAGTATAGATAGGATGCATGTAAACTAGCTGGCTGTGTGGGCTCTGTTATTCTTGGAGATTCTGGTCTGCAGTCAGTCTGCTACTCATGGATCCTTAAACAGTCATTAGTAATCAATCAGCTTGATCACTTATCTTGCATTGCGTGCATGTTTCTACTTCTGGTATCAATAAGCATACTTTAAAGAGTTCCATTCTTATTTGTTTATTTGTTGAATTCCCTACAAGCTAAGTCAATCTGTTTATTCGATCGATCGGGCTTTGCTTGATACTTTAATCATTGAATCCTACCTTGATTGATCGAGAATCTTTAATTTGATGATGTTGATTTCTTGTGTAATTAGATGGCTTTTTAAGTATCAAATGAGAAAGAACAATTCTCCAAAAAGGAAAAAAAAACGAAAAAGAAACACTGAAAATAGAAATAATTAGAGGCATGGGACTCCCATCATTTAAGTCATATATAGAAGTTAATTGAGATTTTTACTCATGAAAGAGATGTATTTATACATTAATTAAGTGATGAATTATTGGTCTCAACATCTCCCTGTTCTACATTTCCCTCTTCAACGAAGATTGTCTGCTTCAAATCTGCTGAACCCTTGGCACTTAATTTCCCTGCAAAACAAGTTATTTTTATCATGAAAGAAAATCCGATTTATATGATCAACTCAAAACAAAAAAATCCAATTAGAAGAGGGCGAAATTCAAAAAAAAAAAAAAAAAAAATTACCATCTTCCTCTTTGAGTGCAATCTCCTCCGGTCCACCTCTGCCAACTGATCCTCCGGCCTCCATTGATGCTTCGGCTTTCTCACCGCTCTCGGCCTCCGGAACACCTTCTTCTCTACTTCCTTCCCTTCCTCCGGCGGCCTCGATCTTTCCAACTTCATTGTTGGGCTCGCGCTGCGGCGAGTAATACACCAATCCCTCGCTGCTCCCCACTCTGCCGGTGGCAATGGCCGCCACCAAATCCTCATCCTTCCTCGACGAGAAGTACCGGTCCGGCGAGTCACAAGATACGTCATTAGTACTAACAATTGTATCGTTGGCATTGATCACCGGCGCCTCCAGAGACTCATTTTTCACGGCGACACCTGCCTCCACGGCCTCTGGCTTCTCTGAGACGGGATCGGCGGCGGCAGGGGCTGTCGTCATGGTGTTCGGACTGGTTTGGCTCTTGGAGGCATCGGTTTTCTTGGTCAGGAGGCGGCGGAGGCGCACCATGTTGCCGGTGGCCACCTCCTCTTTGGACCCACCACACCCCATCTTGAGATAGAGAGAGAAGAGGGTAGAGAGAGAGAGGTGGTCGAGGAGGAGAAGGTGGTGGTGGCGGCGGGGATGAGGGATTGGGAGAAGGGGGTTCTTATGGCTCATGTTTTAGTTTTTAGACAGCTTGGCTTTGTGAGAAGAGAGATGAGGAGGAATGGAGGGAAGGAGGAGGTCGGCGGTTATGACGGTTGGACCAACTGTAACTAATCTTGACGTTTTCTTGTTCACGCGGTTTGCTATTATTCTTCGTATAGAATCCTAATTTGGGAAATGGATTATATAAGAGCAATAAATTGAATGAGGAACAAATATTTAATTTGTTGATCATATAAGGTTGATAAATCAGAGGATGGCGTGGAATATCGATTCAAAACTTGCTTTTTTTTAAGGCAAGTTATAGGTCAACTAGCCCAGCAGCACATACACGTAATTGGCCTGTTAAACTCTTGTTTTCATATTCGTATTGTATTTGCTTTTATGCAAAAAAAATAATATTTGAGACCAGATTGATGAGGAAATTTTATCCTACCAAGAAAAGCTTTTCTATGCTAACATGCGATGTTTGATGTTTGGCAAGGGAATAGGGTTAAGGGATTAGGATAATGAGTGAAAATAGATTAAAATATTTTTTTCATTAAAAAAAAATGGGAATATAAATTGGAGTTAAATAGGAAATAGAATAAGTGATATTCCTATTTTTTAAAATGGCCTACATTAATTTTTATTATTCCAGTTTCATTAACCCCGTTTTGTTTGGAGATAAGTTGGGATACGTTATTTCCAAACCAAACACAGTCTGATTAAGGCCCGTTTGATACGGGGATAGTTAATCATGATAAAAGTTATCCCGAGTTAAGGGAAATATTTCTCTTATTTCACACTTTATCTCTAAATATCCATAAAAATTTATCGCCAATCCACCTACTATTTTCTCTAATTTTTTCTTTATCCCAATAATCATGCTCAGCCCATAATAACTTTTATCCCAAATAGTTCTAATCCCAATTAGATTCCCTGTCTATATATATATGCACAACAAAATCTCAGAAGTTCCAAACAATTCCCCTATTGGCCAAAAGCCCCACCACTCTCTGTCTCTCTCTCCCCTCCGGTTCCGGGAGAACGACCCAATCACCACCCTCGCTAAAATCTTCCGTTCTTTTGTGTCAATGGAGACCTCTGCGGACGATTCCCGGCTTCATTTCGGCGAGATGGAACTTGGGTATGTCTTTTCTCGAGTTGTTTCTTGATTTATTCCATCAAAATCTGTTTTTTTTTTCGTGTTTTTTCGGTGGAGATTTTATTCGTTTGTCTCCAGATGCGAGCACTATAGACGGAGGTGCAAGATCCGTGCCCCTTGCTGTGGTGAAGTGTTCTCCTGCCGCCATTGCCACAATGAGTCAACAGTACTCCATGTATTTCTTTTAGTTTTACGGACTTCAGCCCTAAAAAAAATCTGATTTTGATTGGTGCCCTCTTGTTAAATTTGTCGGTTTGGTCTGATTTGTCGTTCATGGTTCTATTGATTCAGAGTGACCGCCACGAGATTCGTCGGCAGGACATTCAGCTAGTGGGTTTTGATTTTCTAATTTAGCTTCTATCTTTTCTTTTATTCCCATTCTCGGGCAAGAATTTTTGGGTGATTGGCTTTCGATTCTTTATGGTTTCTTGCAGGTAATTTGTCTGGTTTGTGAAACCGAGCAGCCGGTAAGAGCATTTTCTTGAACGATTCTTGTTTATATGCTTGTGTTTTCTGTTTGCTTTATAACCTATGTGTTCTAGGTCGGGCAAGTGTGTTCAAACTGCGGGGTCAACATGGGTGAATACTACTGTGGAGTGTGCAAGCTCTTCGATGATAATGTATGCTTTCTTCATTTGTTTCAACGGGTTTTGTTTAAAATTTATACAACTATTGACATTGTTGTTCTGTTCTTGTTGCATTACAGACAAGTAAAGGCCAGTACCATTGTGATGATTGTGGTATCTGCAGGTGATCATCATGCTTTTCCTATCTTGCAATTGCATTTTCATATTTTTGTATCACTTAAGGGTTACAATGGCCTAATGTATTGAATTCTTACAGAGTTGGTGGCAGAGACAAGTTCTTCCACTGCCAGAAGTGTGGTACATGCTGAACCTTTTCCTTCCATCATTGAGTATATGATATTTAGCATTCATCGTGTCTTATGCATCTTGCTATTTGGAGGCCATGATTTTATTGCTTCTGATGTGCTATCTATAGGATCTTACAATACAGCAGATGATCTGTGCTCCTGCTGATTCTTTCAAAACTTCCGCAGGATCCTGCTACTCAGTTGGCTTGCGTGATAACCATTCATGTGTCGAGAATTCAATGAGGCACCATTGCCCGATTTGTTTTGAGGTTTTTGGGACTCTGTGTGCTAATGAGTTGGTACTTTTTCTGTGGTAATTAATGCTTATAATGTCATATGTTTTGGTGTAGTACCTTTTCGATTCTTTGATGGATACCAGAGTTCTAAACTGCGGGCACACAATGCATATGGAATGTTTTGAAGATATGACGAAACATTCCCAGTAACATCTCATACAACTTTCACTTTTTTTTCATATGGTTTGTTTTTATGCCGTGTGCATTTACATGTATGGCCTATAATAGCGTTTTAAAATCCACATCCTTTGTGACTTTTCCTGTAGATACGCCTGTCCAATATGCTCCAAATCAGCAATTGACATGTCAACAGCATGGAGGAGGTTAGATGAAGAGGTAAGAGTTGTTTTAATCTTTCTTTCTTTTCACTTTATAAGCTCAACGGTAGTAGATGGTAATAGCTTCACTAGCATGCTCGTCATCAATAGCAGTTGCAGTTTAATACTAGAGTTTTGTCTAATGTATGTTCGAACTGACGTGTCACTGTGTGACCATAAAACCAGTTCTACTCAATATACGATATGTAAAGAAAATGCTCTGCTTCCTTAGAATGTAGATTCTTTCTTCAGAAAAAACAGAAAGCACGTAATCTTTCTTGAGGAAATGAACATGTTTTGGTTTAAGGAGTCAAACCATTATAAGATTCAACAACCTTCCCACTTTACACATTTTTTAAATCCTGACATAAGAAACATATTCTGCAACATATACGTGGAAACTAATAGGAACACTGGAAGATGTTTTGATAATGGAAACCATGAAGATTCTATGCCAGGCTTTGATACCTATGTCAATATCTTGTTGACTGAACTAGTTAGTTGGTGATAATAAATTCCCCTTATGTCCTACATTCAACTGCATCCAAGACTTATTGGATGGATGATTTGAGCATGATATGGAAGTAGATGCCATATATTCTGTGTACAGTCCACTCTTTCTTTTCTTGTCAGTTTAAATACTTGCTCATAAATAGGGCATATGTTTGAGATTTGCTAGCACATCTCTCTTTCCCTCTCTCTCTCTCTCTCTCTCTCTCTCTCTCTCTCTTTTAATTTCTGTGAAGCTATGCTCTGCTTCTGATGTACATTTGTTAACAGATAGAAAGAACAGCCATGCCTGAAGAATATCGGAACAGGAAGGTAAATTTGTCCTCGTAGTACACTATGTTACAAGAAAAACTAGAGACTGTATACTCGAAACTGAATCTTTAATTTTCATGCTTCATGATTCGAAACATATTTGGTAGAGAACCAATGAGTATTGTCTATAATTATCTCTAGTAGCATAGTAGACTATCTCCCTGGTTCTGTTAAAAAACAAAACAGGTTTTAAAAAGAAATAAAGAAAAAAGAATGGGATCGTAACCGCTTCGTTATCTGACTCTATGGTAAACTCAATTGATGTTCTGAGTTTGTTTATGTGACATCTCACAGGTGTGGATCCTCTGCAACGATTGCAACGGCACAACTGAAGTCTCTTTCCATATCGTCGGCCATAAGTGCCAACACTGCCGGTCCTACAACACTCGAATGATCACTCCTCCTGTACCTCCTCCCTGAACATCAGATTATAATAGCGCCATGGCAGCAGTGGATGCATTCTTCTTCCAGTGGAACACTGTAACTAACAAAAGCCCTGAAGTCTTTCACAGGATTGTTCTGAATGCGCCAGTCTCGGACTAGTTTCCATTACAGCCTTCCGCAATTCGTGGAAGCCATTTCGATTTCGCCATCATTCAATTCATTCTCTGTTTGAAGTATTTTATCTCATAAGCCATGTCAACTTAAACGCTTTTAAATTTGGGGCCATTTTTTGTTGGCATAAGCAGAGGAAATTTAAAATTATGTCGAGGGCTTTTAACGGTCACGATATTGCCTTTTTTTATCTTCAATTTGGGCTGTAAACCCATCACAATAGATTTTCTCAACGAGAACTAACCAGAGGATGTAGTAGTTTCTCAAGAAGCCTTGTAAGCAAGCGACCATCATCAAATAGAATTAGGTAATCCAAGAACATTCTTGATTTGGATGGATCTTGAATATTTTGTGCATCTAAGAATATTTGAAATGAGGCAACATCATATCCCAAGCCCGCATTTGCACCCCTCCTAAGCAAAAGCAAAGGTAAAAGGGCTTTAACTAATCAAAGCAGAAAGAAAGAAAACAGTAGAAAAAAATGACAAGACTTGATGTGCTGCTGTTAAGTAAATGGACTAAACATTCCCTTTAACCAAAAAAAACAAAGGTATAAATTGTTTTCATATTTCTCTAGCAATTGAACGTGAGTTCAATGCAGTTACACCAATAAGACTTAAAAACTACTTCATCACACCATTCTTGATGTGAAACCCTTTCCTGGTTAAATAAAAAGCGCCACTATAGTGCCAGATGACCCCGGTGCCTTCAGACCAACATAGCTGCAGCCTGCAGCCCAAAGGAACAGACAAGAGGATCTGCTGATACAACACAAGAATGAAAGGTCCAAGCCAGCCATTTAATTCGACCGCCATGATGCGTGGGGCGCCTGCCTCCGATACTCAAATTGACAAAATAAATGCAGCAAATCTCTATTCAAGTCATCTCCTCCGCCTCCCCTAAAATGAGCCATGTGAAACAGCCTCAACATCAGTATTTAACAGCTTACTGCATTTTTATACTCCAAGTGAGATGGGCATTTAACAGTGATGTCATAGTTGCTCGACCAATAATGATCAACATTAGTTCTTCGTGCATTGTTGAGAATTTTTTTAAAGTCTGGCTTGTTTGTTCTAGCAAAATCAAACTGACATGATTAAAAAGGAAAGAACATACTACGCTAATTAACTTCTACTGATAAAATTGACCAATATAATCATCTGTCACTTAAAGTTGAGGAACTTGATTTGATAAAAGTATAAGCAAAAAGTTGGCAAGGGCCTCTTGATTTATTAGAGGTGTAACCCCTATTAAAAAGGACCGGAGAGAAGATTAGAAGGGCACAAACCAACTAAATTCCAGTTAAAGGTTTATGAGTCTACTTCAAAGTATTCAGTGGTACTTTAAAACATCATGCACGATAGTATCCATGCAGACAATATGTGAACTTACTGTGCTAAGATAGTCATCCATGACTGATTGCTTTCGTTTCTTTAATGAACTCAATGCAGGGTTCTCCAGAGCAGTTGCTTTTGTTATTGAACGCTTTGTTGGTGTCAGATTCTGAAAGGCATCAGAAACCAGTCAGGAATATGGACTTCATGTTTAGCTAGATGCATCAAGAAATTGCACGGAGGAAGACGAGTGGGGGGTTGGAAAAAACAAACTTTGAGTAAATGAATTTGCCACTGCTATGAGCTAGGATATTAAAAGTTGAAGGTTATAATATGTAATACTGAGAGCAGAGACTGAGGGCAAAGAAGCTCAAGCGACAGAAACACTGGACCTTCGCATGCTTTTTATCTTTCCTAGCTTGCCTCTCCTGCTCATCGTATTCATGATTTTCTCTCTCCACCAATCGAATGAGTTTATCACAGCGCCTTGCTAGCTCTTGTGTTGTGCGGGATTTCACAAACCAGTCGAAGCGAAATAGAGGTGACATGCGGAAAGATGCTTTCAAGTCGTCCCAATTTCCATAACCAAGTTTGTGGACCATGCATAACTGAAAGACGGTTGTAAGCATTTAGGTGACAAATGAGCTTAAAATACGGCATTTATGACTTAAACAAAGAAAGGCTGGGTGCTGAGGTGAACCATGAAACGATCGCATTCTTCATTGTACAACTTCCCTTTGTTCTGGCCATACTGAATCTTCAATTCTATCCATGGGTTTTTGTAGCGATCTAACTTTTTCCCAATCGCTCTCATTATCTCATCCTTCCTCGAGATTCTAGCCTCTCCTCTTTCTATGTTCTTGATAATCCGGTCATAATCTGATAATAATCAAACAAGCCAATACCTTCAGAACAAGCTGTAACAAGACCAAGTAACTGAACCGTAACTTAAAACATTGCACCGGTGGAATAAGCATGCCTCTGAAATTAGTTTATATAAAAGGTAGCCAATTTTGCATACCATTTAGTTCCGTGTATCTTTCTCTAAAAACTCTGGCATAGCGCTCAACTTCCTCTTCTGTTTTCCCCTCCAATTCTGAGGCTATGCTTTTCATATCATTACGGCCAAACCTTTCACATGCTCGAATGAAAGTATTGAAGTCTCTCCTGGTCCATGTAGAGAAACCCTGGAATTGCAGATAGCAATATCAGAAACCCCCAAGAGATCAATTTTAACAAACGACAAATTATCTCACCTGTTCTAATAGCTGCTCCTTCTCTTCCTGTTCCTCAGCAGTCAACGGTTCCACTACATCTGAGAAATTAACAATCAGTAAGATCTTGAAAACCAGACTCATATATACAGCAGGAGAAAACGACTACCTTCCGGTTCATCGTCTATGGTGTCTTTTAACTGATTGCGCTGATGAGTTTGCTGAAGACCCACCCAACAAACAAACAAACAGAAAGAAAGAAAGAAAAAAAACAAGTGGATTGAGCAGATATTCACAAAAAGATGGATACAACATAGCAGTAATAGAAGAAACAAGTGCAAGAATAAAAGCAAGATGAATGTTGTCTTGGATCATGATGTGGATGTTGTCATGACTACTAGTATAAGCTAAGGGGCTGATAAAGCTACACTTGGCAGTCGGCACTATGCTAATAACATAACTAAGTTATCAAGTATATGCCATTTTTATAACATTGACATAAAGCTCACAAACTCAATAGTGAGCGTCTATTAGTAGAAAACGAAACAGGGGCCATCACAACAATACACTATTTTGTAGGTAAATGAATAAATGATCAGCCATGTTGGTTTGCTGGATGGGGAAATATGAGTCAAGAAACAATGGACTAAAAGCAGAATGGACAAAAATAATAGTAGTATGTTGCACGTACCATAAGATACCGTACTTCTTTTTCATATATCTCACTGAGTCTTTGGGTATTAAAAAACTGAAAATCATACCTGAAAAGGACAGGAAACAAGGCAAGTGGTTTGATATTTCTTTTTCTTTGATATAATGTGACAAGATTTATTTTGAATCAGAGTACAAGCAGTACAAAAATTCATTACACTTGAGCTTCATACTTAAAGCACCAGAACTTACAGTTGAGGCATCCGGGGTATCCGAGGCTCCTTAGATTTTGCTGGCCCAGCTTGCCGGAGTGCTTGTTTGGAATGATCAGACTCCGAGTAACTACAGCAACGACAAGAAAAAGATAAACAAACACAAATATATTTGAGCAGAATGTATCTCCAAGCTGAGGGCTTACTTGCGTTTCCTTTCCCTTTTGGATGGCTCAATCCAATTCTCACTAACAAGTTTTTTAAGGTCGAGCTTGTCATCATCCTTCATGAAAATAAAGCGAGGGCCCATGAGTTGCTCAACCATAAGACATATATAATAAATGACATTAGAGTAGGAACCATACATTATCTTCATCGAAGTCATATAATTCAGCAGCTGCACATATGAGATGAATATGTCAAATCACATTTCATTCAGGTAATGAAAAAAAAATCAACGAGGAGTTTTACATACTATCATCCATCTTAAATTTTATAGCATCTTCAGTGAACTTCTTCATTTTTGCATCAAGCTCGGCTGTTGCCTCTTCTCCTTTGGCTATGATCCGATCAATATCCTCGTCGGTTATCGTACTGTCCTTGGAACTGAAAACCATCTCAGCACCAAATCTCACCATTTGCAACAACTCATTTTTATTGACAGCTGCATGAGAGAAATCGATGTAAAGCATATATCCATTACATCCAGAAACATATTTCAGCGACAGGACCATAATGCTGTAAGAATCGCTTACTTTTCTGTTCTGCCAGACGACCTTGTTGAATTACTAAAGCGTCAAGTGCAAGCTTCTTATATGCCCTCTCGATCACTTTTTCCTCAATAGTATACTGCAATATTTGCAGGGAAAGATTCAGTAAAGGACAACACATTTCTACTTCATAAATCCTTAGATCTCTCCAAAATAAAGCTGGACCTCAGTGCAAAATCGAAACACTTGAACTTCTTTCTTTTGCCCAATTCTATGAGCACGGTCTTGTGCTTGTAAATCAACCTGTGGATTCCTAACAATCACAAACAAAATATACCATCACAAAGGTTAAAATTGTGAATTTCAAGCAACTAGATGTGTACAAGTGGTACAACAATTTACCAATCGCTATCATAAAGAATGACAATATCTGCAGTGGCAAGATTAATCCCCAAGCCACCTGCTCTAGTTGAAAGCAAGAAAACGAACTTGTCACTTCCAGGCTGATTAAAAGCTTCAATTGAAGCATCACGGTCTTCTCCACCAGTATTTCCATCAATTCGACAATACAAATATCCACGATACATTAAATAGTCTTCTAAAATATCCAGCAATCTCGTCATCTACATCCCAGGAAAATGAGACTTAATTATGAGAGTGAGAGAGAAGGGGGAAAGGAGGTGCTTATGGTAAAAATGTGAAAACTGAGTGTAGTGGGAACAGATGTTATCAGAGCTCTCACCCAAACCATGAATAAACAAATGGAATCAGAGAATTGAAACCAACAAGATTGATGATTTAGTAAAGCCACATGAAATAAAACTTGTGGAAAGTGATGGAAGACTAGTATTTAGCTTCTTCAAAACATTGGTTGCAATTTTGACAAAAGCTTAGATAGATAACCAAACAATCTTTCCCTGCTAAATTTTTTGCATCCATTTCCATGTTCAAAGCTTCAGACTCTGTGACCAATGAAAGATTACGATATCCATTACAGAAAAAACAGATAGTTCAAGAAGTGCTATGGAGTGACAGACCTGCGAAAATATGAGGACTCTAGAGTCCCTCTGTTTAAGCTTAGGAAGCAGCTTATCGAGAAGAACCATTTTTCCTGCAGACAGATAATTACAAAACATAAAACACACATCATTAAAGTGGGCACAAAAAAACCAAAAAACAGGAGGGAAAAAACTGACGCACCGGCACTTGTGATTAGATGTTCTCCAGTCGAGTAAGGTGGGCCAGGTTCTGCACCTTGGAACAGATATGGATGATTACTACATTTGCGCAGCTGCATGGCAATGTTCAAAAGACGCTTACGATCTCCACCAGCATTAACAACCTCCAAATCTTTCTGAAGAAGGGCACGATAATACTGCTTCTGCAACTGGGACATTCCTACTTTAAGTATAGTTTCCTTCTTTGGGGGCAAGCCTTTTTCAACATCAGATTTTAGCCTTCGGAGTAGAAAAGGGCGAAGAACCTTTATGTGATCATGTTGGTTATTAAAAACATTGGTCAGACGTCAGACAAATGGAAAGAAGAGGGTCGCATACAACATTTTTACTAAAATTTACCTTGTGAAGCTGCTGGACAACCTCCTGCTGATCATTGTCTCCAGATATTTGGAACCACTCGTCAAAGGTTTCTGCCGAACTAAAAATTTCAGGAAGCAGAAAGTTGAGAAGAGACCACAATTCGTGAAGATTGTTCTGCAAACCAAAAAACATAAATAAAAAAAATAGTTAGATAGGAGGAATAAAAACAAAAGGTAATTAATGAGGTCCAAAACATGCAAATGAGAAACATGGTTCAACCGCCATGTATTTAAAACTATTACATCTAACCAGCTAGCATATGATTTATTGCACTCAGACTACTACCACGAGACGTCCAAGCCTAGTTGCCACGCGCAGAAGCCCTACCCATTGGATTGAAATTTGAAGTTCATAAAGTTAGGAACAGCCTTTTCACAATGATCGTAAACTCAGAAAGATTTGGGATAACAAGTGAACATGATAATCTTCATAGAGAAAACTCCATTTGTAACCAAACACATGGAGTATAAGCAAAGTAGATATGGAGAAGCTGTTACACATGTTCCACATTTTTTTATGGGAAACTTACAACTTGGTAAATTTCACAGGTCTACACAAAATTAACAACAATAACAAGTAGAGCAGCACATATACCTGGAGAGGTGTGCCAGTAATAAGTAGACGATAGTTTGTCTTGTACAGTCTCATTGTCTTGGAAAGGAGGGAATTTTCATTTTTAATCCGGTGCGCCTCATCAATAATAATGTAGCGCCAACTAAAGCGCCGTAACGCATTTTTTTCTTTAATGGCCATTTCAAAACTCGTCACGCACACATCAAACTTCCCAGCCACCAATAAATTATCACGTATATGATTCTGCAAAAAGAATATTGCATAAGACAAAGGTGAAATATAACAGCACATAGAGCCAGTTCAACAGTCAAGAAATAATGCTACAAGAGCAGATTGTGGAATGGAAAAGCCTCCACTCACCCTTTCATCAGGATTTCCCAAAAACTTTACAGCGCGTAGCACAGGACAAAACCGTCGAATCTCCCTCATCCAATTGCCAAGGGTGGATTTTGGCGCTACAACCATGTGGGGCCCAGCAATTCCTCTAAACTCGTGCAGATATCCCAGTAATGAGATGGTTTGCAATGTTTTCCCAAGACCCTACACAGCAATATGTGAATGCTAACCATTCCATATTAACAAGCCATTACAACAAAAATAGGTAAAGAATCTAAGCCAAGTCCAGCTTACATCAAGCATGAAGAACAACCAGAACAATTCAGCATACAATTACACTGAAGTAAAAAAATCACGAGAACTTAAAACAAGCGTAACCGTATAGCATGTGTAAAGCTTACCATCTCATCAGCAAGGATTCCATTGATACCGTTTTCATATAACCTAATAAGCCAGTTCAATCCCGCTAATTGGTAATCCCTCATTTTGCCCTGTATACCTGCAGAAAAGGCACGAAAAAGATAGAGATCAGTCATCAAGCTTAAAGCACCCCAACCCATCAGGTGCCTAGGCAGACACCTCAAGGGTTAAGACTTGTGGCTTCTTGTGTGAAAGTAGCAAGCTCGAGCACCAACTGTGGCCGTTTATGAAAGAATATTGAGTTGGCCATCTATGGTGTAATTTATGTTGCAGAATGAATATCATGAAGTGTAATTTATGTTGTCAAAATTTGCACCCTAAACCCCGGTGATATGATCAACTAATCGAGGAAAAAAAGAGAAAACAATACATCCATCAGGACTTAGCTCCTCAAAGTTCTTTCTCACATATATGTGGCTATCTCCAACTATAGGGCCTCTATTGGTGGATGTTCTGGTGGTAGGGGGCCAAGGAACAGAAGTTAACAGAAAGAATAACTTACAAGATGGTTGAGACAAAAGGCGTGTCCCTCCACCAGCAGAAAAATCTTCTTCCTCCTCCTTGAGGCACTCTTCATCTTCTTCCTCCTCGGTAAGTTTAGACGAATGACGGCCCCTACAAGAAAAGTTAACCCAAACTATATAGCAAACAATAACTTAGAAAAGGTATAAGACCTACAGGAGCTTAGTATTCCGGCTAGGGCAGCAAGTAATCACCAATAAACAAAATACAAATCAAAATATGAATAACTGGGTAAATAATTAAGACATAAAGAAGCTATTGTTTCCTATCAGGCAAGTACTCACTAAGATAACATATTCTGCCAAAAGGCAACACAAAAGAAAATAAAAAATAAAAACTAATGCAGGTAACTTCGAAAGGAAACATTGGCTTCACACTGATGTGAATAATAGATATCTTTGTGATTAAGAAAGATGGGATATTACTCAAAATTGCCAAGTTGAGAAACTGCAGGGAGAGAGAAAATAGGCTAGAACTCAAGAAAGAAAGTTGGTGTTTGTGATAGTATTTCCTAAACAAAACGTTTGCAATGTCTAATTGATTACTATTTCAGCTCAACTCATTGAAAAGACACACACTACAACAGAAAACATAACGAAGTTGAAGAATTTAATCATGAAATTGGCTGCTTCCAAATTAGATCAAAGCTTCCCCAAAACATCAAATGCATATGCAGAAATTCTTGTGCACTTTTGTCAGCAATTTCTGAATATAACTTCCTTAAAACTGTGTCCATAATATGGAGCATGGAAGAATTTACCTTCCTCTCAACTTCTTCTCTGATGTAGATTGGTTTCCTTTCGCGAAATGAGCAAATATCTCAGTCTGTTGAAGGAGGTACTTCAAGCGCCCCTTTCCTTTGTTGTTCTGCAAGGTATCAAAGCTTACTCTAAAAAATCAACTGATGATGATACAAGATAAATGTCGTTTTGAAGTAATGTTGACATAATAAACAAGCACCCAGCAAACACAAGCTGCAGGCCTATCAAGACGAAATGGGCTATAACTACCCACATACAGTTAAAATGCAAACATACTAAAAAATATGAACAATGCAAAACATAAACCTAGGATGCAGAACAAAATTGTGGTTCTCCTGCTACATCATTGCAGTACGCACCATGTCAGCATCAATCGCAGCATTTTGTGCATCTAATATCTGTTGAACTTTTTGCTTCTTCACCCTCTGCATTTCTTTAAGTCTGGCCTTTTCACGTTTTCCAACATTAGCATTTGGAGACTGATCGTCAATCTGGAAAAGACATAAAGAGATGACCTCTTAAATCAAAAAGTAAATCATGGGGAAGAAAAACCCCATTGCCAACTTCTAGGTACCAATCAAAAGAATATGAGGGAGAGAGGAAGAGGCAAAAAATTATAGAATGAAACATCTCTAGTTCCATGGAACCGCAGTAGCAATAGTCATACATTACCTCATATAACTGACCTACAAGCATCAATCACTCAGTAAAAGCCAAAAATCCACTTTGAATTGATTTAAAAGGCAAAGAACACCGAATCTAAATTAAGATCTCAAAAATCCTGTTCAATTGATCAGAACAATAAAAAAAGGACGAAATGAGTAATATCCCAGAAGACCATAGAGATATAGCACCAAACTTAACACAAGGTACAGTGTCAGTAAAATGGGAACCAGATGCAAATCCATGCGAGTGCAACAATGTACAGAAAGCGAATAACAAAATCTTCAAACATCCTATCATGAAAACCCCAGCAGACCAGAAACTACTCTATAACCATCAATTATCTCCAGACCCTGAAAAACACAACAAACTCACATTTGGTAATTTTCTACAAACATGACAGACTGTGATCTGATAGAGAAATGCCAAACAATATCCAGTTTTTCGTAAATCAAACAAAGCCCACGTAAACCAAGAATGATATCAGATTTAAACAGCAAGAAACCAATTAGATCCCAAAGAATTAAGCTACTCATCAACAATCTCACAAGCCCACGTCCCAATCCAAGAAAATCTCAACATACCCAAGAAAACACATCACCAATCCAACAAAAGGAAGCCAAATCTTTTAACATTCTTGACCCACCCAATTTCCTAGAACAGCAAAGTGGAAAACCCCAACAAGCCAAGAAGTAACCCATCAAAACCTCCAAAACCCAAGTCAAAAAGTTAACCCCTTCAAGCCCACAAATTTATAAACCCCAAATTTACACGAAAAACCAATTTCTTTACTACTCTTCACCTCATCGTCGTCACTCTTGGCCTCCGCAAACCCGTCGTCGTCCTCCGTGGACTCGCCCTCTTCCTCCTCCCCGGGCTTCGCGGTCCTGGCGACCTCCTCCATCTCCCTCTCGTCGTCCTCCTCCTCCTCTCCTCCCGATCCATCGGAGAACTCCTCCAGCTCCGAGGCCTTCCCCATGGCGTCCCTCTCTCTCCGTCTCTCGAGCGCCAACTCCAGAGGAAGTCGAAACAAGGGAGGCGGAGCCCGTAATGTAGGAGGCCGCGGACTCGCACGTGTGGACGCGAATTCACACGTTTGGGCGCTGGATTCGCACGTGTGGTAGGATGCGGCTTCCCGCCAAATATTAGGGCTGGCCACTCTACCATCAGTTCCCACCTTCGCTTGGGCTCACAAGGTTTTTTCTCAATACACCACAGTCATATAGATCAACAGTCTATTATCAATTAATATATTATTATAATCGGTAGTAGACTACCGATACTACCGATTAGTATGTTCATATGTTCGGTGATACAATACCAATCAATGTAGCAATTACAATATTCGACAGCGAACTAATATAATGATAAGTAGTGGAATATTAATTATAAAAAGATAATGTGATGTATTGAGTTCAAGATGTGGTGTAGATATAAGCACCCGTTTACCTGAGTAAATTATTTGGCATTTAGCTAATCCTTTATATTTTTTATTTCACTTTTTCCGCAGAAAAAATATTTTTTTTAGATTATATTCTAACACTTTGGTTGGGACTTATTGACAAATTAAAAAAAAATAATCCATTTAAATTAGATTCTAACACATACACACACATGAATAAAAATTTACAGCCATTTTAACATTTTTTGGCGAAGTGATTAACGGCATTCATATGATTTAAAATCCCATTTTACATTAACTTGTTCGCCGATGAAACTAAAATTTCATCTTACCTGGGTAACGTGGAAAGAGAGCAAAGTAAGGCAGGGTTTGCAGACAGAGAGAATTATGCCCACATGAGAGAGGGTATCAACTTTGTTGTCACAATGTCACACATCAGGTTAAGGAGATGCTTAGAGGAAATTAGTTTTTTTTTTAAAATTTTTATCATCTATGGATCATCAGGATATATATATAAAGGAATATAAAACAGACCTATCAAAGTAAGGATTCCTTGCGTTTCACTCCTTTTTCTAGATTTTTTGTATAGCAAATTTATATAGAAATTAGATCAAGAATATGAGAAGGGGAAGGAGATTTCTTAAAACCAAGAAAGCCCACAATTAGCTCTGTTCAACAACTAATTTCTTTTGCATTCTTCGGTGAAGCTGTTCGATCCTAGTTATTTTGGAAGGAACAGAAAAAGAAAAGAAAAGAAAAAAAAACATTGTTGCTATGGTGAAAATTTAGTCAGAATGTTAACTAAGAAAAGCTTGATCAATTAAAATATTCTCTTGTGCATCTGAAACATTCTTCCAACTGAGCTCATCTTTTGTTTCTGAGCAGAATTCTGAAGTTTGTAAGATAGTTTCCTTGAAATGGTTCCCTTTAACTAGTGCTTGCTGGTTCACAGCTAATGATAGGCATGAATGGCATGCAAAAACCTGGGAAGGAAAGCTTTATTCTCCATATTAAGAGTTCAAAACAAAACTGCAACAGAATCTAGAGCTTATTTCCGTTCTTCGCCGAAAGATGACAAACACCAGAAATTAACCCTCAAAGCCAAATGGCGCCTGCGTCTCGGAGCAGAGGGACCAATTTGCCAGCAAGATGAAGAGACATGACTTTATCGGTCGATCCGACAAGCTTGCCGCCGATGAACACCGCCGGCACTCCTGGGCTGCGCCCGAGTAACTTTGCCAGAGCCTTCTCCATTTCTTTCCCTCTCTGGTCCTCATCCAGCTCATGGACGGCCGGGTTGACACCAAGATCACAGAAGAGTCTTGTGACGGTGTGACACATGCAGCAAGAACTCGTGCTGAAGACCACGACCGCGCGCTGCGACGCAAGCTTCATCACTCTATCCATTGCAGGCTTTGGCTTCTAACAATGAGAAAATGTTTGATGTAGGTGTGTTGGTGCTGGATAGTTCTAAGGGTGACTTGGTTTATATAGGCAATGGAAAGGGTGGACGTGGATTAGAAATCTTTCAGATAAACATTTGATCCTTGGCCAAGGTGCCACTCTGATGATCATTGCTGTGAAGTGGACATGAACTTGGCCTCTGTCTCAGCCAAGTGGAATTGGATAATGTTCAACTTTATGTGCATGGATGGGTGGGCCTCTAGGGTTTGGAATATCTTTACGTCATGAAAGAACACTTCCTTTTTTGCCTTTTTTTTTGGTTTGTGATAAGATTTCCGGAATTTCACTGTCTTTCTTTCTTCAGTTTCTCGCTGTTTGAGCTAGTTTCCGATGCAATCTTCAATAAAACTCAGGTCTCTGGGATCACAGTTCTTGTTTTTGCTGCATTAACAATGAATTTTTGCCCCTACTGTTAAACCCTTCATATCAGTTCAAACTTTTACAGTAATTTTTTATTTGACCCTGTATCATAGCAGAAGTTCTGAATTCGAACGTTATGTCCATCAGGCCGGACCTGAGTTTTTCTGGGCTAAGGTAGAAGATAAAAACAGGCCCCGTACATTCTAAAATACATAAAAATATTTCACTTCGAAAATAAACTTTAAAATAAACATATATTATTGAAAAAAAAGCATAGCACTGTAATTCATCAAATAGGAAAACCACTTTATCACGTCAAACATAATCTAGCATTTTCAATATAATTTAACAAAATAGTATACTAGATTCAAATGAAAATAGAAAACCTATAAAAACAAAATCTGTTGCTACTGGAAAATCACCCTCATTGCATTCTTGGCCGCAAAAGTTTCAATCAAACTTATGTAGTCAAGTTTGTCAGTCAATTCCTTTTCAATCGATAAAATAGCTAAATTGTTCGGCGTTTCCTGTGACATGGTTGATCGAATATAAGATTTGATCAACTTCAGTTTTGAGAAACTTCTCCCGGCAAAGCTGAGGACTTACTATATATCAGATAAGACTACTTCATAAACCAGTTTTTTTTAACACTCCAATTCTCCCTGTTTATATAAAGAACCAAAAAGTGATATAGAAGCGTATAACCTGCAAGTGGTGCTAAATAAACCCTTGCCCTCAACATCGCATCATTGTGGAAACAAACTCAATTTATGCTAAATGATAAAGACAAAAAGAAATTAAACAAAAAAAAGATGTCACGACATATGGAGTACTTGACGGAGTAAGAAATTCCAAACTAAATTCGAGTTGGAACTAGAAACAACATAATGCAAAGAAATCCATATGCCAATAACTCAATTTTAAAACTCAATCAAAGAACAAGATAAATAAATGGAATGAGTATCTTGACGGAGGTCGTCGAGGAGCGAGTATGCGATAGTCGTGGGAGATGAACGATTGTTTGTTTTGTTAGGTTATATATATATATAAAATTTAGGGAAAAATTCCCCCCCCCCCCCCCCCCAAAGAATTATGAGCCCAAGGCACAGGCCTTCTAGGCCTTGCCTCAGGGCAGCGCTATGTCCATCAGTCCGCTCCTTAAATTCAATCTTCACGCTCTAGAACTCACACATAAATTTAATGCACGCGCAAAACTACATGTTTTGAGGGATCATGGCAAGCGGGCATCGAATAAGCATAGGTGCATATATATATATATATCCCACCGCATCCCTGCCTCACCGCATCCATGCCTCACCCATCCGCTCATCTCCGGCAATCTCATCCCACCTCTATGAACCATCATCGACCTCCACCATGTTGGCAGCCACCATCACGACGTCCACCTCCCCTTCTTTACTGCCATCGCCCCGTGCATCTCTTCCACCTCCGACCAATACCAGAGAACTCACGAACATCTTCGTCATCTGCTCCGACGAAGTCAAACCCCTAAACAAAAGTCGTTAACCTCTTATTCCTATGCCATCCTATCTCTTCCGGTCACCTCCCACACCCTCAACGACACCGCCCCGAGCTCTCCACCAACTCCGCCTAAGCCCCATTGGAATACAAAAATATACAAAAGAGAAAAGGTGAAAATTAAATATTAACTAAAGACGATCGGAGAAGAAGATCTGGCCCCACCGTCAAAGAGATGCTAAAACCTTGAAGCGAGATACGATGGTCGAGGAGACGCATGGCGAGGTAGTGGAGGGACTTGGGGGTGGAGGAGAGGCGACTAGAGCTTGCGCGCGCGAAGGAGATGCTATGTGAGGACCCGTCCCTCCATCCCTTCGGCTTGTTGTTTACCCCAAGGGCAATTTGGGAAATTGCGCCTTGGCGGTCGTTTTCACACTGGCTGTGCACACACAGGCCTTGCTTGATGGTTGTGTTTGTTAGAAAGGTTAGGTGGACCCGAGGTTGGGGGTTCTGGGCTTGGGCCCGAGTCCCAGCCCAAGTTTGCCTTTCAGTGCACAGAAGATCGATCACCTTGGGGTGAAGATCGATCCTGTTGCTAGCAGGATCGATCATGCATGCAAGGATGATCGATCCTACATGTGCCTGGAAGTCTTTGTCGGTGGCTTTCGAAGGACGGCCACCGCGGTGGCCGTCGCTTCCCCTGTCAGGGGAGGGAAGACTTTCCCTCCCCTCCCCAGGCCTTTCCCCGGGTTCTCCGGCTTTCCCCGGCCTTACCCCCTTCCCCTCCCCCTCCTTCCTTCCCCTCTTCTTCTTCTTTCCCGCGAATGCTCTGTTTTTTTCCCCTGTTCCGACCGCTCCTTTCTCTCCTCCGTTCTTCCTCCTCCGGCCACCTCTCCTGGAGCTTGAAGGCTCGTTGGGTTCGTGGCGAGGCGAGGAAGATCCATGGCTAGTCTTCGTGGATCGAAGCTGCTCTGAGGAGGTAGGGTTCTTCTTCTAAACTCCGGCTGTTTGAGGGTTTTGTATCCGGGTTTTGTTTTGCTTAGATCTCCTTGTGGAGTTGTTCTTTCCCGGTTTTGAGGCCTTGAGTAGCCTCGTTGTACTCAGATCTACCAACCCACCAAGTTTGGTGGGGTTTGGTTGTGTTTTCCGGCGGTTCTCCGGCCGGAAGCACGCCGGAACCCATCTTTGGGTGATCGATCCTTCTGGGAGGAAGGATCGGTCCTCTGGTGTGGGCTTGTTGCGCCCAGCACATGATCGATCTTCTTATGGGAGGAGATCGATCATGGGGCCTGGGTAAGCTTGGTTACCCTTCGTCCCGAGAATGATCGATCTTCCTGGGAGGAAGGATCGATCTTCCCTGGTGCGACTGGAAGGGTGCCCTCTGTCACCAAAGAGATCGATCTCCCTGGGAGAAATGATCGATCTTCTTTGGCTCGACAGCGAGGGAAGCTCACTGTTGCTTGGATGATCGATCCTTCCCTTGGTGAGGATCGATCCTTCAGTAGCAGAGAGGGTTTTCAAGAGTTTTGCCCGCGGGGCTTCACATGCAAGCGACTTTTTACGGTTTTACCCTCGGGGTTTATCCTGTAATGATTTATGCATGAATGTTTATCGCTTTGTGGTTGAACTGGGAGGGTGATGCCTCTCAGGTGTGTAGAATAAATGGGCTGACGGTATGCCCTTACCGCTTTGTGGTGAACCGAGGGAGTCATGACCCTCGGGAGTGTTTAGTATAAATGGGCCGAAGGTGTGTCCTTGCCGTGTTGCTTGTTTACAGCTTTATATCTATCTGCCCTGTTTTGCTTAACTGTGCATTAGACATGTTAGGCTAGTTTGGGTGGGTGTTTCCCCCTTATACTCCGTACCCAGGTGCTAAGTGGAGGTGTCCTGCACGGTTCCGTCCCTCTGTTGGTGCAGAGGGTGATCCCGCATGGAACCTTTTCCCCTGTTGGGTGCTTAGGGTGATGAGCAAGGTTCATGTCGGGAGCCCTTGGGGCATCGATAGGGTTATGGAACCTTGGCAGTCCTTAGACTTAGTGCCTGGTCGGGAGTCAGGGATCGTGGCTCTGTGGCTTGGAGTGCTGGGAGGTGGTTGTCGTAACCTCGGTCGTTCCGCCAAGTGTGGAGGTCCCGCTTGGGGAAGGGTGTCCTACCAGTAGCGTCATGTCCACCCTGTGTCAGGGACAGTCGGAGTTTGTCCATCCCTAGACAGTGGCAGTCGGAGACGTACTCGGGACAGGGACCCTTCGGGTTATCGATAGGATTTATGGGATCCTTGGCAAGCCTCAGCACTTGGCTTCAGGGTTGGTCTTTGGGTTTGTCTTTCTTGTGGGGGTTGTGGAGTGGGACCCTGCTGAGCTGTTGCTCATGCCTACCTGGACTGTGTTTGTTGCAGGTGCTGGTGACCGGTTCTCCCAACCGTTGCCCCGTCGGTCGTCCAATGGCAGCGCGCCGGCTCCTGACCATGTCTGAGGGTCAGGATGGTTTTGTCTGCGCCTTCGTGGAGACCCCGGTGGGCAGTGTGGCTTGCTTTCTGTTTGTGGGGACTGTTTACCCCCCCCCCCTTGTTCTAGATCTGTTGTATCTAGGTTTCTTTTGTTGTAACTCTATTATGTGTTTGTAATAGATGTTGTTAGCTTTGTTTCCTGCTTTCGCTCTTTCTCTGTGGTGTCCAGCTGTTTCCGCCAGCTGGGCCTTTGTCTCGGCTGTTTCCGCCAGTCGAGGCTAGTAGTTGTAGGTGTCTTCCCCTCGCGGTTCCCGGCCCGGGTGCGCTCTGTGGGTCGGGGCGCGACATGCTAGTTGGCAGCAAAGACGGTATCCCGAAGCTTCTGGATCTTGAGATGGGTGTCGAAGGACTCCTTCAACCCGGCAATGACCTGGGGGGCGAACTTGATCCACTCCTTGGCCTCTTTCTCCAACGGCCTCAAGGAGTCCTCATCGACAAACACCTTAGGATCTAAGTGGGGGAGGAGAGACGAGAGGGTGACGACAAATCCTCAAAAATGCGCAGCTGATATGCGGCATCTAGCTTGAGGCGTCGGGCATGGGAGGCATAGGCGGTGGCGAGGGCCGCATGGTCAGCACCCTGATGACAGGCGAGGTCGAGGCGGGATCGGAGTGGATCCAAGCGGATGGACAGGAGGGCTCTCCAGATGTCCGAGCAGCTCGAGTGCTCCTCCACTTCATGTTGTAGCTGCGGTGGCCTCTCGCCGGCGTCGAAGCACCACATTTCCATCGAATGGAGATGGAGGAGACGGCAGCTCGGGTTGGAGACGTGAGTGAGTTAAGGCTTCGTATAATAATAAGGGCATTATCGTCATCAAAAAATCTAAACTAACCATAACTGATCTATAGTGGGGTAAACGCCTTAAATAAGATGCCGTAGGTGCATATATAGGTTATTAATATGTTTCACTATTTTGGGATAATCACCAATTACTTATAAATTTAATCCACGAGCGAAACTACTTTGTCTAGAGTGATCATTAGAGGGATCATCATGGCAAGCGGGGGGCATCGAATAAGCGTAGGTGCGCATATATACATCATGTCACATCATCTTGAAACATGTTTTTCTAGCAATGCATCATCTTCAACCCCCCTATGGCCGGTATTTGCCTCTTTGCATTCACAAAACATCATAAGGAATTTTATGGTTATCATATCTTAATTGGAGAAATCACACTTTATTCCCAGATTCTTTCTTCATATGGATTGGATCGACGAATTGTATGTGGTGCCGCGTCGATGAGTAATGAATTGATAAGCACTACAGCAACTTGAAGAAATAGATATGTCGGCCCTTTTCTCGCCAAAAAAATTCCTTCTTTTTTTTCTTCTTTGTGTTCTGATGTTCTCTTCTAGGGAATTCCATACCATCTTTAATCTGAAGCCCATTTTATCCTCTCTTTTTTTTTTATGAGTCAGGAATGCCGTGGCTATCTTCTTTGGAGAGTGTATGCGTCTTTTATCTCCTTTTATGGTCATTCTTGGATTTTCCCTTAGAGAATCTCTTTTCTTTGTTGATAACATTCAAAGGAGAAGAAAAAGTAGTGAACCTGCATGTATCACCAAAGAAACACTTGTTTTGCTGCAAAAAGTCTGATACTTTAGCCTTAAATTAGCCTCATTGATTGGCTCTGTGTTTAATATCTGTACTCCATACTGTCTTCAGTTATTCTTGAGCATATAAACATACAGAGTTATAGATCTTTTTTTAGATTTTGGATTTCTTTTTGAAGAGGTAGTTTCTGTTTGTAGATGGCCGGAAAAAATACGGAAAGCGTAAGTGCACAATCAAGAAACTGAGCTAATATTGCTCGGAAAAAAAAATACGAAAAACACTGTAAGGTAGTCGGTATCTGTCTTCAGTTTAATCTTAAGCATACGATAAAAAATACGGAAAATTGAAGTGCTCATCAAGATACTGAGCTAATAATGAAGGTGATTAAAGATACAAAAATGTGTGTACGTATTAAGAATTATCTCAAGTCTTGGTTTTCTTTTGAAGAGAGGGCTGACTTCTCTTCGGAGATGGCCCGAAAAAAGTACAAAAAATTGAAGTGTTCATCGACAATTAACATACTGAGCAGATAAAGCTGATTCTGAGTTGCAGTAAAAGTTGCCATGTAATGCTATTTGATCATATGCCAACTTACTTTAATGAATGTAACAGTCCAATCAAGAAAGAATCCAATTCGCGTTTGTGCAAACCTCAAGCTGCAGAAATGTCAAAACTCTTGTTATGGATGATCATAGATCAATATAGGATACTGGATTGCAAGATCGAATCGTAGCGTCGCAGATCTCGGATGATGGAGCCGAAAGCGACTAGTGCCAACTGGTTGGTCTGATTTCTCACACAATTCACAAAAGTTTCACATGGTTTTCTCCTTTTGGCTATCTTTTGTAGATGCCCAAAGCACATAGTTTCAGCCTCAGGCCCTCAGCTAAAGAACAGTACAGATAAGAAGGGGATCAGATAAAGTTCTGTGTTCTTCTGCAAATAAACCCCTGACTTATAGATATATTGAGAAAGCCCCTCGTCATATTGATATTGGCAATTTGCCACCTCTTTTAATGGTTTTGGTTTTCATTACAAAAGAAACCTTGGGTTAATAATATTCGACCGAACAAAAAGGAAATCTTTGGAAAACTTTGTTAGCAATAACATTAAAGACATAAATGCCCTTAGTGCAATCTTAATCCAATCAGGTCAGATTCAACACAAAATAAATTAATCGACCAATTAAGGTTATATTGTTCAGCCAAGGGTATTTGGTCATTGTTTATTGATGGAGTTAAAATAATTACATTTGATTAAAAGACACAATGTCTTTATCTTAATGTCACTCTCTTTTTTTTGGATCCAAATTGGGCCAATGTAATTCAATCCATAAATCAAGGGTAATTTGGTCATTATTTATTTTTTGAATGACTTAAAATAAATTGATTGATTGAATTTATTAAAAAGAAATTTGATAGTATATAGCTTTTTGTGAAGAAAACCAATAAAAGTGGGGTAAAATGCAAAATCCAATAAGACTATGACTCATATATGACGTGACGTATATGAGTCATATGCTAGGTCATAATCACATGATAGTGGCTGAATAGAGAGAGAGGAGATAGTGAGGGCGAGTTATTACCGTATAAGGTGATACGGGCCCACCTAACATACCTATAAGATAAGGGATATTTGCAAAAATTCCTAAAGTTATTTGTCCTATTTGTCCTAGGATAGGATAGGCTCCACAATTCTTTCGGATCAATTTCTAGCCGTAGCTGTTGCTGATAAAAAATGAATGATAAAATATGGCTGAAATGGATATGATTCTGTGTGTCGTTTAACACGCAGAGCAGAATCATCGTACAATTCCTTTGCTTTCAAATTTAGCAGTGTCACAAAGCCAAAAAGTTATGACATTATCAACTCATTTTGAGATCTATCAAACCAAATCATCAAGTAAGGAACACATCCCCATGCACCAAATCTCTCTATAAATAGGTGCCCTTAAAACCTCAAGTCTCACCACCAAACTCTTTACTACTACAACACTCTCTTATAGCTTCTTCTCCTAGCTTCAAGAACAACTATACTCTTTATATAGGATTGAAAGTTTGAGAGATGGATAGAGTGATGAGACTGTCGTCGCAACGCGCCGTCGTGATCTTCAGCACCAGCTCCTGCTGCATGTGCCACACCGTGAAGACGCTCTTGTCCGACCTCGGCGTCAACCCGGCCGTCCACGAGCTCGACGAGGAGACCGGGGGGAAAGAGATGGAGAAGGCGCTGGTGAAGATGCTAGGCCGGAAGCCACCCGTGCCGGCGGTGTTCATAGGGGGGAACCTGATCGGATCGACCGATAAGGTCATGTCCCTCCACTTGGGTGGCAAGCTCGTGCCGCTGCTCCGAGAAGCCGGCGCACTCTGGCTGTAAATGCCGTAACTGTCAGTAACTGCCGCAACTGTCATCCGATCATGCTGAAGCTATTAGACTGCCTACATTGCGATATAATAGCATCAAACTAGTATAGGAATAAGTAAAACGGTCTTCGCTTTGAGCTGAGTAGTATACTAAAAACAGTTTTGTAGCAGTTGTATCGTCTCTACGTACCGAGTTTTTGGCGTCTCCTTATAACTATCTTCATGGAATAAATGAGCTTTACGTTTATTATTTATGAGTGAAGAACTTTACGTTTATTATTTATAAGTGAAGAACTTTACGTTTATTATTTATAAGTGAATCATGGATACTTGTTTGTCGATCCCTAACTTGTTTTATTCTAAATATATCCTAATACGTACGTACACTGCAAAGCTGATGCATGGATGATTTATGATAAAGCTGTGTGTGAGAAAAAAAATGTAAAAATGGTAAGGATTTCAGGTATATATGGAGATGCTTATTAATTTGTTGCAGCTTAAAGGTATAAGTCTTAATTTGCTGCTATTAGAACCCTCCTCTAATAAAAATTAATGCATGCAATCGTTGAAATCACATCATTAAATTCCCAAGAAACAACCAAAAAATGAAGGAAGAAACGCAAGGATCGATATATTGTATCTTTTTGTATCTGATGAGTTCCTAATTAATATAAAAAAACTGCTACATAGATTCTTACGTATTATATATCTTCTTATCTATTACTAATTCATACAGTATATATTCTCCGTATGTGAGATTAATCCTGTTGCTTATATATAGTTTTCTTGATGCAGCTCTGATATGATCTTACATTGCCTCTCAAGTTTTGCTGCTATATCTGCCTTTTTTTCTGGCAATATTGCATGCGTGGTTATATACAGAAGAATAACCGGCCTCCATAAGAAAATAAAAGAAAAAATTTCATCCATTTAATTTTGGCTTATTTATTGGAGAATTTTCTTAATTAAACCTCTCATTTTAGGGCTGTCTGTCTCTCCTCTTTTGATCTCTTGATCATGATCAGCATAATTTTCGGATCCTACACAGCAAAACATATATCATAGTTTACATAATTTTAGTGCATGAAGGCAGAATAACTGAAGCTTGTGAAAATTGGTTTTGAATGAGAAAAATAAACATCTAAATCCCTTAAAAAGATCGGCTGCATGGAATTTAATTATTCGAAAAATGATGAACTTTTACTAATTAACAATTCCAATTCGTTTAGCATTAAAACATAAATGAAACCAAGTTCTTAATACAAAGCACTGATTTACTTCAGCATTATAAGAAAATATAAAATTGTAGCTCTAGAGACAAGTTTAGGATCAAACAGTAGAAATTTAGAAGAGAGCAAAACAAAAACAACAAAGGAATCTAATTAGTGAGGAACTAAGCTCGAGGTGTGGTACACCACCGGTACAGGACAAGCTATTATCCCGGTATTCCGCTCCAGCCAATGAGGTGCGTCTTACGGAGGCCTGCGGTCGAAGACCCAATCAAACATACGACAGATAACGAGACCAGGTAAGCCCAAACGTTCCTACGGCCCACCTGACCTCATTAGACCCATCACATCACGAATCGATCACGAATCTCCATGCGATCGCTACCGTCCAATCATCTCTTTGTATTTTTCCACGTTCGTGTCGGACGGGAGACCCAAAAAAACGCTCCCAAAAAGAAGACGCCGAACACCAATTAACCTGCCATGGCCACATACGAATCTCGAAATCCGGACCCGGTCATCAAATTGGGTCAGATCCAAATCTTGCAAAAGTACATCGAAGTAAGCAAATTAGAAAAAAAAAATCTTTACAACAAAATCATATTAAATATAGCCTTCAAATTATTACATATTACATTTTTTTCCCCAGTATATCAAAATATTGCATTTGAGAATAAGATAGCAAAAACATGTATTCTTCTCCAAAAACTTCATAAATTAAATCCATTTTATTTTTAATTTCACAATTTAGCATCGTTTTGTGTTTTGCATTGCTAACAATCCATTTTTACATATAAAACGTTTACGACGAGTTGGGAACTTTAAGTTATGTATCAGGATTCCCAATCAAAATGCTAAAATCCAACATAAAGTGAATTTAACACGTGAATATTTCAATTTTTCCCTTCTAAAACTAAGTTTAAATTGCGAATTTGAAATTAAAGTTAAGACCACCCCTCTATTTTTCCAAAAAAAAGAATCATATTTTTGAGTTTATAAGAGCATCCGTAGCAGCTCCTGTAAAAGAATCAAAAGCTCTATTTTACAAGAGCTACAGTATTTTTTAGACTAAAATCCTCCTACATCAGCTCTTCTAAAATAGAGTATTTGACTACAAGAGTTACAGTGATACTCCACATGTAGAGTATCACCGTAGCTCATCTATCCATTACTTTATAATAAAATATGTTCATTATGTTTTTCTTTAATTCATTATCCAAAGCCATTTGTATATCTTTTTTAATTCATTCTCCCATATTGTCTAATGAATAAGAAATAATAAGATATTATGATTTTCATATTTTAATAATTTCAAGTAATAACAAATTACTACTCTATAGTTATTTAATAATAAAATGTGACTTTTTACTTTTTAAAAAAGATTCTCAAAACACATTTATCTACTTATCTCTTCTCCAAACCCATCTTCTCCAATGAATAAGAAATAATAATACATTAAAATTGCCAAATTTTTAATATTTTTATTTAATATACATTACTATTATACAGTTATTTGAATATATGACTATTCTCAAATATATTTATGAATATAATATGACCAATAAATAATAAATAAAATATATAAAGAAATAATGAAAGTATGAATATTTAAGTGGTATAGAGAATGATTTAGAGTATCTGATGAGAAGTGTTGTTAGATGAAAAATCAGTAAACTATAAAAGTGGCTCTTTTTACTGTAGTCTAGAGAAATAATGAAAGTATGAATATATTACTATTATATAATTAATTTAATATGTTAATGTTGTTGTCAAATATATTTATCAACGTATAATATGACCAGTGAATAAGAAATATAAAATATAAAGAAAGAATAAAGATATTAATATTTAAGTCTGATAGATAATGATTTAGAGTATCTGATGCAGAGTATTGTTGAATAGAGAATTCGTAAACTTAAAAAATGACTTTTTTTATTATATTTTAAAGAATATGTTAAGAAGGGCTGATGTGATGCTCTTTAACACAACCAACGGCTAGCTATGAAACGCCTAGGTTGTGAAGGATCCGGGGGCCCTGCATCGCGGGGTGCGATGCAGAGGATACATCGCGTGGCATGAACCGTCTGATCAGGGATGGTTGCATCACGCGCATCATCAACGCGATCTATCTCTACGTGGACCTTGTGCTGGGACCCACGGTCTTTCGCGCCAACACCTTCGAGCTCGCGAAGCTATCATTCCTTCTTCTATCAATGCTTGAACAATGGAATTCATTTATAAGTAATGCCTAGAAGTGACCAAACTTTCTAGGCCTTGATAGCACAGTATGTTTGGCTGCCTCTTTTTCACTGTCTAACAAGTTATGCACTTCATGAAGAATGATCTACTACTTTATGTACTAAGCTATTTGTCAGGCCTGTAAGCCCAGAGAGATAAACTCCATCCTCGTTAGACTGATTCATGGCAAAACTCTACTACTTAATATGAAGCAGTTAGTGTTTTTTGTCAGGGATCACTCTGATGGGTTTTCCTCCACAGGGTTCGTTTGCATATGTTTGTAAATCCATGTCATTAGTCCTACACCAAAGCATAGCAAAGTCTAGAACTGATTTTTCTATGAAACTGCATCTGCTTGCACTTATTTGTACCAGACCTGTTTTCTTTTCCCTAAATGTGGCAGATTTGATTCAGATGAGATGCCAGAAAGATTCAGATGAGCTACTAGAAAAAAGATAGATTACGACATAGTGATTTTAGCTCTTTTTCATGGTTGTCTTGACAAGAGATGGTGTTTTGAATAAAGAGAATAAATCCTTGATGATAGATTACTGTTGATGGTTGTCTAGATTATTCAAAATTAAAGAGAATAAATCCTTACATTCTTGAACAAAAGCAAGATAAAATTACAAAATGTAGGAGATCTTACTAGCAATAGGAGATTTGTTGAGAAAAAGATTTTCAATCTCCAGGAAAAAAGGATGGAGATGGAGCTCTTTAGCTGCCACTCTGTTTTTATCCTCACCTTATAACCATTGATAAAAGAAGGAAGGAGAGCTTCGCGCGCTCGAAGCTGTTGGTGCGAAAGACCGTGAGTCCCAGCACGAGGTCACGTAGAGATGATCGCGTTGATGATGGCGTGATGCAACAATCCCTGATCAGACGGTTCGCACCACGCGCCCCGGATCCGGTTGTGAACCGCGTTTCCTCCGCAACGCCATGGCCCACCTCTTCCGCCATTTGAGATTACTGTCCCTTTTCTGGTCCTCTTTTTCCGGTGCTTTTAGCCTCCCTCGACACGAGAGCCTTCTTTGTTATGTCTCACTTCAGTACTTCACCTACCCAGCCGACAGATGAGAGGGGAGAGGGGAGAGGGGAGAGAGGTAGAGGTGCTTCGGATAGGAGCGATGATGGTGTATTTAATGCGTGTTGGACAGGAGATCACCAGGGGGACATGGGGATTCCTGTAGAATGCAAGTGGCCTTTCTTTTATTAAGACCATCAGACAGGAGATTTTCATTGATTCTTCCCATTCGTTCTCACTGTGGATTACTAGCTCCCAAGATCTCTTGTTTTCTGTTAAAAATCGCATCTTGGGGATCATCGGAGATAGCTCCAAGTGGCATTCTCCAGGAAGGCAAGTAGAGTTCTTGTTAGGTTTTGTGATGGATTGGAAAGAACCCATGTGTTTTCTTTTCTTCAAATATGCTCCAAATATCTCTTTTTTCTCGTCAAGATTTCATCTTGGTATCTTCTCAGGACCCGCATTGCTGGATAAGAGGTCATCCTAGAAAGCTTCAAATGTCACTCCGCTAGAAGGCGAGTATTTTCGTCTGTTTTTGTTCGGATTTCTACTAGGTTTGCCATCTTGTTAAAGATAACATATAGATGACCTTTGAGGATGCTCGTTGTTTTGTGAGAGTTTGTCCAAGAAAATTCCAACGGCTAGTCTCCAAGAAGGCTACTGGAGTCTTTTTTTTTCAAGAATTCTTAAACGATTTGAAAGAACCCGATTGTTATCACTCCTCACATCAAACTCGCTTCGAAAGTTCTTGTTACCATATAAAATTAAATCTGTCAGGTCTTCTTAGGAGCTATGAGAGATGGGTAATCTCGGGTTAAAGGATCGCTCGTCAATAAGGCAAGTTCAGGTTTCTTTATTTGCTTTTTTTAATGGGTTTTTTCCGCTCATTAGACCGAATTAATATGATTTCAGAATCCAAAATTTAGCTTCATTGGTCTCTTTTTTCTTCAGAGCATGTCAAGCCAATGATTTAAGGACCCATTTTTCCATGTCTTCTTCTTGCAGCATTGATCTCTACGTTAGTCCCAGCTGCTTGTGAATCCTTTTGAGGCCTCATGTCAAAGATGTTTGGTTTTTCTCGCCGGCGGACGAAGTTAGGAAGGTTTTCTTCTCTCTCTATTACCCATTACATTTATTGTCGGGAAGAATTAAAATCCTGGAATGTGAGTTTACGAATTTATAGATTTTTTTTTTCATTTCTCATCATTTAGGCTAAAAGTCCATCTCGGGGACCCGCTTCAAGGGACACGCAGCCCTGCTCGGCTTCCCCGGCGTCCCAGCCACTCCACTGTAAGCACTCTTGGCTGCTCATGGTGTGGGATTCTTGTTATTTTGCTGCAGATAAGTTATTAATTTGTGATATGGTTTTATCCAGAGTGAGAATGTGGTCGTAGTGTCTACGAGTGACCTATCTGATGATGGCAATTGCCAATGCTCAGCATCGAATCTCAATCTTGAAAAGTGCAATTTGAGTAATGCTCGAAACTGGGTGACCGTGCCGACCGAGGGTGAAAAGCCTGCTCCTCGCTTTCATGTAATGCATAGTCTTGAACTGTTTACTAGCCACTAAAGTTTCGAGTTCAAAGATTCATGCAAGAAGATGATATGGTCTTTCTAATAGCATGCAGCATGTGTAATTGGGAGCAAAATGGTAGTTGTTGGCGGGGAGTCTGGCCAAGGGTTGTTGGGTGACACAAAGGTAATGGAATGTCTGTATCTTTCCCAGTAACCATGGACTTGTTAATTTTTAACGTGTTGTCTAACCTATCATTAGTGTTTGTCGTGTATCTCGCTCTAGGGCCCTAGTAACACAACCAGATGCAACACTCTCGGTTTTCATAGATGAATGAAAGTTGTGCCTCAGCTTCTGTGTTCTATAGTCTCAATCAATTAGATATTGTGATTCTTATATTGTATGACACTACATTTTAAAGGTTATGCTTTATGTTCAGTTATGTTCTCTCATTTCATCTACGAGACTGACCCGCGTAGCATAATGAATCTCTTTTCAGATACTTAATTTGGACAAGCTTACTTGGGTTTCTGCTAGTCCAAAGCTTTATCTGTCGCCCAGTGGTTCGCCATTGAAATTTCCTGCATGCAAAGGTCATTGTCTGGTATAAATCTAAGAGTGCACTGCTATTGGCTTCAAATTTCATTGTTTCTATGTTTTTCCAGGTGGATTCAACATTCTTTTCTATCCCTTCTTTATTGAGTGATATTGTTGCTTGACTTGCTATACTGGAACAAAATAATTATCGTCACGTGTTAAGGAGGTTATGACCTATTGAATGTAATTGGACTGTTTCCTGCCAGAGCAGATTAGTTTGAGTATTTCTACATTTAAAGAACTTCGCTTGAAGTTGCTTTCACTCAAAAATGTTCTTCCAGGCTCTCATTCATAGTTTCAATGTAAGCAAATCTTATTTGCATGCAGCACTTGCTGGTCAATGTTTTGTGCCCTGTCCTGCTAGAGTTCGCTTGGTCTGTTCATGGTCTCTCTTAGGCATTATCTTTGATGTTTTGCCATGACAAGTTTGTGTCTATTACAGTTGTCTTTTTTCATTTTCACTGGAATGGGAATACATCAAGATAAATTATTACCTTATTCACCACCTAAGCAAGTTCTTTGTCCTTGATCTTCCTTTAGAGTTTTAGTTCGAGAAAATCTTAGATAAATGCTCGAGCTTAAGTTGGAGAGTATGAGGAACACCTGGACTTGTTTCTATCTCGTCAATGTATTGCCTTTGCTGACAATGCTATATTGTTAATCCATGATCTTTTGGAAAAGTTGATAGTAAGAAGATTTTGATCATGTATTATAACGCAGGTCTCATGGGGCAGGATAGTGCTCCTGATTGGAGGGAGAACTGAGCCAGTGAGTGATACAGTATCAGGTTGGATTTCCTTCAAGCGGCGAAAGAACTTCATTTTAATCGAAACGAAATTTGCACTGAATTTTTGCTTTATTTTGCTTCACAGTATGGTCCTTTGACATGGAAACAGAATGTTGGTCACTTGTTGAGGCTAAAGGAGACATACCGGTACGTATTTATGCTTGCAAAATTTAGAAAATTAGGCTTAGATAAACCGTAGTTCTGATAAATTTTGACCTATTTATTTACGATGCTGGTCATTCATTCTCCATAAGACATTCATGAAATTCAGAAAATTATTCTTAATGCATAAACACAGTTCTCATAAACTTTGACCTATTTATCATGTATGATGCTGGTCATTCATTCTTCTTAAGACATTCTGATGGCAATCTTTTGAGCATGGACCCTACATGCAACTCTTAAGATTATTACTTCTGGAAAAGTTCAGGTTTCAATATGCTTATAATCTCCATTCTTTACTAGGCCAGTTGTTACAATATCTTTTGGTTTCCTTTTAGGCCCATTTCACCAAGTCAGCTACCTATGGGCTCTAGAAACCAGTGAAGTTAAGGCTTTGATGTAGTTCTTGGTGATGGAATTAGAAGATGATGATTGTTATATGTTTTTCAGGCAGGTAGGAGTGGCCATACCGTGAGCAGAGCAGGGTCTGTCTTGATTCTTTTCGGGGGTGAAGATGCTAAAGGGAGAAAATTGAATGATCTTCATATGTTCGATCTGAAGTCTTTAATGTGGCTTCCTTTGCGTTACACGTAAGTATATTTTGCTATATGTTTTCCATGCAAAACTTCATGGCTATTACTTTAAAGGACCATTGAAAGAAGATCATTTTCTAGAATGAAAGATAACTAGGATAAAATATCTTTTCTTTTGTCCACAAAAAACTGGCCCTATTTGTGCATATTAATGTTGTCAGTTTGAGAATGAGTAGCATATTGTAGTTTCATCTGGGTTATTATTTTATATACACTCAACTACGTTCTCTGCCTATTTTAGTATTATTGAGTTTGTGCTATTTGCTACATCCTTATTATTACATGTCTGCCTCATCAGAGGGACAGGGCCTTCCCCAAGATCAAACCATGTAGCTGCTCTTTATGATGACAGACTTCTTCTTGTTTTTGGAGGGCAATCAAAGTCAAAGATTCTCAATGACATCTATTCGCTTGATTTTGAGACGGTATGTGTGATTATAGCCTGTAATTGGAATATTCGGGCTCATTACAATTTTTGTGAATGTTGATTACGTGGCAAGTTGCTTATATAGAGACGTGATGAGTCAATTCTTCTTGTCAGATGGTGTGGTCGAGGATTAAAGTCAAGAGTTACCATCCATCTTCTAGAGCAGGTTGCTGCGGTACTCTTTGCGGAACTAAATGGTATATTACAGGGGGTGGAAGCAAGAAAAAACGTACGCATCAACTGTTGGATGGAGTATGCTCCTTAAGATTCATTTATTCCAATGCTACTAGAATCATCATAATTGAGCAACAATATCCTCTCTTTCTCTTCTTCCTTTATGCTGTTGCCTGGAAGCATGGCTCTTTGCAAATGTACTGGATGCCTCGATCCATTTTTTTCACACAATTTGGGTAAATTGGAAAAAACTTGCGAGACTAGTTGGACAAAAATGGATCCTAATATAACAGCTCCCCCATAATGGTACATACATTGGCAATGGAAACCCAAAGGCAGATGGGTTGCCACAATTTACTAATAAAAAGTGCTAAGATATATTGCACACACAGCTGTGAAAGAGCTTATAACATGACCCTTTATCTTGATTAGTTCTAGAGTTTCATTGTAGAGAAATAAAATGGGCGTGATTATTCATGAAGAATTTTGTAGTCGATGCTTAATCATGCTTGACAATTTCTGTGATGCATTGTAGTTGGTTGTCACCATGACGCCTAATGGAAAGGTTGAGCAAGGTCATGATCACATGTTTCTATAACAGTACAAGGTCCTCCTGTATATCCTTTTCAGATGCACCACTGTGGGTTGTCATTATGTGTTTCTATTATGAGGTTCGTACGTGATCTTTTGGTCATCTATTACACATGAAATAAGAGAGGTTTGTGCACAACGAAAGGCGACTCTTTGCTAGTCTCTACAGTGAGAAAAATCTTTGGCAAGAGACATGTTGATTTATAGTCCTTCAGGTTCCACTCAAGGATGCCATCGTGAGCTTCTAAATGTTATCAACATATCATGTGCATGGCCTAGATTTTAAATCCTACCATGTTCCTGGTAGAATTAGAAGTGTGCATTGAGAACTAATATTGCTTCAAGCAAGGATTTCCGAGCCTTTGGTGCCGGCTGAAAAGTATCGTGCCGGTGGGCTAGCGGCACCGTCTTTGCCCCCGGCACTGGCACAAACCGGCACCGTCGGTGCCGGTCCATGCCGGTCGGCAACGGGGTGGTGCCGGTTGGTGTCGGTCGGTGCCGGTCGGCCAACTGGGTTATAAGATGGAGAAGAGAGGTAACGGGGTGGTGCCGTGCCGGACCGTGCTGGTGGCAAGTTCCAAGCCGGCCAAGGACCGGCTCAGCGCGTGCCAGCGGCACGGCAATCCTTGGCTTCAAGTCTGTTTTTATTAGGAAACAAGACTCTAAGAAATTCTCTTGAGATTTAAGGTGCTTATTTGCCAGCAAAAGATGAAATTTCCCTTAGGTGCTAGGCTTGTTTGTAGGTCCACATAGCCCCGCAGGTTATGACAAAATTCCCTGCGAAAGACCCGTCAATGGTTCTGTCAAAGGTCTTCCTTTTTGCTGTACTCTACTATCAATCCAACCTTTCTACTTTAATCTACTTGTGAATCTGGTGGTGACAAAAGTGGAAAGCACTCTTGGGTTGATGGATTCCTTTTGAATTCACTTCGTCACATTTAATCTTTCAGAAAGTTGGTACTCCTGAATATTTTTCTTTTCATTCTACGTGCTTCCCTTTATCTGATCTCGATTAAGTCAAGCATTTAGTTCCTTTTGGCACTACATGCAATTGCATCATTTAGAAATATTGATGCTTCGTATGTTTTTGTGTTGACTCTTTGTTATTGTAACACTTGAACAATATATTCTGCATGGATATCTTTTATATTACAGGAATCTGATATCCGAAATAAATTATTGTATTTACTGCATATTGCCTAAACCAAATTTCCCCCCTTCTGACATTGTCCATTTAGACACTCTGAAGTTGCTAACTCAAAGTTCCCTTTGCAGGGCATGGTGAAACGTTGGTCTTTGATGTTCTAAAGCACGAATGGTCCATCCTTGTTTCATCACCCGATACTTCTGTTCCTACAAGCGAGGTAAATCCTCCTATGCTCAGCTCTTAAGGCTTCACTATAACTAAAAAGAGTAACCTTGGCCTCTGTTGGGTTATGGAAAACCAATTTTCCAGTCAAAGAGTCAAATAGGAGGCTGGAATTCTCTTTGAGATATCTGAGATGGATAAGGATCTTATGTGTCATAGGTCCAAAAGGATTATTCCACTTGTCCAGAAAAGTATATGTTTCTACTTAGTTAACTGGGTGGTTCAGGAATCTAATATAGCAAGGAGATCCATTGAATTAAACAAGCTTCACTTCTTTGTTTATTTATAGCATGTGTGCAATGCTTTGAGTTTCCTCTCATAAAGATGGTCAACTATGCTGGCATTCTATGTAAAGATATGAGAACCAGAGGAGGATAAGGATATGTTTCTTGCCTGGAATGGTTATTCCCTTCATGAAAAGAGTCCTGCTCTTATATCTCAGCACAAATTGGTTATGTTGACGGTGTCAGACAGTTAGCCGTGTAACAGATAGGATATGTATAGTTACTGAACAATGATAGGATTGCTGATAATCTTTTTTTGCTTCAGGGATTTAGCCTGGTTTGTGTGCATCACCAAGACAAGACTTTTCTGATTGCCTTTGGAGGAAGCAAGAAAGAAGCATTGAATCAGGTCAAATAAAGAGCCACAGCCATTATCTATTACAAATAGGATAAAGCCATTGACTGTCTTCTTATGCCCACTATCTTTTACTACTGTGCTTTCTTGTAACAGGTTGAAATATTGTTCATAGTGAAGAATGAACATTCAATGAGCTGGCGATCAGCTCCAGACATAGACGCGTCATCGTTCGAAAATTTCTTGTCAAACACATCAAAGCTTGTTGTTAATGTTCCGCCGTTGCCCGTTAGTTCAGTTGCCAGACATAGCCTAGCATCTGCAATGGGTCAAAACAAGTCTGGCAGGAAATCTTTGTCAGATACATCTATTGATCCAAATTCTGGTAGTGTTTCACTCCGCAAGCAATTTGATCATGAGGAGAACCAAACCTCTGCATTTAAGATGCAAAGATCCCTCGTGGATGACAAATATAAGGATTTTGATGACTGCTCCATCCAGAGTGATTTTTCCACACAGGTACATCTTCAGGTCATTGTAATGTATTTTCAGTCCAAAATAACTTGAAAATTAGACTTCTGAAACTGTAGGAAAATGCGAGAATTCTACTAGTAGAACTGTAGTAAAAGCTGAGAATCTTAAAGCTCGAACTCTGTACAACACCCTCACGAATGAGGAAAATTTTTCAGGTAATTGAGCAGAGGAGTAAACAGCGAGAAATTCCAGTTCAGAGGGATACTGCTGGAGTTCTCGCTAGTGCAGAAAAGATCACATTTATTACCAACCCTGAAAGCTCTAATATCGACCTAAAGGAAGGCGAGATGAACATTTCAGCAAATGGTGATCATGTTTTGACTCTGGAAACTGATGTTAGATCAGTGCTTCCAACAGATCCTGCAGATATATGTACCTTGTATGAAGCCAAGCTTGCCACCTTGATACAAAGAAATGCTTTGTTAGAAGAACAGCTGTCGGTGGCAAGGGCAAGCCATGAAGCTGCTGCGCATAATTTATCGTCTGTTGCAAAGAGCAGGCAGGACATCGAGAGAAAGCTCGATGATGCAGTGAAGGAGGTGGAGCTGGTGAAGGAAAAACTTGCAAGTATGGAGGTAGCTCAAGAGGAGGCAAATAGTCTCTCAAATATGGTGCACTCTGACAATGTTCGACTTGAACATGATGTTGCATTCCTAAAAGCAGTCTTGGATGACACTCAAAAGGTTGAAATAATCATTACATGTTGTGCCACTTGTTTGTGGATTCATTTCAGTTATGTTTTTGCTGCTTTGCTTGATTAAACGTGGTCTATTCTGTAGGAGTTGCATTCTACCAGAGGAGTGCTTGCAAGTGAAAGGGCAAGAGCATTTCAACTTCAGGTAAACCTCCAATTAAACTTTGAATCAGAGGATTAAAGCATGTCTTTCATTTCTCCATTAATAATCTTTTTGTGCACAACTCTTTTCACTAGACTGATCAATGGTCCGGTTCACAACTTTATCAACATTTCATGACTCGCCTAGATTGGCTATCTGAGTACTAAAAATTTATAGAATACATGCGGATGATACTGTCAAACGACACTAAACTGTTATTAACATGTATCCATGTTACTTAGAAGTTCCTTTGAACTCTACCTTTTCTGCATGCAATTCTTTCTGATACCCTGGACACTGTCTTCATCCTATAACATTCATACATATTTGCATTAATTTGCAGGTGGAAGTCTTCCATCTGAAGCAGAGATTTCAGACAATGGAGAATAGAGCGCCAACACCAAGGAAACCTTTCCACATGTGAGGCATGAGATCCTCAATTTCCTCATGTCCAGTCCACTAATGCAGGATTTTTTTGTGCCTCCTTCCAATTTCTTTTTTGTATATGGTGAGCATGTCATATGCACTGCGGGAAGCCAGAGAGATATCTGCTTGTTTAATCTATGGTTGTTCGTAACACCATGTTTAATACAATCATAATATTGTTAGAACAAAAATTTTGACCGTTGATCGGGACTGTAATCAAGGTTAAAATTTATTTTCACATTCGAATATCAGGAGACTGGTTTAGTTTAATTCCTTCGAATGATCGAATCAGAGGTGTTGAAGTGTACAAAGAAGTAATTTGGTTGATGATGGAGTTGATGGAAATGGAAAATGGAGGAAATGGAAGATGGAAAATGAAATGATTCTATGGTAAATTTACTTCTAGGAAATTATAGATCTACTCTTAGGGAAGAGATTATTGTAGCACTACTCCTAGAAATGAAGGACCGGTTACAGAAATTTAAGAAAAGATAAACATCATTGCTGAATTTAGAAAGTTACATCGATAATAAATGTAAAAGACTACATGAAGATAAAAAGCTGGTTTGCTTTGATGGCCGGGGCAGACATTTTCCTTCTTCCTCTTGGCTATTTATAGAGTTTCTGGTAACCACTTTTGAACTGTCAGAAACTGTCTTGAAATTGTCAGAATTGCATAACTGGGTGATATTTTCAGCTATTTACGAAACTGTCATCAGGTAGAGCTTCTTGTCTTCTACTGCGATTTGGTCGATGATGACCTTAGAATTTGATGAAAGTCTGAACATGAAAGTTGTAGGTCTTCGAATTATCTTTCTATCGGTCTAAAAATCAAGTCATTTGGACATCGTATGAGAAAGTTATCGCCAAAATGGTCGACACATATCGGTGTCTTATTAAAATAATCAGTCACTGATAGACTTTTGGTCGATAGAGAATCTGGTCGATAGACTTTTGGACATTTGGTCTTATTTACCAGTTTGTCACTAAACCTTTTGACCATTAATTTGATACATCAAATGACCGAATTTGGAGATGACGTCAACAACAAAGTTGTAGATCTTTTCGTCCTCTTTTCAATGGTTCAATAATCGGTCAGTTTGGACACTTGGTGTAAAAATTATGGCCAAAATACTCTAACTGTGTCAATATTGAAGTATCTTTTAGTCGATTGGCAATATTTACGAAATTGCCATTGATCTTGTTAATCGCCCAGATGGTTATATTTATATCTAACATTTTGCCCCCCAATCTTTATAAAAATAGAAAATTTTTGTAAAGTCTTTATTCTGTTGGTCAATTTGGGCGATTTTGTTGGCCATATGAATGATTTTGTCGGTCAATTGAGTCGTCCATAAAACATATTTTATTAGCCATTCAATCAATTATGCATGTCGACCATATGCGATTACTGGTCGATCACTTTTATAAATCCCTGGCTGATCATCATTTTTTTAAGCATTGGTCGATGACCAATTCTTGATCGTTCAGCTTTGGCCAATGACCAATTTTTAAATTGGTCAGCTTTGGCCGATGACCAATTTTTTATCGAGGTGAAGAATGGCTGATATCGACCAATGAGTAATGCTGGGCGTTGAATAAAGCTGGGCGATGGTCTTCATTGATCGATAAGCGAAGCTGGCCGATGAGTAAGGTTGGTCGATGAAGAAAGGCTGGGCGATGGTCATCGACGATGATGAGCGATGGTCTTTGATGATGGATGTCGATAGTCGAAGCTGGGCGATAAGCAAGGTAGGCCGATAAAGATGCGGGAGGTGATGGCCGATATCGATCTTTGATGATGGACGTCGATGAGAAGCTGGGCGATAAGCAAGGTAGGCCGATATCGGTCTTTGATGATGGACGTCGATGAGAAGCTGGGCGATAAGCAAGGTTGACGGTCGTCGACGAGCGACGAGTAATGGGCGATGAGGGAGCTGGTCGATGACGAGATGCTATGTTCTCTTCTTCCCGTCTTCCGGGATGGGCGACGAGGAAGCGTCGTCGATCATTGGGCGATGAAGGATGGCCGATAAGAAAGCTGGCCGATGAGAAAGCTCAATGAGCCATCGGTGATGATGAGTGATGAGCTCCGGATGATGGTCGATGATGGATCGATGAGGCAAGGACGATGGGTTGATGAACAATGGCTCTGTTTTTTCTTTCCAAACAGCGATAGGATGCCGTCATCCCATCCGATGGGTTCCTTTGAGGCCAATGTTAGGTTGCCACGGCGATGAGGGATCCTCCGTTCTTCCCAACGACGATGGGTTGCTGTCCTCCCAACCAATGGGATTCGTCCGTCGGGGTTGGGTTGGCACGGGGATGAATGCCCTGTTTTCCTTCCCAACGGCGATAGCGACTGCGAGTGAGGCTCTGGCTTGCTTGAAGGAGGCCGCGGCATGAGGAGTTAGGCTGGGGGCGTCGAGGGGTGCTCTGTTCTTTCCAATGGCGATGGGTTCATCCCAACTATGGGATCCTTCAGGCCGATGTTGGGTTGGCGCGGCGATGAATGCCCTGTTTTCCTTCCCAACGGCGATAGCGATTGCCGTCCTTGAGGCTGAGGTTGATAGCAACGACGAAGACCTGGATTTGCTTGAAGGAAGCCGCGGCCTGAGGAGTTTGGCCAGGGGAGTCGAGAAGCACTGGGAACGAGGATATACCAACTTGCCCATCAGCATTTCGATGGCTTTCTCTTCCGCAGTTGCCGTCGTGGTCACCATGGCTGCCTCGAATCTACTGCTTCTCTAGCCATGTCTTGGATTCCGCCTTCTTCAGCGTCATGGCTCTGTTTGCGGTCATCGTGGAGGAGAAAATGGGTTCGCTGTTGAACTTCTGATAAGACGTGAAAAGTGTACAAATCACCCCTTTAACTAGGTCTTGTTAGTCTCTGAGCAATGCTATTTTGATTGTATTTCCTCCATTTCAGGCTTAAGGACCCTCAGCGAAGATTAGATCAAGTTTGGTGCTAAAACGAATAAATAAAGAACCTGCAAGGAGCAAAAAAGCAAGGGAGCAAAGATGTACCATCTTTGACATCAAAACTGTACCTTTTCAGGAAGAATCAGATGATGTGCTATACATGGTTGGAAAGCTCTTGAAGTCTAGATTCCAGAACTTTTTACGGTTCGTGATTTGGAGTTTCCTAGAGGAAGATATGCCATTTTTAGTACAGAGGTGCAGAAGAAGCTATTGCGAAAAAACCAGATCGATCTGCTTCCCATGCAGATCGATCTGGGTCGGGCAAATTCCAGTTTTTGAAGTTCCCGAAGTGAAGAAGATCGATCTCAACCCAAAGGAGATCGATCTCCTTGGGCGCTGCGGGAAAAATAGAAGAAAATTGACTAATCCGAATTAGGGTTTGTCTTAGGCTATAAATAGCCTTCTTTGGGGGCGTTTTGGCAGCCTTTCATGGCCGAATTTTCGTCATCTCTTAGGGTTTCTCTTAGTTTCTTTTCCACAAATTAGGTTAGATCTTTGGTGGAAGATCCATGGGTGAAGCGCGGCGACAATCTTCATCGACGGATCTCCTTCCTAAGATGAGTAACTAATCTCTAGCCTAGGGATTTCTATGATGTAATAGAGAATCTTTCTAGGTTTTTCCTATGGATCAGAGCATGTACTTTTTGATGGTTTAATGGATAGATTTCAGATTTTATATATCTATTGGTAATATTTATTATGGTGAATGGATTGTTTGTTCTTTGTGCCCTAATTTCGGTCTGTCTTGTCTCGGTTTTTTCGTGGGTTTGCAGCCGGATTTTGTGAAAACTCAAAACACAAAAGTCGTAGATCTCTATCTTAGCTTTCCAACGAATCTTGAATCACCTCGTTTCGAGTTCGGATGTGAAAGTTACGCTGAGATTACGATCGCTGGTTCTGAGTATTGCATGTTAGAGGCTAGGATTAGGACTTGTTCAAGATGCTTTCATGCTAGAACCATGTTAGATCTTTGGATTGGATTCTAAACCCTAGATTATGATTGTAGGAGTGCTAGAACCACTACCTTAATGCTAGAACCATTAAGACCTATGATTATAACCTACAATTCGTTCTTTATCTTTATTGATTAGGCGATCTCAAAGTGCTAGAACCACTTTGATTATTCTCATACCAATTATCCGCTGATTTGATCTTCGTTCCGATGAAGACTTCTTACGAATCTTTGTTGAGCGATAGGGGTTCTAGCCATTCACCTATCGACTTGTTAAAACCATTAACACCTTTTGAATTGCTTTTATCCTAGGATGACCTAGTTAGTTCTTTATTACTGATTAGAAATCTCTTGGCCATTTATCCTATTATTAATCAGTTAAGTTTAATCTGATTTAAGAGTAGTTTAAAAATCAAAAATCATTTCCTTTATCAATCTTTTGATTTAGAACTATACGAGGTAATTATACTTAACACTTCTTTTCCCTGTGGACCGACTCGGACTCATTGCTATCTACCCATAAAGTAGTTAGTTAGTGATTCGGATTATAAATTTCTAATTTTGGCGTACTTGTTAAGACTACGACACTTTTCAAGGCGTGTCAAAATTTTGGCGCCGTTGCCGGGGAATAGAATAGTAGTTAAGTTAAGTGCTTAGTGTGGTTTTAGTTCAATTAGTTATTTTCTTGTGCTTATTATTTTAAAAAAAATTAAAAAATTAAAAAAAAATAAAGAAAAAGAGAAAGCGATTTGTGCTTGCATTGCCTATTTTTCTGTCGCTAGGAGACGCCGACGCGAGGAGAATCAACGGTTTACGGTCGACGACGGACGTCTCGTACTTGGACCAACCCCTTGTAACGTATTTCTAACTTTTTGACTTGGTTCTTGTTTATTTGATTGTTTATACATGGCCGATGAGTTATGCCACCGGGTGCCCCATTGAACAATTATTTTTTATCATCTAATTATGCACCCGCTTATGTTAATGATACATATGATTTCTCGAACCCGACATATGATTCGCATTCATACACCTATGATCCGGGTTTTAGTGATCATTCATACCCTTATTGGCAATTCCAAGGTTACTATCCTCATAATGTTCAATCACAAGATTCAAGCATACCAAACCAATACTTTGCACCTAATTTTGAACCATCTTATCTTCCTCAAACACAATACCCATCACCCCAACATTGGCATGAACCTCTCAGTCCCTTTGAATCACAAGCATACGTAGATCCATCCTTAGATGAAAGGACTCGTACCGATTTACAGACTATTGAGGCACTAACACCAATCCTACATTCTCATTCACAATTAATAGCTAATATAGAAGCCCGAATTGGACAAATAGCTTCTTTGATAGACTCATATGATGATGAGGTGGATGCTTGTGGAAACAAGCCGGTGCTCCTTAGTTCTAATGACAAGGCTTGTGATGCTCATTTTACTAATGGTTATGATGCAAGCAATGATGAGATTCCATTTGGGGTTTTACCAGTTCATGAGACTTTTGAGGAACTAACACCAATTATACATTCTCAATCACAATCAATAGCTAGGATACAAGCCCAAATTGAGCAACTCACATCTTTGATGGAATCAAATGATCATGAGGTTGATGAGGGTGGGAATGAGTCGGTACTTCCTAGTTCTAATGATGATACTTGTGATACCCAATTTACCAATGATAGTGACACATGCAATTATGTGATTCCTAATGAGACTTCACTTGTTCATGATGATTTGAATGATGTTTCGCCAAGGTGTGATGATATTATTAATGATCTGTGGTCGACAGCACATATTGATTGGATGAAAGGACAAGTGCCTCATATTTTTTATGATGTTGATGATGATGATAGTGATGAAAGCATGTGTGACTTAGAGCCTCTTATGATTAATGATGATGTTGAGAATGCTTATCCGGTTAATGATTTTGAGACATGTGATGGTGATGTGATTTACGATAACTCGCGAGTTCCCATTTTGGATAATTATGATGCTTCATGTGATCTTGTTATGCCGGTTTATGAAGCTTTCCACGAGCATATACTTAATATCGAGGGTGAATCATTTGATATCAACTTGCCAGTTTATGAAACTTTTCCTGCGAATATTTTGGATTTTAATAATGATTCATGTGAGATTATGTTGCCGGTATATGAAAGTTTTTATAATGACACATCTAACTTTGAGAAGGAGGATTCTTATGATATTGATTTACCGGTTCATGAAGGTTTTTATGAGGATATATCTAACCTTGAGGAGGATGATTCTTATGATATTAATTTACCGGTTCATGAAGCTTTTTATGAGGCCATACCTAATCTCGATACATATCTTGATGAAGTTTCATGTAGAACTCACATGTCGGTCTTTGATGTGCTGGATGATTTCTGTGATGACTTGGATGATTTTTGTGAGACCTCCTTTAGGAAACCTCACTTTGAGCCTTTACCCTTCACTTCATCTACACTTGTTGAACATTGTGAGGAGGCAGACCTTGTTATTCCACTTTTCCTAAGTCATGCTGAATTTGATTGTAATTTCATCAAAGACTCTTGCAAGACTCCCCATTTTTGTACTTTGTTTGCTAAGGACCTTCCCTTTTTCTTTGATGAAGCATGTTTGCATGACTTTGCTCGTATTCGGACCATGTATTTCTATACTTTAAACCATCGGCCACCAAAAGACCACTTGATGATGACTTCATTTATTAAAATCTATGGCTTGAAGGATGACAATTGGCCAATGCCTAAAACTTATAATGAATTATTTGCCATGAATTCTCCTTTCTTCTTTGATAAATCATGTTCGCACCTCATCTCCATCCTTCAATGCATGTATTTCTATACTTTAAATCATAGGCCACCAAAAGCCTATATGATGATAGACAGATTTATTGAAACACATGGTTTGCAGGATGGTGATTGGTCACTAACTAAATTTTTTATTGATTTCATTACTTGGGACCTGTCTTTCATCTTTGATAAATCATGTTTGCACCTCTTCTCTATTCTTCAATCCATGTATTTCTTCACCTGGAACCATCGGCCACCCAAATTCAGTTCTGATCTATATAGCATAGCGTCGGGCTAGTGACGATAAACCGAGCACTTGCTGGGAGGCAACCCAGTTTTTAGGAGTTCTTTTTAAGTTTTAGGATTTTCCTTAATTTTTAGGTTTTTCCATGATTTTGTTTCCATTTTTCCATTTTTCCCCGGATTTCCCTTATTTTTCCCGAGTTTTTCTCTCTCCTTCTCGTCGCGGCTCACCAGCGAGCCATGGACTCGTCGTCCCGGCTCGTCCCCGAGCCGTCACCACCCACCGCCCGTCGCCGTCTCTCCGGCCGCCCTCATCCCTCCAAACTAGTCCCAACACCTCCGCCAACCTTCCACCTCTTCATCCCCGTCCTCCTCCTCCCTCGATACCCTCTCCTCCGACGCCGGTGAGCCCTGCGGCCGTCGTCATCACCATCATCCACGGCCATTCACTGCCCCAGAACACCTCCAGAAGCTTCCTCCAGCTGCCACAAATATTTCCACCCATCAAAAACTTTGCTTGCGGCCTAGATCACTGGATCTGACCACCGACGGTCTCAACCTCTCCGACCATCTTCTATCCACCGCCTGGAACTCCAATTCTGCAATTAAATCACATAGGTCAGTTCCTTAGGCCTCTATGATCTTTCCTCGATCCTTGCCAACCTTGATTGAAGCTCCGATCATCGGAATCCAATTCCGGCAATCATCTTCATCCGATCCGGCCATCGTCGATCTACCACCTGGGGACCTCCGTTCCTTGATCAGAGCTTACCGAAGAACTCCTTAGGCTTCCACGATTCTTCATGTACCTTCCCGTCCTCCGGCGACGAGGTTTCACCGTCGATCCGCCGCCGACGAGCTCTCAGCCGTCCATTGGCTACCAGACACGATCCAGAGGCTACAATGATCCTTTGTCCAATCGGACGGTCTTGATTTTCGATCAGGACAATATTATTGATGCTGAATATTTTTGGTGTTGCGCATGGATGATTTAATGTCTATATTTTAAATTATGTGAATGAATGATTGTATAGGCTACATATTCAAGAAATACAAAGGAGACTCTGTCGAAATTTTGAATAATTTATATGCCTTTTTGCTATTAATGATATATTTTCCATTCTATTCTATTTGATTTTTTGGAAAGGTATTTTTATGACAGGTTTTCCTTTGTACATTACTCATGGGCGGATATTAATGCCAGATATAGATTGTATTTTCTAGAGACATGCATTTTGTCGGTGGCGATGTTTCCATTATGTGGCCGATGTGGTGATTATAATGTGGAAGCCGACTATTCTGACACGATCTTATGGTGATCTCTACCCTTTATACATTGCTTTATTTTTATGACTTAGTGTAATTGAGGACAATTACATTTAAGTTGGGGAGTAGAATTCTTAGGGAATTCATGTCTATTATACATCCCTTAAAACATGTCAAAAGAATGACATTATGATTTTTATTGATAAAGATGCATGATTTAGAAATCTATTCGATGATTTGTTCGGAAATTTATATGTCATATAAAGTCTAGCAAATTTAGCTATGCATGGCATTATCTCTATACTTTAACACTTTTACCATGATTTAGGGATAACATGACATATCTTATCGCACTGAGCACTTTCACATGTGGATGAGTTGAAATTAGATTCTAAGCCTAAGACTAGGATAGATTTACTGTTCTCTGTCATGTCACAGAAGATACATGAACACATGTAATTTTCTGTTCACAAAAAGTATCTGTCTGAAAGTGTAGGGTTTTCAACTTAGTAACCGGGCAGTGTGCCTAACCAGCGTGCTGTTCGCGTAAAACAGTTGAATTACCTGAAAAAAAAGAAAAAGAAAAAAAAAGAGAAATGAGAAAAAAAAAGGATTTCATACCTAGTAACCGGGCAGGGTGCCTAACCAGCATGTTGTTCGCGTAAAACGGTTGAATTTCCTAAAGAAAAAAAAGTATGTGTCTGAAAAAAAAGAACAAATATTGTTATGTGATAGTGGAAAATATGTGCATGTTTAGAATGTTGATCTTGAACAGTTGAATGCTTGGATATAATGGAGACTCTGATGCATGTGGAACTTTATTCACACACTGCAGTGTTAAGGTTATTTTTGAATTATGATTAAATATGTTGAAGTATTGGAAGTGTGTTATGATATGCTTGTATTTACTCTACTTTTATGTGTCTGTGAATTAAAGAATACATTCATGAATATTATTTCTATTTGATGCATTAGAGTTAATGAATATTATAATTGAGTTCTGATGATATGTCAAGGGGATGTATAGATGTTTGTGGGTATCATCTCTGGAAACCCTCAGGAGACTATAACTCCTCCACTGGGGCCACCCAGGGGTTTAAAGGCTTGTTATACATGCTAAGTGTAATCGTGAGACCTACGAAAGTGGCTAGTTAGGTTTACTGCTTTATGTTTATTTTTATCTTGCTTTGCTCGAGGACTAGCAAAGATCAAGTTGGGGGGTGTGATAAGACGTGAAAAGTGCACAAATCACCCCTTTAACTAAGTCTTGTTAGTCTCTGAGCAATGCTATTTTGATTGTATTTCCTCCATTTCAGGCTTAAGGACCCTCAGCGAAGATTAGATCAAGTTTGGTGCTAAAACGAATAAATAAAGAACCTGCAAGGAGCAAAAGAGCAAGGGAGCAAAGATGGACCATCTTTGACATCAAAACTGTACCTTCTCAGGAAGAACCAGATGATGTGCTATACATGGTTGGAAAGCTCTTGAAGTCTAGATTCCAGAACTTTTTACGGTTCGTGATTTGGAGTTTCCTAGAAGAAGATATGCCATTTTTAGTACAGAGGTGCAGAAGAAGCTATTGCGAAAAAACCAGATCGATCTGCTTCCCATGCAGATCGATCTGGGTCGGGCAAATTCCAGTTTTTGAAGTTCCCGAAGTGAAGAAGATCGATCTCAACCCAAAGGAGATCGATCTCCTTGGGCGCTGCGGGAAAAATAGAAGAAAATTGACTAATCCGAATTAGGGTTTGTCTTAGGCTATAAATAGCCTTCTTTGGGGGCGTTTTGGCAGCCTTTCATGGCCGAATTTTCGTCATCTCTTAGGGTTTCTCTTAGTTTCTTTTCCACAAATTAGGTTAGATCTTTGGTGGAAGATCCATGGGTGGAGCGCGGCGACAATCTTCATCGACGGATCTCCTTCCTAAGATGAGTAACTAATCTCTAGCCTAGGGATTTCTATGATGTAATAGAGAATCTTTCTAGGTTTTTCCTATGGATCAGAGCATGTACTTTTTGATGGTTTAATGGATAGATTTCAGATTTTATATATCTATTGGTAATATTTATTATGGTGAATGGATTGTTTGTTCTTTGTGCCCTAATTTCGGTCTGTCTTGTCTCGGTTTTTCCGTGGGTTTGCAGCCGGATTTTGTGAAAACTCAAAACACAAAAGTCGTAGATCTCTATCTTAGCTTTCCAACGAATCTTGAATCACCTCGTTTCGAGTTCGGATGTGAAAGTTACGCTGAGATTACGATCACTGGTTCTGAGTATTGCATGTTAGAGGCTAGGATTAGGACTTGTTCAAGATGCTTTCATGCTAGAACCATGTTAGATCTTTGGATTGGATTCTAAACCCTAGATTATGATTGTAGGAGTGCTAGAACCACTACCTTAATGCTAGAACCATTAAGACCTATGATTATAACCTACAATTCGTTCTTTATCTTTATTGATTAGGCGATCTCAAAGTGCTAGAACCACTTTGATTATTCTCATACCAATTATCCGCTGATTTGATCTTCGTTCCGATGAAGACTTCTTACGAATCTTTGTTGAGCGATAGGGGTTCTAGCCATTCACCTATCGACTTGTTAAAACCATTAACACCTTTTGAATTGCTTTTATCCTAGGATGACCTAGTTAGTTCTTTATTACTGATTAGAAATCTCTTGGCCATTTATCCTATTATTAATCAGTTGAGTTTAATCTGAGTTAAGAGTAGTTTAAAAATCAAAAATCATTTCCTTTATCAATCTTTTGATTTAGAACTATACGAGGTAATTATACTTAACACTTCTTTTCCCTATGGACCGACTCGGACTCATTGCTATCTACCCATAAAGTAATTAGTTAGTGATTCGGATTATAAATTTCTAATTTTGGCGTACTTGTTAAGACTACGACACTTTTCAAGGCGTGTCAACTTCCCACGTCGTGGAGGTAGAAGATGAAGCTGCTGGAGTTGGTGACGACGACGTTGAGATTGCAGAGGATGATGGGTTCCGCAAAGACATTGGTGGAGAGATCGTCGAGGACTCCTGTGATGGCATGGGGCGTGGAGGACTCCGGCGACGTCATAGGCGTGGAGGATTCTGGCGACGGCCTGGGCATGGATAACTCCGACGACGGCATCGGTGTGGATGACTACTCCGAGGGTGTCTTCGACGTGATGGACAATGGTGGAGAGCCAGTGAAAAAAGGTGACGTCGATGGCATGGAGGAGGGTGAGTGCAAGCCTTGTCAACAGCATGGGTGTTTCTATTGCTAAGTTTTTTCCAACTTTTCTCCGTGTTTATCGACCAACATACTTCTCGACAAAATTTTTTTCCAAGCTCTTTCCTCTGTCATAAATGAGTCTGCTGAATGTACTAGGACGTTTTAATTCTTTTGAATCGTCCATCTTCAACTCATGACTGAAACCATTTGACTTTCTTGTTTTTGGCAAGGCTTCAACATGCTTTTCAGCCAAATTCCAACATACTTGTCTATAAAATCGTCCATCATATGGTCTGGACGTTTTTTTATCTTTCAGATGCTTCATTTTCAAGTTGACCATCTCTATCTTGATATCATATTCTTCATGATGTTGTTCTTTTTTATGATCGATCACCATATCACTGCTTGGACAATTTTGTCCAAGTATACTGAACATCTCCAGCTTATGACCGGATGAATCTTTTTCATCGATCAATGTCATAATATTTTTTGGCCTATTGGTCTCCAACAGATTGTTCCTTATTAAACAAGGACCACTTGGATTTTGCTTTTTTGTAGATGAAGAGTTCCTTACCAGTAGAGTGAAACCATCGTGATTTTGCATGAAAGATGGCATAGTGATCTTGGTCTTCTCGCTGATGGAACTTTCACGTGAGGACATACTCCATCTAAGAAAATTTTCTTGAAAAACAGCATCTGCATGGTAACTTCCCTCAGCTCTCAAAATAACAACTCTGGAAATGCTATCTCTCATTTTGTCCTTTTTTCTTTGTATAGCTTCAACACACTGTCCCACTGGGTGTGCCAAAAAATGTTAGAACAGAAATTTTGACCGTTGACCGGGACTGTAATCAAGATTAAAATCTATTTCCACATTCGAATATCAGGAGATTATGGTTTAGTTCAACTCCTTCGAATGATCGAATCAGAGGTGTAGAAGTGTACAAAGAAGTAATTTGGTTGATGGAAATGGAAAATGGAAAATGGAGGAAATGGAAGATGGAAAATGAAATGATTCTATGGTAAATCTACTCCTAGAAAATTATAGATCTACTCCTAGGAAATTAATTATGGTAGCACTACTCCTAGGAAAATATGATAATTCTACTCCTATGGAAGAGATTAGTGTAGCATTACTCCTAGAAATGAAGGACTGGTTGCAGGAATTTAAAGGAAAGATAAACTTCATTGCTGAATTTAGAAGGCTACATTGATAATAAATGTAAAAGACTACATGAAGATAAAAAGCTGGTTTGCTTTGATGGCCGGGGCAGACATTTTCCTTCTTCCTCTTGGCTATTTATAGAGTTTTTGGTAACCACTTTTGAACTGTCAGAAACTGCCTTGAAACTGTCAGAACTGCATAACTGGGTGATATCTTCAGCTATTTACGAAACTGCCATCAGGTAGAGCTTCTTGTATTCTACTGCGATTTGGTCGATGATGACCTTAGAATTTGATGAAAGTCTGAACATGAAAGTTGTAGGTCTTTGAATTATCCTTCTATCGGTCTAAAAACCAATTCATTTGGACATCGTATGAGAAAGTTATCGCCAAAATGATCGACACATATCGATGTCTTATTAAAATAATCAGCCAAAATATGACCGATAGACTTTTGGTCAATAGAGAATCTGGCCGATAGAGAATCTGATCGATAGAGAATCTGGCAGATAGAGAATTTGGTCGATGGACTTTTGGACATTTGGTCTTATTTACCAGTTTACCACTAAACTCTTTGACCATTAAATTGATACATCAAATGACCGAATTTGGAGATGACGTCGACAACAAAGTTATAGATCTTTTCATACTCTTTCCAATGGTTCAATAATCGATCAGTTTGGACACTTGGTGTAAATGTTATGATCAAAATACTCTAACTGTGTCAATATTGAAGTATCTTTTAGTCGATTGACAATATTTACGAAATTACCATTGATCTTGTTAATTGCCCATATGATTATATTTATATTTAACAAATATATATTGCGTTTTGATGAATGATCCTGTCATTATCATTCAAAAAATGATCTCTAAAAAATGGATAAACTTAATACACTATGCTGATATACACACTGTTTAAGTATTTTATACTTCCACATTGTCGCTTTTTTTCAGCACCATTTGAGGCTTAGATTGCTTGTTCTGTGAACCAGACTGAGTTACCAGGGATCAAGTCTTCTTGACAATCTATATCAGCTCAACTTCTTCTTGGTCAACTTCAGCATCCTCAACCTCATTTTCTTCATCCTCTTCAGGTGCGTCTGGGTCCACTCCCTGCACAAATCCATGCAAGAAAATAGTTGATAGGCTCATTATTATGATAGCAGTTTGGAAATGCTAGACCCAATACAGTGCTGGGAATTATGCCAGCAAACAATTAGGACATGAGTAGGAAGAATGGGATAAGTTTATGTTTAAGTAGCAGCATTTTGCATGTGCAATGAACAATTGTGAGCAACAAACCTTCATCTGTTTCTCCAAGCGCTCTAGACCTTTTTTTGCAGCTTCATTTTGTGGGTTTATCCTGGATGCAAAGTGGAGACAATCGGCATTACAAACTACTAATCATGAGCTTCACCATACAAAATTATTGACTGAAACTCTAGCTCAGTTTAATACTAAGAAGACCAAATGCCGATCAGGAAAGATGGACTGAATGTACCTCAAGGCAGCTTGATAATGTGACAGAGCCTCTGAAAGCATATCTGTTTCTGCAAAAACTTGAGCCAACTTAATGTGCAAGGAGTCGTCGGCCCAATCTTTGAGATATCTCTCAAGTAGGGACACAGCGTCTCTGTTTCGTCCTTCAACAACATGTAGCTCGGCCAATGCTAAAGCAGCTCCAAGGAAACCAGGTTCGAGACGGAGAGCAGATTCATAGAATTTCCTTGCCTAAACAGGGTATTTAAGGTTAATCAGCTAAAAAAGGTAGACACAAAGGTGAAAGGATATCATAACTTTTCTAATTGATCCCGAGCAGAATGGCGAAGTTTCCAGCAATGAGTAACGAGTCACGGTTACAAGAGAATTCCTCAAAGGCACAGGATACAAAATACTATTGAATTTCCTGAGAAAACTCATGTCTCAGCAAAAGTTATCCTGAATTTCCAAACTCCATATTCATCAATGCAGATGGTTGTAGCCACCTAAGCAGTGAACACAAGGAAGTAAAAAGTGAACTATCAACATTTCAAGTATCCATAATATGCTTTATACTTACCATACCGACCTAAAAGGCCAATTGCATGAAGGGAAACCAACTAGGTTAACTAGTGCTTATTTCATGGATGATAAAGTTAAGTGTAAGACTTTTCTGGATCATTAGCCCTCTCATTGAATTAAAAAGATTTGGACTGGATGTATTTCAGCACAGAAAACTAAGTAGACTTTGAAATTTCCAGAATAATCCAGAGGACCTAACTTACTTTTTCCCCAGGTGTTTGTCAGGGAAGTCTTCATAGCTTTTGTCAGAATTCATAAGAGAAGTTTTTCTTAGTTGGCAAGACTAAAGATTATCAACCCTGAGTCAATATGAAAGGAAGTGCATGTTCTACTGCAATACATAGTGCCTTTTGCTCTTTCCAGGAAAATTACCTTCTCCCGCCCACCAGAATTGCTGGCATGTACATCACCAACTAATTTGAGAGCTTTTGCTGATTGAGGCATGACCTTCATTGCCTCCCGAGCAGCATATAATGCCTCCTTGATTTTAGAAAGTGCCAGATAAGAACGAACTAAGCCTGCAACCATTGTGGTATTTTCCTCATAATACCCTATACTTGCGTACAGTGTATAGGACCAAAGTAGGGAGCTATAGAAAGCACCTTGGTATGAGCGAAGATCAGGTCTTAGCTCTTGAGCAGTCCTGAAGGCTGTTACAGCTGCATCAGGGCGATTCAAGGACAAATAGAGGTTTCCCTGAGTGAGAACAATGACACAATAGAGACAAATAAATAAACACAGAATAGACATATTTCAGTTGCAATGCCAATCCTATCTGAGCTAGTGTAGAATGGATTCTTCTTCACCTTCATTATATGGCCTGTTATGTGTCTATCATCCATTCTGAGGCTCTGATTTCAAACAAACATTAATCTTATAAGAAAATGGATCAAGAAACAGTATAACTTAATATAACACAAATACCAAACCTTCTCAGCATATGTCAGAGCTCTTCGCTCATCCTTCCTTTCCCACAATACTGCTAAAGAGACAAATATTTCTGTCCTAGAAGGGTCAATATGCAGCAAATCATGTACCAATCTGTTTAGCTTCGAGTGATTAGACTTGACTTTTAGAAGCATCGCATACTCATCCATGTATGTTAGCACATAAGGATCAATTGAGCGAACCTGCAAGACCCTAAGGGTAATGCTTATATATGTAGCTAATAGAATGATTTCAAGCATGCTATACAAGTTAATCGATATACCTTCTCGAAATTCATTATCGCTTCATCATTTCTTCCAAGTATGACCTCAACCTAGACGTCAACATTATGTCAAGAAGCCACAACGCTGAGAAGTGTTAGAGCAAGTGTTGCACTGACCTTAGCAATCTCCAATAAGATGTGCACATTATTAGGAAAGCGTTGTAAGAGTTCGCAAAAATGGTCCAGTCCACCTAAACAAAACAAATGAGTCGTTATTGTTTCATAAGTTTCTTGAAATAACTTGAAATCGAAAGCATCAAATTTCTAGTTAATAAGTTGACAAACCAGCTCTCTAAATAGCTTCTGCTAAGACGGGATCAACATGTCTAAGCTATAGGACATGAAATAAAAATTGTAAAAGATATGCCTGTAAGCTGTAGTAGAAAGTAGAAACAATAGCCAATAGATGGATACAAGTAATTTTATTGCCTGCTTTTGTAAACTTTTAAAATGGAAGTACTAATTAATATCTATAACAGTATGAATGCATAGAGCTACCGTGTTATATATACAAACCGCACATTACCTTTGAAATCATTCGACGCAATGCAACATTGAGCCTCAACATACCGCTGCAAATACATATTATTGATAAGCGAAAATATACAAGGAATAGCTCTACTGAATGCAGACATTAAATAGGAGGTACGAGAAAATGAGGATATGCCAAAGATGAAGGACACTTACTTTTGCATCTACTACACAAGCTAATCCTAAATACTATCAGAAAGGGCCTGCAGAATCAGAACATTGTGCATCCTAGAGATACATTCTTCACTATCAATAAAAAGAGATTCCGAGTAGATTCTATGGAGTTTTCAAATGTTAAGGTGAATTTGTAGAGGCAAAACCACTAATTAGAGGAAAGCAAGTAGAAGAAATGGAGGATTTCTTTGTAGACATTTGCTGGATGATCTGTAGCACAGGATACAGAAGCGACAAATTTAAAAAACCTTCCAGGGAACTGTTCACGTGACGGAATTGCCAAAAAAAATGTACAAAACACATAAAAGAAGGCATGCAAATAGCATATGCTAATGATGACGAATGAATATGGTCGAACCCCAACACTTCCCTTGCCGGTTATGCAATGGAGGCATTTATGTTGCTTTATAGGCAAAAGCTTACCACTGTTTATGTTCTTGCATTGCGGTTCTTTTCAAGTTTAGCACAAATCTTAAAGAACAGGGATATTGGCATCCTCATTATAAGAAATAACTAATTCTAGATACTCAATATAAGTTTGCAAGGTATGCTTCCCTGAAAAGAGATTTTGATTTCCCCCCCTTTTTAGATACATCTAATTAGACTAGCTCTTGATCCATGTTGCACATATAATCTCCATATTTCACCTTCTCTTGAACAAACGGTCTTTTCTCTTGATCTATTGCAACAATCACCATAAGTTGTATGATAGTACCGGCAGAAGCTGTTTTCATAGACCCATGTAGTATGGCCCATGGATTTTAAACTAGGAACACCATTGTTATGCACATCTATGAACCTCGTGCAAGGATGATTGACGCAAATTAACATATGGTTCAAACTGTATGCATGTAGTCATCACATACATGTGGCAGTGATTCTAGACAAACATGTTAGCTTATAAGAGCATTCCCAACAGGTTCCCTATCCCTATCGCTACTTTAAGGTGATTTGATGCCCTTCTCTAATATAGGGAATCACTTTTTGGCTTGTTCAACCAATAGATTCCCTATATTATTCTTTATGTCAATTAGGCAACCACGCAACCAACTGAAAGCTCCTCTCAAAGGGCCATGGTCCTTCTCCCCATCGTCCTCAAAGCCAAGCCCTGCCAGCTCTCCTCCTCCAAGATCCCATCTTTACTCCGCCGCCTCCTCTCCACCACTTCTTCCTACTCTAATCCCTCTCCTCGACCACCCTTTAACTCGTCGATTACATTCTTCCCACTGGCCTAGCCATCTCTAGGTCTGGGCGGGGCGGCGGAGCTGGACCTGAGCCCATCCCAGGTAGCCTCCTCCTTCAAGGAATGGTTCCAGCACGGCTCCGCCCCGTTCTCCACCCTCAACCGCATCTACCACATCCTCTCCACCTCACTTGACGAGCCCTCCCTCGACGCCGCCCTTTGTTCTCTCGATCTCAGCCTCGACGAGGCCTTCGTCCTCCAAGTCCTCCGCCACCGACCGCACCCCGCCGCCATCATCGGAGTAGACGCCACCAGCCGCAGCACGACCAAAGCTATCATTGGAGTTCACGCCCTCTGCGCCCGCTCACGCTTCGACGAGGCCGCGCACCTGGTCGACGAGTTCAGCGCACCTCATGCCTATGGCGTTTGGGTCACCGACCTTGTTCGTGCCGGCCGTCCCGACACGGCCATGCGGTTCCTCCGTGCCAAAAGGATATCTGAGGACTATGCCCCCGGCATCTTCCTCTTCAATGGGCTCATTTGCCGCCTCCTCGCCAAGAACCGGCTCGAGGACGTCTATGATCTCCTGGTGGAGATGCGAGAGGAGGGCATCGTCCCCTACCGCGTCACCATGAATGCTGCACTCTGTTTTTTTTGCAAGGTCAGCATGGTCGATGTTGCAGTCCAGCTCTACAGCTGGCGCCTCGAGCTTGGACTCTCTCCCAACATAAAATAGTATGCTGACGTGGTTGAGGAGAGAAAACATAAAATAGTATTATTTTAAGATATAGAGAATGCTTTTTTATTCCCTAAACATAAGGAACATAGTGGGTTTTAGGCAATGGGATAGGGAATGACTATAGGGATAGGGAATCTGTTGGATAACACTTTCTAATCATATTCCCTAAATTTAGAGATAGAGAATGGGATAGGGAATCTGTTGGGAATGCTCTAACAGCCATGTAGTTTGTTGTACAGTTCTCATCATGACTAGGAAACCAGCAAGTTCTTTCCCTAGCACACACTATTCATACCCAAAGACTTGAAAATGATAGTCTATGAAATATTAATCTTGTTGCAACTCAAATATAAAGAAATTCGAGGAAGATATGTGATAACAGCATTGCTCATGTGAAAAATAGTGAAAATGTCCAACCATGTGCTGTAAGATAAAACCAGTGCTCATGCGAAAAATAGTGAAAATGTCAAACCATGCTGCACATGGTTTCATACTTACATGCAACCAACGAGCTGTATCCATATGATCAAGAGAAGGCCTCCTATTTGTGTTCTAGAAGCCAACAGAGAGTGTCAGAGCAAACATAACTTCCTCATAACACTACAAAGCTATCCACTAAAACAGAACAGAAAGAAAGTTTTGTTGACTTAAGCATGTCAAAATCCAAAGAATGCTATGAAAATGGAACCAAATAATCTATGTGGAGAAAGTTGCATTACTTGCGTTAACAAAATTATTCATAAACTTGCAAAGAAGGAAGATAGCCAAATGGAAGTAGAAAGCAATTCAAAAACGTATTCATTTACAGTCGAGTATCTGTCCTAGGACATAAGGCAATTGGTGTTAGTTATCAGATGTGTTGTATGTGCCAAGCACATGGATTGGGAAACTAAGCACATAAAGTTATTTTTCCTTCCGTATAATTTTCAAGAACATTGGCACATTATGCCACAATCAGATCGCCAAAATGCAAATCAGAAATGTCCAATTTTCTGGTACTAGCTCCCAAAGCAAGATTTTTTGATTGACAAACCTGTGGAAAAAGTGACAAGATTTCCTTGGAAGAAACTCCTAGTTCAGCTAAAGCGGTGATGGCTTCCAGAACGTATGGGCTGTGCCTGCCACAAGCATGTGAAAACACAAAAATTCAGTGCATATCCAAACTGACAAATGGATGTGTTGAACAGTTAAGTCACACAGAAACGAGAATGCCAGAACCAGGTCGAATGTAAAAGATGCCTGAGAAATCATGTCAATAGCATAGCTAAGAAGTAGCAATAATAAAACAGTAAAAGAGGAAAGCTATAGCTCTCTCCTTGAACCACCACTGATCCGTAACTACAATGTATTAGGCACCATTTCAACAAAGTGAAACAAAGATCATATGTGTATGCTACTTAACATCTCCTAATTTAATCTGACAAACTAAAATGATGATGAAATCAATACTCTGGTGAATGCATATTCATGAAACATTTAGCGCAACAGCTGTCCCTGTAATTTACATCCTGAAGCAAATACTGCGACAATCCTAAAATGGACATAAAAGTTCCATGGGCCCAGCATTAGTATTTCTGAAAAACCATGAGGCAGCAAATTCACTTGATATAAAGGAGGTAGTGGACGATAGCACAGGTTGCAGAGTTAGATATTTCCATGTTTGAACAATGTTTACCCATCAGACATACCTCAAGCAGTCTTTATAACAAGATACAGCAGCACGATTATGCCTAGCAATGCGACAAAGCTTTCCCATGGTCAGATTCATTTTTAGCGTTCTTGCTTTTGATGAGATTCCTTCCATCTGCAAAGCAAGTGAGAATCCAAATTTCTCTAGTGTCAGGAAGCCAAAAACAAAATATTTCAAATTCAGTAACAGCTGGAAGAAGCTATTACATTTAGCTTTGTGAACTGTCTGCAGCTTGAGTATATAGAACGTGAAAACCCAAAGAGAGGATCCCAAGGAAAGAAAATTGTAGATACCATTACCCTATACTTGAGCAACTTATTTCCTTCTCCAATGAGCATTTCTCTGGAAGGCAGAAATTTATTAACATCTTCAAGTTGCTGCCTGATGTTCACTATTTATGTGTAAGACATAGTCAATATTCAGATTAGTTTATGTATGTCCAGATATACATGTGTGTCTCTTTTGGATGCTAATGAGATAATTTTGCCAAAAACAGTCTGCAGAACATCATGTATATCACAAATTCCATTCTAAATTGCATTCTCTTAGACCCTTTAAGGTAAATATAATCAAGCTTCAATTTCTCGGTTTAAGTCCATCTGAGTTTCTTCATGCTATCCACATTTTTGGACAAATTATCCAGTTAAACATCTTGCAGCACAAATAGTTTTCGCATGTAATCTTACATCAAAACCTCTACTGCTTTGAGTTGAAGAAATAAGTGATCGAACCAAAGAAGCTGTACTGAGGAATGGGAAGTTAAGTTAAAGACTTAAAAGCATACCTCTGCAAGGGCTGCACGGTTCTCATTCAATGCACAATGACAAAGAGTAATTTTGAATTTCACCTGCAAAGGTACGTGAAGACGTCAAATGCGATTAAAAAAAATCACAGCTAGAAAAAAAAGTGATTGAGACAAATAAACCAAAATGGTAGAATCAACAATTAGAACGGATTCTACCTCATTTTCATTGATTGCTGAAACGTTAATAGAATTCGGAGAAGATGACCTGCTTGATGTAGAAAATGAACTTCTAGAATTTGTTGATTGCTTGGGAATAATTCTGCAATGCTGCAAAGCTTGCTTGTAGATATTCTGTTAGCAAAAAGATTAGAAGTCAACTATGTGTCATATGACTCTGAAGCTGATATCAACCTTATAAGAGGCGGCGGGTGGATAACTTTAATGGTGTAAATGTGTTCAACCCAAGGGTGGAGAACAAACCACCATGAAAAACCATGCCAGGGGCACGGGCTCCACACTACTATTATATAAGCATAGGAAGGTGAGGATGTGGAAAGAACAATCAAAGCATGACTTTTCTTTGTCGATGATGGTAAGAACTGGATTGTCATTTAGATAGGACTCTACATCATACCTATGGTCACTGGAAATAGAATAGCATCATTGTCAAAAGATGACATATTGATTTTCAGATCTAAGCTCAGATGCATCAATTACAGTGTACAATACTAGATTGCATTCTTGTGCAAATCTAGAATTTGCTCTGCATTTTACATTGTTGTCCTTTGAATTGCAAATAAGAGCTCCCAGAATCAGAAGTAAGACGAATATAATTAAATAATTCATGCCATGATGTCATGATCATTACCAGCGCCCTTCGAAATTCCTTTTCTCCAAATAAAGCATCACCTTGAAGCACCTGTGATAATTAAGTATGGATGAGAGAAGAGATATAGGCTGCAAGTAAATTTGTCACTTTCACCGACAGATTTCAACAAGAATTTCCCATTAGAATGAAAGAATACAACAATTACCAAACCATTTAAAAACATGCTTCTAGACAATGCAACTTGAGCCTATATGAGATTCCAGCCTACTGTTCGATTTAACCTATCACAGAATAAATTATTCATATTGGAAAAGTAACTGGTGTGCCTATAAGAATGTCCAGAATCACCATGATGGAACTATTTTGGCAAGAATAAAAAGAAATAAGAAGGAATGGTAAAGCATGCATAACGGAAAACACATCTAGCCTAAATGAAGTCATACCAAGTTTTCAGCCTTCACATACGGACTGGATTCAAGATTCATAAGTGCTGAAGAAACAAGAAAGCCACCCTGTCAAAGTACACCATAGATTTTATCATTCAAGACCATGTAACTCTTTTACGCAGTAAACATTAACAAAGATAGATTCACCATGTAAGTCTTACACAATAAATTTTGTAAAGAAGGTTTATCTTGCTTTACCAGCCAATGATATTGCCACAACAAGATCACTCAATTATTTCTAACAAAATGTAACAATTCTGAAGAAAACAAGCACAAGAGCGCTCTACCGAGAATTATAAGAAAGAATTCACTGTCCAGAAAATGGGTAAGGCTTATCAAATCAATAGGACAGTTCAATTGAAAAGTGGAGCAAACTTGACGAGCTAGTAATAATCTTCAGAGCTAAAGGGGTTCTACGGATTCCAACTAGAAGGGTCTGAGGACCAAAGATCAACAGTAGAAATAAGACCTCCTAGTTATAGAACATCCAAGGAAAAAAAAACAGCTATCCTAGAAATGTGATCCATTTCTACCAAAATCCTACAAGATTCGTCAACACACAAGCACAAGAAGCATATTACATGGAACAATTATATCAGAAATAAAACCAAAATGTTTGCTTCAGTACAAGGGAAATAAGAAACTTGGGGCCCGTGGCATTGTACCAGCGAATAAAAAGAGCAGCAATAAGACCTCGGCAAGTAGACCATCCAAGAAACAAGAACCGCTCAAATCCCATAATCAAACAGTGGGACTATTTCAACTGAAACCTAGGGCAAAACATCGTGATTTTCTAAAAAATTCCCACCTAAACTCGACGAGATTCGTCGAATAATAAGCACAAGAATGCATCTTGGAGAGAACCCATATCGTAAATCAAATCAAAGATCAACGGGTTACCAGCATCTGGGCGGACTCATAGAGACCGTTGTCAAGAAGGTAGGTCATTTGATCCTTGGAAGCCTCCATTTGGTTCCCAAAACAGTCGCAAAGGAACCGTTGTGTGCTTAAAGTTGGCGCTCACAGTGAGAGGAGAACCCATATATGAAGAGCTCTTGAAAGCACGTGGCATCTGTGATGCACATGTACTCTTATCAGTGATTGATTTGGTCCATCGGCGCACGATGTAGTGTTCATCTGATCTATTAATGAATTAGATCAACTAATCAATATCTCCCTGTCGATTTGACAATACATGTAATATAAATCCTCTGATCTTATACACAAATCACGACTACTTTTGAAAACCCTAGAAAGAGAAAATATCATTTTACATATTTATCTCCTAAAATAGCGTAAATTAGATGTTCTCCATCTGGGTTTTAAAGATAATGCCTGTATATTAATTCTTTTTACCAATAATTCGTGGAATTTTTTCCTAAAATATTTCTCCTCCTTTAATCCAATTTCCTAGTCATGGAGCCCTAATCTTAATGAAAGCAAGGCGGTAAACTGTTAAGAGCATACTGGGATTTTTACTATGAACTTACTAATTTGAGGGGCAAATGTAATCTCATCAAATATAAGGGGAAATGTGTATTTGTGTACGCTTGAAATATTTTTAGATATTAAGTGTTTAAATGACCCAAAAAAGGAACTTTTGCTTCTGGATGTGGATAGAAACCGGATTTTGGATCTGGAAAAGATCCGATAATCAGACTATAGCGTCCAAAGAGGCTGATCATTTCCACTAGTGTCTGATTTCTCTGACGAGAATCAGATGTTTTATACCATACATCAGACAACAATTCTGCTAATTCTATGAATCAACAAATATCTACCTTATATTTAAAAGTCAATCGTTAGTTCTACATAACAAAGACAAGATAAGCAGTAGCAATCCAAGTTACAACAACAATCAATAGCAGCAGCTGCAGCTATTCCTGGTTCAAACAGCGTGAAGCAGCTGCTGGAGATTTTACTAGTTCTGCAATTGGGATACATACATAAAACAGGTTTTAACTTTCTTCTTCAGGTTCTTCCTCCTCCTGCAGGAGATTTTCTCTGTTATCATGGGCCCAGAAGCCGCGCACATCGATTAGCATGCTGGCAACCGTGCCACCTTGCTTGCAAGACAGAAGATCGGCGAGAGTTATTCTCAGAGGATCGGCCGGTTTAACCATATCCCAGATTTCATCCCTGACGTCTTCGATGCATAGCTCGTAGTTACCACCCTCAATCCATTTTTGGTGTACATCTCTGTGGCAGAAAGAAGATGATCAATCCACAGAGGCATTTCAAGAGTGGCAACATGACATGATTAAAGAATAAAAGAGATGAAGAAGAAAATGAGTTTCAGAACTAACCATGAAAAAGCTAGTTATTTAAATTATTTGAAACATCAGAGACTGATCTTTGACATCAATGTATCAATCACATTTCATAGACTGGAAAATGAGACAACTGTGACTTCAAGCAATACATCACATATCTGAAATTTAATATCTTGTAACTTGAGACTTGCAGGACTTTCTAGTCCTACAAGCAGGAAGTTACAAATTAAATGTAGGAAGACTGTATCGGGTAAACATCTCAACTTAAGAAAGCCCCCCTTCTTTCTCTTCCACTTCTAGAAGTTAATAACGATCAAGCAGAAAAAACAAAGTATCAGTGCATAACCTCTATGGCTCTATGAGTCCAACTCAGAAGTTGTCCCCTCTAACTCGTGCAAATTAGACAGATAAAAAGTAGCTAATTGCCACATAAATAAGTTCAAGACAATTTGCTTCAAGCAAGGAGATTTAGGATTCAGTGCTCGAAGCTTCTATCACAAATTAAACAAGTTGTTTCTTACTTGGCACAATTGTTCAATATTCTCATCAAAATATACCCTAGTGATGGAATGGCAGTGGTCTATAACGATATGGTAAAGAAGGCCAGCGCTATCAAACTCAATAAATCTGAGTTGCTCTCTTGGTACGACCTCTGGATCTGTCAGTGTTCCTTTAACTCCCCAGTATAACCTGACTAATATTTGCTACCAGAAACAAGTTTTGAGGCCATTTCAAAGAAAAAGTAAAAACAGCTAGGTAGAATACTCGTCAAGACTGGTTACAAAGGAGACTAGATCTGGATGACATTTGATAGATCTGGCACAGTAGGTTGAAGGGCCTAAAGAGGTGGTGAATGGTGATGGAGAAATCCTAGACAAGAGATTCCAGAAATTATCTTGGAAGACTCTAGACCAATCAGGCCTGAAAATCTACCTAAAAATAAGCCAGTACAGGCACCTACAATCACCTGCACTAAAGTGCGTCATATTTTTGAATAGTCAACAAAAAAGCAAAACGATTAGACAAGAAGCGGCACAAGTCCTATGCATGTTTGGTATACAAAGTGGTATGAGTTGGTTCCAAGCTCATGAGTCCAAACTAGTTTTGGAAAGAAGATGTGCCCTGTGCAGAAACCCATTGACTGGTGATGGAAGATGATCTAGCACAATTAAACTAGAAAAGGACAGAATAGATGCAATAATCCAGTGGATGCACCTCCCAGTGTCATTGTTACAGGACAATTGTCCTTCAAACCCATATGGGAAAAATTGCTTGTCATGAACTCTCTTGGATAAGACTAATCCTACAGTCTGCATTCAAATATAAGGACCTATCATTGCATTCACCCATCCAAACTCAACATCTATTCCTTCGAAAAACTAACCTGAAAAGAGTGTGAATATCAGCCGTTGTCAGGAATCCTCTTCCGTGAAGATCAAGACATCTAAATAAATATGTCAATCCTTCTGGACTGTCTTTGTTTTCCAATGCCAAGACAAAGTCGAGAAAGCTTTCAAAGTCCATCTCCCGAGCATTGCCCCCTCCAGTCTTACTACGGCGTACATGCTCATCAAATGCTGGAAGAAAGAAATAAAAATAACAAACTGTGAGTATTTTCATACGATTAGCAGAATTTAGCAATGAAAGCAAATAAAGAAATAAGCTCTAAAGGCCAAATTCACATTGTATCAATGAAGTCACAATGCAACTGAAAATAAAAAGCCCATACACCGCAAAGCAGCCCGGCCGTTACAACGTATACGAGATTAATGCAATGGAGGGAAAAAAAACATTTTAAAGTGACATCAAATGTGAGAATAGCAGACAGAGGGGGAAGCTAATAATTGTGGCAGCACATTCTTCTAAATCCTTCTAGTGCTAACAGCTTTGTGTATGAAGATACACACACACACACACAAATACTCTAGCTGTTCGTGTTCAGTATATGCATCTGATGCTTCAGTATATATGGACAAACGATGGAGGCTTTTTTAGGACCTTGTACAGAACTACATATGGAAGGTAGATGTGAAATGAAGATGTCTGTATAAAGAGACTCAAGTTATTCCAAAAATTGTACGCTAAGAAGACCAAAAAGGATAATACTAATAGATAAAAAACAGATTAAGAGAAAAAAGAAAGCTCTGCAAATATGCTATTGAGCGCCAAAACCTCACCCCTTTCAATAAAAATTTCAGTCAATGTCCCATCTGCATATTCCTTAAGCTCTTGCTTGCTCAGTGTACCATTCATATCTTTATCAAGAGCCAGAAACATATCTGCAAATGATGAGTGCATAAGCAAAAAATAATCAGAAAAAATAGTATTGGCCTACCTTCTTTCAAAATTGTACGTTGTAACATAGTGAATTCAAGATCTAGTTCACATACAAATTTTGTAGTTTAAATACCTATGTAAGACAATTGTACTTTATGCAAAAGCTTAAAATGCTTCAGCTTACAACTCATTTACTCTTAAATGACCAAATAACACAATTTCTGATCTTATCCCACTATTAGTAGTTGGTAATAAAAGAAACTATGTCGAACAGGCCAAAAGAATACCAATAGCTCTAGAGACCTTAAGAGCACAAATTTTGGCAGTAAGTTTTGTTTACCTTGGATGAAAAGCTCGTCGTGTCTAAATGAAATGTCATTGTTTATGAAAACAAATGATGCCATCAAGAATCTTGTATAATCGGTGTATAGCTAGATATGTGGCCTGGACTAGTAATGATACTTTTGTGTGATCACATGTCCAAATTGTAAAGGCACAATAGCCAAACACTCACTATTGTAAACTACAACATGTGGGACAACCAAGGAACATACCACATATCCGTTGTGCAGAAGTCAGAGAAAACCAATTCTCTGCTTGCTCAGTGTCAGCAACTTCTTCCTCACTTTCCTGAAATCAATATCAGAAGTAGTACTGAATATTCAATTAAAAGGTTTCTCAAATATGCGACTAAGAAAAGGGCAAGCATCTCAATTTTTGGGCCCATGCAGAAAGAAATAATTACCTAGTGTATCTTCCTATGAGCATACACTAAAAGGACCTTCTTATGTCTTCTAAAATGGAACTCGACATAACATAGCATGTCAGGAATCCATAATATAGCATGCAGCATGGTAGTCTTGTGAAATGCAACGCAAGATAGGGTGTTCTCCCTCTTTAATGTCATGAAGCAGGTCTTGTGTAGATATCTGGGTATTCCGTAGAGATGACAAATGATTTGCATATATGTATTTTGTTTATCTTATAGGTAAATACTTACCAAAATAATGGAGTGAGGAACCTACCGAAATGCTCATTCGAGTGCATTCATTACCTATCAATGAAAGCAAGCTAGTGCATGTACTTCACGATCATCAAAATACCTAATCACATAAATGCCAGCAAAGACTTCAGTTAGAAAGCAACCTGGTGCAGTTCCATAAGCTCTTGCAGACAATTACTGAGCAGAATCTTCTTTATGCATGCTTTCCCTGACATTTGCAGCAAATCTGGCTTTAGTTTCTATTTGACAAAATATTAGAAAGTAAATATCAAAAGCGGCAAATCAAAAATCTTAAAACTTGTGCTATTTCATCTCAGAAAACCAGTAGATAAGCTGGTCGCAAACCTCTCCTGTGAGGATCACAAAAGAAAAAGAACTTGTGTGCAGCTATTCGACAATACATCTGAACAAAGGCTGCAGGCATATCCCGTAGTTGGGCCAGATTAGGAATAAGGCCTCTTATATATGCCTCCATTTCCTGCGGGGAAAGAAAATAATGGAAGCAAGAATAAGCTGTCCAAAATGTTGTAGAAGACTAAAAGCTGAAAAACTTTGACGATTCTCATTTAGAGATGTCCCAAACAGAATAACAAGCTAAGATCTCCGAGGGAGCAACAGCTGTACATGAGGCTGAAGAAAGCCATCAGAATCTTCATCAAGCTCGCTCATGTCTATTCTTGCTTGGGTAAGTGAAACCTAAACCAGAATGCAGGCATTACAAGAGCATCAGACATCAGCTGATCATATTTCAAGTGCAGTTAGCATTCATATGACAAACGCAGCAAAATTTTACAAGACAAAAGGAGGAAAAACTACTGGATCAGTCAAATGCTTCATGCAATCAGATACAGTTCGCAAAAAAGCCCCATAGTAACTATTTGACCTGGAATAACTCAGTTTTCAAAATATCCAGCTCCTTGATGGATACATGCAACTTTTACTAATCCCAGGTTTTGCCTTTCGAAAAGATACACGCTTGTGCACACATAGAGACAGCAAAGGACAGCACCGGAAACTTGGTTGAGCAAACTTCCATAATAACATGCTGGAATCATATGAAAAGACAACCTATTTGACTCATGATCTAAGGTTTTAAAACACTGGTGTATTGAAATTAAATTGACCTGATTGCCTTTTCATTATGCATATTAACAGGTAATTTTTCTTATCAATGGAGGCCATCAACGTTTTTGCTTTTGTTTCCACGAATATTGGATGGTGTTGATCGAGATGAGTGGTGAGGATCATCATCTTGGACGATCCATCATGCATCTCAGGAAGTGCGTGGTCTTTCCCTCTGAACATAAAAGTCACACCTATACATGAATGTTTCTAATATGTGCTTGCAATCATCCATCCTAGTTACTGCCTACATAGACATGGAGAGCTTTTCTGTATGATGAATAAGACTTACAGTTCGCATCACATAAAGATAAAATGGGAGGATAGCTATTCTCCCAGATTCATCCTTCTCAAACTTCATAAAATTAGAAGGGCTGAAAAACCGCCGACATTTTGGGCCGATCTGCTCAGTGCATACAGATGCGATGTGGCAGAAATCTTCATAATTCATCTACAAGAGGACATGAAGAAACCATGAGTGTGCGAAAGAATCAAGAGTACTTAGAGAAAAAGCATTCATGACATAGAGAAACTTCTACTAGAAGGAACAAACTAAAGCAGGGTAGACATATTTACAACATTGACAGGTTTCCAAGATTCCATCCACAGTTGCAATTGGAGGCTGAGCCTGGTATGAGCGTTTAGGTTGAATAACTGTGGGTCTAGGTTAAGGAAATAATCAGGGACAGCACTGTTTGGTGTATGCAAGTATGCAACCAACCTGGAGTCTCCAATATTAGTGGCAAAACTTTGTATTTTCTGGTAATAAGTAAATGAAATCGTGGCCAATATTCAATGCTAGCCTGATACCTCAGTTATGTACTATTTTTGAACCCATTATTTAGAGTAGGAAACTACATAAGAGATTTGATAGAAAGAACAGATCGATGGCTAGGGATTTCAGGTCACAAATGACTGAACGTGTTGTCACAAAAAAAAGGTAAAATAGTCAAACGACTTCGAAAGTAGACTACTTACTGCTACCTGTCCCTTCTTGCATATTACCTTACATTGGAAAAAAAGTGTCCCAGGTCATAGAAACCAAGTAGAAAAAATATTAACCTCAAAACCCAAGTATCTCATTCTAGAAAAATTGAAAAAATAATTACTAAGAAACACTGAAACAGTATCATGCACAACCTACATCCACGTCCTAGGAATATGCAAGTAATGAAAGCTAGAAATAATGCTAAGAAAGCATGTAAATCTGTACCTTTTCAGCACCAGTGGCATCATCAATCACACAGTTTTCTCTCAAACAGACCCACATAGCATCCAGATCATCAGCATTGAGTAAAAGTTCTGACTGCTTCTGCATTGTTCAGAAATTTGTCCGTCAAATTCTACCCATCCAACATATACCACCAGATATAACCAGCATTAATAAAAAACGAAGTAACAGCATGTTAGTCAAATTAACCAAGGATCTAACTACAAAGCAGGAGTGACCTTATACCTTAAGGAACCGGAACTTTGCCAACCTTTGTACTCTATGACTAATGGATCCTTCTTCAGGCTTCTGAAAAAAGACAAGAAAGGCACACACTATGAGACAAAAATCCAAGAAAGCAACTTAGCAACATAAAAAGAAGCAAAAATCCAAGTGACAGAAGCTGAAAAATGTTAGACAAACTCTGTAAAATCTGGGATCATTTCATATGTCAGTTGTCAAACTAGACGTGAAGCAGTACTGGTTAGCAAGGACAGCTAAATCAGGAGCATGTTTCTGATACATTTTTAGGTGCACTTAAATATTCAAACTTTCAAACTAACAAAAGAGTCTGCCAACCACCCAAGAAGGAAAATCTGCAGCCTGCCTTTTTGTAGAAACTAGGAATTGAGCCTGCTTCAGCATTTTTCTGCTGTCTTTCTTTGAAAATCTCAAGTAATATCCTCTTGGTCTCAAGCTCTGCAACATAGAAAAGCTTATGTGAGACTTCAATGTCAGAAATGTTGCAAAGTAATAAATAGGCATAATTCCTTTGTCACGTTTGACTTTTGACCAGCAAACTCAGAACACCCACAAAACTAAACTTTGAAGGAAAGACAATAACATCGCAGGTATCCCACAACAGTGGCCATCAAAATGGAAGGGGAAGGGGGTTGAGGAGAAGGGAGCCAATTCTCTCACATCCCATAGAGTTCAAGCAAATCCTCCCAGGTGCTGTTAAAAATGAACTCAAAAACTCGAAATCTACACATATTAAACAGACTCAACTTCACAAGATCAACCACATCGGGAACAACAGAGTTCGCTAAAGGGGAACTAATCTTGGGATAAGGACAGTCTCTCCAATGCACCGCGGTGATGGTTGCCACTGAATAGCAATCAATATTTACATAGCCTCAAGAACGAACCCCTTTCCCAAATCAGATCAAACCTTCATCTTGATCCAGCAGAGATGAAGAAAGATAATTTCTCAGAAAAACCTCACTCCAAGCTGTGACTTTTAAGAACCCTTAAAGAAGGCAGATCCCAAACATACTAAACAAACCCAGCAAGAAGGCAGATCCCTTAAAGAGAGGCGAAGAAGCAGGATAATCATAGAATCTGATGCTTGTGATGTGGTAGAGGTGATTAATGGTACAAAGATATGGCCAAGGGATATGGAGCAGCTTGCGAAGGAAATTTGGAAGCTGGTTCTTGGATTTAAGTGAATTGCACCAGTTTTCTTTGGCAGCAGGATGGGGATTAAGGCCCTGTCCAGATTGCTGTAAATAACTCACAGCTGTATAGCTCAATTCATCAAAAAAAAAAAAAAAAAAACCAGCACTAAAATTCGGATAGACAGTTCATACAACACACGGGATAGCGAGAAGACAAGATCACGCATGCAAATGGCTGGAGAAAGCGCATCGAGCTCACCCAATTGAATCCCACATAACACCAGATAAAAGTTCTAAAAGCCAAATTACCGACATAGGAAACCAAGAACTCGAATTGGGTCAGCATCCCATCCTGAACAAGAGATGGAAAGAAGAAGAGATCAAAGTGCGCACCCATTAGGGCTTCGGAGCCGAGGCCGGCGCCTTTGCCAATGTACATGCGGAGGTTGCGGACCCACGGCATCGACGACGCCGGCGGGATCTTCTTGGGCGCGGCAGCCGCCTCCCCTCCGCCACCGCCATCCCCGTCGCTGGCGCCACCGCCGTACATCTCTTGATGTCGATAAAAAAAACCTTGGTCGGGAAAAGTTCACTTCCCGATCTCGATCGAAGAGGATTCCAAGTTCGATTAGAGAGAAGAGAGATGGGCGTGAACGGGTCGGATACTATTGAGAGCCGAAAGCAACATCCGAATCGCCTGATGAGGATCGGATGTCGGGTTCGGGTCAGAGTTATTGGGTTTTGGAGCTCCACAGTTACCGATAGGAGCACCGAGCACTATAGCAGTCGGCTAGGCACGTCCTCATCCTGTGCATGGTAACGTGTATTTCTTTTAATTTTTGCTTTTCAATTTCCACCACTTCTACACTCCCTATACCAATTATTTCCTCATCCATTTTGGTAGCGCTTGATTGGCTGAATTAAGTGCTATGCAGCATCACTGATACTGTATCGTTCGTGTGATATCTTGTGGTGCGATGTGGGAACTCTTTTGGTAGCAAATAGCCACATATATGGCTTTCGAACGCCTAGAATACCACACGAACACTACTCTAACCAGTCATTTGAACAATGATATGTTTCAGCTAAATTTCTGACTTGATTCGGCATAATCTATTGATTCTATTCTAATCCCAGCATGAATGATTGAGAAATATAGGTTAAAAAGAACCTTCATGTAAGAATCTAAAGATTTGAGAAACATACATGTAATTTTAAACTCTTAAAAGACAAAATGTGTAATAACTATGTCAAAAACCCCATAAAAAACTACATTTAAAGCGATAATATGAGCAACGATGAGGTAAAGAGAAAACAAAACATAGCAAAAGAAAACAGAGCAGCAGTCGCTCTAGTAGCAAAAGCGTAAGCAAAGAAAACGGCAGCCGCAAGAGACAACCATGTCAACAGCCGTCTCCTCGCCTTAGCCAGTTCATATTGCATCTCTTTCTTAGCCCGTTCGTGTTGCATCTCTATCTCTGTCAGCTTGCATTGCGTCTCCATCATCTCCAAACCCTTTTCCATAAGCAATCCCACAATCTGTTCCTTCACCTGTTGCGCCGGCATCATCTCCAAGTTGGGGAGTGACTGCATGATCTGCTTCGCCATCTGCTCCGCCGTCTCTTCTTCGCCTGTCAAACCGCGCAATGCAGCCCACAGCTTCGCCCTCAGCTCCAACTCGGACCTTGTCTCGCTCTCCATCTTCCTCAACTTTGCGACAAGTAACTGCACCATCTGTTCCGTGGCCTGTTCCCCTGTCTCCAAGTCCTTCGTGGTGACAACCTGCATGATCTGTTTCGCCGTCGCTTCCGCCATCTCCTCGTCGTCTGTCAAATTGCGCAATAACGCTAGCTGCAGCTTAGCCCTTAGCCCCGACGTGAACCTCTCCATCCTCTCTTCTCGAGAGACTTGATACATGATTCTGATGAGAACCCCAGACCCAATTAATTTAGTTGACAGCCAGGGGGCGGAGCCAGAAATCTCATTTACGAGGGCAGCCTTAGTTTACGTATGATAAAAGATCAACTAATCAAAGTCTATATGCAATTAAATGACGAAAAAAGATTTGTGTACATGGCTTTTCTACCATGTACACTGCACATGGCTTACGTAGCCATGTATTATTGGCTTATGTGATGGGGACCAATGGATGCGAGTGGATTTGGGTAGCGGTCTCCAAAGCCGTTGAGTATGGGTTCGAGCGGGTGTCAATTGAAAGTGATTCGCTGCACGTCACGCACATGATAGAGGGGAGGCTCCCCTGGCGGAGAACTGTAAGGATGTAGTGCAAGATATATGGTGGTCAAGCCGAAGCTTCACGGATTTTCATGTCATACACATCCCGAGAGAACAAAACATGTATGCTGATCAGTTGGCACGGGAGGCGCTCAGGCTTTGGCGTGTGTTTGTTAGCACAGAGGAGACTGGGGTTATGCCCCTAGTCGGGTCGTATTTTTGTAATTAACATCTTTTGAGGTTCTTAGCCCCATGCCTCAATTAATCAAAAAAAATAACAACTCTTGTATTCTCTGGTATATGCTCATATTTTGAATAAGCGTTTTCCGAAAAGGTATAATTTTAAGTATGCATTCGAATGTTTGCAATAAATGGGATTCACCTCTGCATTTGAATAAACATTGTTGAATAAGTGGACTTATAACCTAGCGAGTTGAGTTTATGGGTTTATTTCCGCGTATAGGGAAGCTAATCTTCCAGCAAATTTTGTCAATAAATATATCATACTTTATGTCTTCATTGCTCTCTCTCTCTCTCTCTCTCTCTCAAATCCCCCTAAACGTCTAACAAAAAAGAGTCATTTACATATTAATTTCCAAGAAAACCTTCAAATTATATATTCACTCAGCACATTTTGATTCACTCGCTTTTTCAGTTGACTTTTTTAGTTATGCCCATACTTTTAACTCTCCAATCTCTCCAAATTTTACCTCATGGTTATGTCAACTCTCATCATGGAATAAGCTAAATTTGTAGGAATATATACGTCTGTAATAATCTGAGTATAGATATAAATAATCAATAGTCAATTAAGGACAATTTTGCAAAAGAAAAAACCCTTATGCAAGATTAATCCAATGATTTTGAGAAATACATATGCAATTTAAAACTTTAAAAAGACAAATGTGTGATAACTACGTAAAAATCCCCATAAAGAGAAAATTACATCTAAAGCGGTGCCATAAGACACGATGCCACGAAAATAAAAAAACTCAAAGCAAAATAAAATAAGAGACCAGACCCTCCGCTAGCAGCGAAAAAAAGGAAAAATGTAGCGAAAAGAAACGACCACCACGTCGACAGCCGTTCCCGTTTCTGTTGCAGCTCTCTCCCAGCCCGTTCGTGTTTCAACTCTATCTTTGTCAGTTTGCTTTGCATCTGGATCATCTCATTAAACTTTGCCATAAGCAACCTCACAATCTGTTGTTTGATCACCTGTGGCGTCGCCATCTGATCCTCCAATTCGTTTGTGTCGTTTGACGACGACTGCATGATCTGTTTCACCATCTGCTCCACCATTTTTTCGTCGCCTGTCAAACTGCGCAATGCAGCTTGCAGCTTCGCCCTCAGCTCCGGCTCGGACATCGTCTCCCCCTCCATCTTCCTAAACTTTGCGACGAGTAGCTGCGCGATCTTTTCCCTCGCCTGTTTCGCCGTCTCCAAGTCCTTTCTGATGACATACTGCATGATTTGTTTCGCCGTCTCTTCCGCCGTCGCCTCGTCATCTGTCAAGCTGTGCAGCAACGCTAGCTGCACCTTCGCCCTTAGCCCCGTCCTGAACCTCTCTATCTTCTCTTTTCGAGAGACTTTATACATGATTCTGATGAGAACCCCAAACCCAGTTAATTTAGTTGACAGCCAGGGGCGGAGCCAGAAATTTCATTTACGAGGGCAACCTTAGTTTACATATGATAAAGATCAACTAATCAAAGTCTATATGCAATTAAATGACAAGCATTAGGGCGAAAAATATTAACATGAGAAATGTGAGGGAAGCTATGATTAGAAGAGAGAGAGGAAAGACACTTGGCCACTAACTATTGAGGGTTTTTAATGACTATGGTGAGGTGAGGTAGTTTGTAAAATAGATAATTGGAAGTTACACCATTTTTGTGTAACTTGTTGATGGGTACACCCATGTCATTAGATTTAAGGGTTAAGCACCAATTTTCATCAGTTATGGTAGTTATGGGTGGTTATATTTAATTTTAGGACCTTTTTAACCCTTGTTATTAATGTGGTCATGAAATCAGCCAAGTATTAATGCATTTTGCATGGTGAAATGTGATAGTTCCAATACTTTTAATTATTTTTTCCTTTGAATATGTGCCAAGTTTTAATGTGATAGTTCAAATACTTTCAAATACTTTTAATTAATATTTCATTTGATGAAGTGGATGTTGACTTTATGACCTGTACATGGCAACATTTCTCTTTTCTCTCTTATCTCTTCTCTTTTCTCTTTGCGAAATTCTCTTTTCTCTTTACAAAATTCTCTTTTTCTCTTTGTGGTTGATAAGCATGTTTGATCTAGAATTCTCTTTTCTCTTTGTGTGTTAATGCACATGAATGCCTCCACTGTTCTCTTTTCTCTTTGTGCTTGATAATTCTCTTTGTAGAATTCTTTTTGCAGAATTCCCTTTGCAGAATTCTCTTTGTAGAATTCTCTTTGCGGCTGGGGAAGCAGGGGGGCGGAGGATGGATTTGGAGCAGGGGGCGGAGGGCGAGTGGCGGAGCAGGGGGGCGGATCGGAGCCGGGGACACCGGGAACGCCGGATTGGGGCTGGGGACGTGATAGTGTATTATAGAAATTATCAAGTCATAATTTCTTTTTCAAAATTTAAAAAAAAGAAGAAAAAATCACAAATTAATGCAGAATTTCGTCGTTTTGAAAAAAAAGGAAAAAATATTGAGAAAAAAAAGGTCGACGGAGGCTGCCGGATCGACACGGGGGTTGGGGTCGCCGGAAGGGGGCCGGTGACGCCGGTAGGGGGCTGGGGACGCCGGTTGGGGACGCCGGAAGGGGGCTGGAGACGCCGGTTGG
>OY986965.1:2294592-2448033 GCA_963920575.1 Narthecium ossifragum | reverse complement strand
TTAGTCCCTCATGTTCGTGTCCCTCGATTCCTTTACTATTCTGCCATGGCTTCGATTGATTTCGCCTAGGTAGCCAAAGGTGACGGGATGTCTACTATTCACCAAGTGAAATCTGAAAAGATGGAAATTTCCAACGAAGATTGCGCCCCTCCCAACACCACCCAAAGCGCCACAGAGGAGATCGTGGAGCTCTGTGAAGCAACATCGGAAGATGTTTTTTTGGACTCAGACTTGTTCTTAGTCGATGAAGTCGCCGAAGCAGCTTCGGAAGCGGAAGAGAATGTGGTGCACCATGAGCTGGCTCTTCCTCCACCCGTTGGGAAAGGGAGCAATGTAGTTATGGAAGGAAATCAACTGTTGGGGATGCAACTGCAGATTCAAACCTTCAGAAAAGAGAGAACACTCAGCTGAAGATGAACGTGCAGAAGTGCTTTCATGGAATGAACACGGTGCTAAATGAGGCTTTAGATATGTCTCCTCTGGCATTAGATATTGTTGGGGTTTTGGAGATGTCCCAAAAAGATGAAGCTGAAAAAGTGTTGTGATGGTATGAACACTGTGCTGGATAAACTTTTGGAGATGTCCCCTCCGGTGTTAGATTTAGTTGCAGCAGAAACAATGATCGTCGATCACGGCTTTGCGGAAGTGATTCAAGTTCGAATACTAAGACTTACAAGGTCTGTTATGATTCATCCACGGAATCAAGTGTCTGCGATGAGAGGCAATGGAAGCACAGATGCAATACTGAAAAAACTATTTTTCTTCTTCCTGCTTATCGTTGTCATTACATATTGCCTTTACCTGCTCAACATTTAGCAGTAGAAAAGGTAATCTGAAGGAGATACTGTGTGAGAGCGCAAACTTCCTATAAACATTGCTACTTACAAGATCTGTTATGACTCGAATCGATTGTACGTGTAAACCAAATCGATAATTTTCAGTAGAGGGGTCAAAAGTGCAAAGGCAACATTGGAGAGATGGAGCATGGAGCGGAACCAATTCCTCCGGGTTGGGAATCACTCCCCCGGCCACCGGATTCCAGCCGACTGGATCCGAAGCGGGGGGCTAACCAGAATAGGGAGCGCTCATCTGATGGCGTTGGCTGGAGGGGGTAGGTCGTATGTGGAGGCGGCAGCTGGGTTGAAGCCCAAGTCTTCGATTGTGACGCCGGAGGAGATGGCGCGGGTGGGTTCGTTGTATGCCGACGAGGTCATCCTGGACGACGCTCTGATGGAAAAGGGCATGAGGAAGTGGGAGTTCGCACTGTTTGGGCGTTTCCTTGGTGGTTGGGTGTCTCTGGAAATGTTGAAGATGAGGCTGGCGGGGTTGTGGTGGACGTCGGACCGGTTTCAGGTCGTTGACATGGCAAATGGTGTATATGCATTCCGATTGACCAACGAGGGGGATATGCACTACGTGCTGACTGGGGGACCATGGATTGTGAATGGATGGCCGTTGGCACTGATCAGGTGGATACCGGATTGTGTCCCAGATGAATCGTACTTCAGGAAGATCCAAGTCTGGGTTCGTCTTCCTCAAATACCGCTCAACTGGTATGAGCGCGAAGTGGTCTTGACGATCGTGGCCTCTATAGGCCTTCCTTTAGAGGTGGATGCGCCTACCATGGAGGTGGCTAGGGGGCAGTTTGCCCGGGCGTGTGTTGAGGTAGAGATTGACAAGCCTATCAAGTTGGGGACGATGGTGACCAGGAACGGTGTTTCCCGATATGTGCATTTTCACTATGAAAATGTGATTGTTTGTGGTAAGTGTGCCCACATTGGTCACCGGTCTTGGTCTTGTAAGAAGGAAGAAGGCCTTGATGTACCGGTGGTGGAAGAACGTTCGCAGGAGGGGGGAGGAAGATCCCCGGAAAGCATGGTGGAGGTCGGTGGAGGCTTAGATCTGGATATGGAAGCTGCGGGGGCTCCTGGGGAATCGGAGGGTACGACTAGGGTGGACGAAGAGGGACGACGGATTTGGGCACCGGCGGAGGTAGCGGCGGCGGCAGATGAATGGCATATAGTCCGGCGAGGTCGACGAGGGGTACGAGGGGGACGAGGCACGCGTGGTAGGGGGGATGGCAGAGCTACCGTACCTGGGCGTGCAGATGTCAGAGGTGCGGATGTCAGAGTTGTCGTATCCGAGGCCGATCGCGAGCGTCCATCTGGGGGAGATCGGGAGAAGGCAGCGATGGCGGACGACGATCCGAGCTCGAGGAAAGGCGGTGCTGTGGGATCCGGAGGCCGCCGCCCTGGCAGAGGCGGTAGTGGCTCGAGCAGCGGGGAGGAGGACAACGACTGCGAGAGACGTCGGATGGCAGATAAGGACAAGGCTGAGATGATGGCGAGGGTAGGAGAAGGTTCGAGTAAGGGGCCACGTGGGGGGTATCCGAGTGGGAGGGAGACGGCGCATCAAAATGCCATGTGGCGGAATCAGAGGGCCAGGGGTCATGGGCCAGATCGTGTTGGGCCTACTGTGCTGGGTCGAGTAACTCAGGGGTGCAGGAACTGTGGAGATCTAATCGGGCTGAGCAGGATAGGCCTCCACCTGGATGGAGACCGGGCTGGGGCAGCAGGACCCGTTTGAATGTTTACATGGAGCCAAAGTTCATGGCTTCACATGCTAGGGGTCCGACGGTGGTCTCGCCACTTATTGACCCAGGAGAGCTGGACGCATGTCACGAAGAGGGAGTTCGGAGGAAGCCTTGCGGACGGAGTGTCAGGCACCTGCTACTCAGGATGTTGAGGATGCGATGGACGATGCCGAGGATGGCTCAAGGGAAGAGATGGAAGGGATAGTGCTCGCTGGAACAGAAAACCAGAGGAAGGCATAAAAGAAGAGACATCGGGCGAATAATACACCGGAGGAGCAACTGGTGCTGGAACGTGTGGATAAATGAAGGTAGTGGCCTGGAATTGTAGGAGGCCCGGCCCTGGTCGGGTGGTGAGGTCGTGCCATCGTTTGTTTAGAGAGCATTCCCCTGTTTTTGTTTTTCTGGTGGATGTCTTGGTCTCGGCGGAGAAACTTCAATGGGTGAGGGATAAACTGGGTGATGGTTGGAACACCTGTTGGATTTGAGGCCCAAATGAGTTGGGCTATACATGGGTTGAATCAAATGGGCCTTGGAGAGCCCTTTAATAAAATAGCCAAAAGGTGGAGAACCCATGTGTGTAGAATAGTTTAGTCCCATATTGAAAGTGGAAGAAAACTTTCACTTGTTTATATACAGTTTTGAGCCTTTAGGCTTTGAACACATGTGAGGACTAAAGGTAGAACACCCGCACGTGCGCACCACCGCCGCCGCCCCCCGGCCGGCCGGGCGTGCTCGTGCGCCGTGGGTGTCCTTTTTGCTACACACAAGAGCTGGTCGAGTCAGTTCGGATTCACTGAACCTTTTCAACTTCCGAAACGGTTCAGATGAGTTAATTGGATCTGACTCTTGGACTACCCATAATTAATGGGTTGAGTCAGTTACCTCTTGAGAATTGATCTGGTCCGACTCTTGGACTTCAGATTAATTGATTGAGTCAGTTACGATTCTTGGGCTTCTGTGCTATTGATTGAGTCAGATTCAATTCCAGGAGAATTGATTGAAATCTGACTCTTGACTGGTCAGTTTCCAGATGACGTGGCAGTCTCCTATTGGCTGGTTTTTTGCTGATGAGACATGTCTTTCCATCTCCCCTAATGGCTGATCAGCTTCCTCCCTTAGCCTATAAATAGGACCCTTTCCAGCCTTTAGGTGTTAAGCTTCATGCATCCATTTTGCACATCACTTCACTAGAGGGTCCTGAAGAGAGTACCGTACCAGCGAAGGTTTGACGGGCGATCGGAGGCCGGCTTCCTTCCAATCGCGCAGGAGATCGTTGTACCCTGGGAGTTCCTTGCCTGAAGATTCAGAAGCACCGGTGGGTGGGCAATACGAACTTAAGGGCACAGTGTGGTACACTGGCCTCGATCAAGCTTCGGATCTACACCGGATTCCTCTTCCTCCTCTTCGGCATTTCTCTTTTGTTTGGAGTTCTTTAACCTTATATTGTAAGTGTTTAGAATTAAGTTTCTTCTTCTCATTGTAAAGGATTCTTGCTACCTTAATAAAAGCAAGATCCTAATCTCCTTATTATTTTCCAACAACACCTACCTCATCCCTTGTCGAGGGAAAGTTGAAGGATATTTGCTTGTTGGAGTTCTGACTTAGGGAGAGTAAGGTTTACTCATTTCTCTTATCAGGCTGTGCATGGGCTGGTGACTAGGGACGACAAGGTGCAATGGACGATATCTGCGGTGTATGGTGCTAGGAAGGCCAGGGGACGAAGGGAGCTGTGGGATATTCTTTCTCGCCTCAGCCCGACAGGTTTTCCTCAGGTAATTGTTGGTGATTTTAATGCCATCTTGTCCCAGGAGGGGTGGTCTGGCATTTGTGCAGGGGCCTTCGGAGAGGGAGTTCCTCAGTTTCGTCTGCAAAAATGAGCTGATTGACTTGGGATTCCGGGGATCGCAGTTCACTTGGACGAATAGCAAAAGTGGAAAGGCGAAGATCTTGGGGAGACTGGATAGGGTCTTATGTAATTCTCAATGGAGGGAATTGTTTCCGGTGGCAACGGTTAAGCATTTATCTAGAATTGGCTCAGATCATGCACCGTTGCTTATCTCCCTGGAAGAGGTGGTGGTCAGAGCTGGGCCGACTACCTTCAGGCTTGAACATGGTTGGCTACATCAGGAAGCCTTTGTTCGGCTGGTGCATAGGGTATGGAGCTACAACTACTCTGGGAATGCTCATTATGTGTTGGCCTCTAAGCTTAAGGCTATTAAGAAGACTGTGAAGGCTTCGGACAGGAGAGGTGATGGAGTCGATCTCTTCCGGACCGATAAGAGAATAGAGGCATGCCTTGAAGGCCTTTATGAACAGGAGGACTTGGGTTTGATGTCGGAACAGGAGGAAGTTGAGCTGCGAGATCTTGAGGTGCAGTGGAAGAATGTATTGCTCCAACAGGAGAGAAGGGCCTCGCAGCGGGTTCGGGAGCATTGGGTGAGGGCTGGTGATCGGAACTCTGCGTCCTTCCACCGGCTAGTGTCGTCCAGGTCTCACAAATCCAAGGTGAAGGAGTTAGTGGATAATAGCGGGGAAGTGGTGACCGATGATGAGAGTATGGGCAACATCTTCACAAATTATTTCAGGGATTTGTGGACCCCTGATCCCACAACAAGAGGTGTTGAATTACCGCAGCTACCGGTGGTCTCGGATCAAATGCAGGCTCTGCTAGCTGAGGATGTTAGTGAGCAGGAAATCAAAGAAGTTGTTTTCTCCTTAGGCCATGGGAAGTGTGCTGGTCTTGATGGCTTTCCGGTGGAGTTTTTCACGTGTTTCTGGGATGTGGTGCAGAAGGATTTTGTGAAGGTTGTGCAGGAGGTCTTCTCGAAGTCAAGGTTACCACCGAGCTGTAATGAAACCATGATTTCATTGATTCCGAAGTGCCAATTCCCTCGACGGGTGAAAGATTTTCGTCCAATTAGCCTTGGTAATGTTGGTTATAAGGTGGTTACCTCAATCATTGCTAGAAGGATGAACCTGGTGCTTGGGGATTTGATCAGTACGGAGCAGTCCGCCTTTGTCCAGGGGTGCAATATCCATGATAATATTGATGCAGCTATGGAAATTATGCACTCAACCAGGTTTGCTCCAAAAACTAAGAGTCTGATGGTGTGCAAAATTGATCTTAGAGCAGCGTACGATAGGGTAAGATGGGATTTCCTTGAGGAGTTCCTGAGGGCAATGAAGTTTCCAGAGAGGTGGATCGGGTGGGTGATGGCGTGTTTCAATAACCCTCGGTTCTCTTTTATTGTGAATGGCCGGGTGTGCGGTAGGGTGACGTCTCGCTGTGGTCTCCGGCAAGGGGATCCCCTCTCCCCTTATCTGTTTTTGGTGGTTCAGGAGGTGCTCAGTCAATTACTCAATAGTCAAGGCTCGAAGGTGGAAGGTATCCAATTTAGGAATTCTACATTCTCCCTCTCCCATTTGTTGTACGCCGATGATTGTCTCATGTTTACCAGAGCTACTTGTTCAGAAGCCCGGAAGCTTAAGCAGAAATTATGGGGTTTTAAGGAGCTGTCAGGGTTAGAGATGAACCCAGCCAAGTCTAGCTTGGTCTTCTCTCGGTCTGTTCCTAAAATGCAGCGGATTACAGTCAGGGGAATCTTGGGTATGGCGGAGGCTAAAGAGACATGGCAGTACCTCGGAGCACCTTTATCTGTTAAGCGGCTTAAGGCAGCCGATTTCTCTGGTGTATTGGACAAACTTGCAGGTCACGTCTTACGGTGGCAGGGGAAGAAGATTTCTGAAGCAGGCAGAGTGGTACTGATCAAGGCCGTGCTTCAGGCAGTTCCAGCCTTTGTTATGGCAACTACTCGGATTCCATCGTCGGTGATTAGACGGATTGAGCAGATATGTCGGGACTTCTTATGGCAGGGAAGGAGGTCAGGGCTTAGCATTGTGGCATGGCAGAAGGTGTGCACCGCTATTGAAGCTGGAGGGCTAGGGCTACGCAACCTTGGGGTGTGGCAACGTGCGCTTAAGGCACGAAGGATGGCGGGTTTCTTGGAGGAGAACCTGTCACACCCCGACCCAGAAAACCCATTCAGGACGGCGCGTGAGGGTTCTATCACTATTCATCTTCAATCGGCACGATACAAAGCGGAAAAGACGGGTAATTTAAACAATTGTGTTCCAGAGGTGAACAGATATTCAATTCATATAACATCAAGTTGTACAATTACAAAATTCCATTCTAATACTTCCAAGGTAAAGATATAATACATGATCCCAAAAGTCCTCAAAATGTTTACAACATATATATTATCAAAAAGGGGTACAACAGTTTATCCTCCAGCAAAACCTCAAGCGCCTCTGGATGTACTCAGGCCGCCAAAGGCCGATCCCGCCGGCTCCACAGACGAAGAACTGCCGCCTGCACTTGCAAACGCAACCCGTGTAGGAGTGAACGATAAGCTCAGTAGGGTTCTACTCTACGGCACACTGAAAGGAGGAAAACAACAACAGTGTTGTCTCCCCGCTCAAGTCTAACGGATGCCACGGGTCCCACAACCCTGTCGATGTCCCAAGAGCTCCTGTCATGAAACCTCTCTCCTGAACAAGTTACCAGGAGGCCAAGGAATAGTAACATGCAGGATCACCCTTACCCAAGCTGGAATACCGAGCCTTGGGGAACCACGTCGGGAACGCATCGACATCCATTCTTAGCACTTGGCCTTGGAAGACAACACGACCTCTAAACCTCAAATACTGATCAGAGTCAACTATCGTAAATCCTCAACACATGAGATTTGATCATACAATCACACCCTAAACCTGACTACCCAGCCACGGTCCTAAGGCTAGATCCGAGCTACCCGAGAGCCTCGGATCGGCGACCCAAACCATCGCCCACCTATCCTCAAATGCCTCTAATGCACACAATGCATGAGCCTAGGCAAACATCTATCCTAGATGTCTCTACATGCCACATCATCAGTTACAAGTTCACAGTTATACAATAGCCCTCGGCACTCGCCGGCAAGAGGCTAAGGTTCCACAATTCCACATTAGCTAGCACTCATAGCTAGCTAATGGCTAAGTAAACCATTTAGCAATTAAATACCAACCACACATGTATTTAAAAGCAAGCCACATCATCAATTTACTCAAAGGAAATCAACATGTGATTCAATCCTTAATCTCAATGGAAATTCCTTGAAAACTTCATGAAAACCTCATACTAACCTCCCAACATGTTTAACTATCAAACCCAAGTGAAAGCCATCCAAGAAAAACCAGAAAACACTGCTCAAGGGCCCACGATCGATGCGGCGGTCGTTCCGACGGTCGACCGTGAGGCCACGGTCGATGTCAGGGTTGATGTGACGGTCGACCGTGAGACCAAGGTGAAGAAAACCAAAGGGGCGACGGTCGATCCACTCATCGACCCTGGGAAGCCCAAAACTAAACAACGCCTGACGGTCGATGCGACGGTCGATCCGACGGTCTACCGTCATGCCCAGAAAGAGCAAGTCAATACTTGACGGTCGATGCACCGATCGACCGTCGAGCCCCGAAGGAGCATATCAACGCTTGACGGTCGATGCATCGATCGACCGTCGAGCCTCAGGCACAGTTCCTCAGAACAATGCCGGAAATCCAATTTCTTGGATTTCAAGGATCAAATCAAGTTGGAATTAGATGAGATTTTGCAAGCAAGTGTCATTCTCGATGGGGAATCCAATGGTATAAAGAAATCACATTTTTGACGGTTAAATCTCCTATCTAGGTCCAAATGGACGAAAACCGACAAAACGGCGATAATACGGAAACCAACCATTAAAATACCGAATTCGCAACGTAGGAATACAGGAAATGAGCTACACCACATGTGCAAGGAGCTACAAAGCATTCTAACATGTATTCCTACAGCGAAAGTATATAAAACCTATCCTAGGAGAACCCGATCCTAAGATCGAGGTAGAAACACTACTTGAGCAAGTAGGGTAGCTCCTCCACGCGTCCAACCAGTCAAGCCGCCAAGATCCACGCTCCGAAAGCCGCGTCTCCGAGCCCTAGCTCAGCCGAAGGAGAGAGAGAGAAGGAGGGAAAACGACATGAGAAGAGAAGGAAAGAAGGAAAGGGACAGGGCTTATATAGAAAATCCGGATCTATCTCAGCCGTCCGATTCGATCTTTCCCGATCGAGCTCCGATCTTCCGATCGGACGCACCCTAGAGATTCTAATCAAACACATACATCAATCCAAGGCCGTGGGTGCAACGCGGGTGTGAAACCGACCACCAGAGGGCATATTTACCAAAATACCGCCGGGGTCCAAACCGCCACACGATCGCCCGATCGTGCCCGACCCGGAACCAAACCAACAGGAAACCGGCTCTCGACCCACGCGGTCGAGTCAGGTCAGAGGGGCGGGCCCTCACAGAACCAGTCGGTTTGGGCACAATTGGCACGAGCAAGGTATCGGTGGGAGGGGAAGCTGCCTCCGGTTAAGGCACGACGAGGAGCTTCGGTGCATTGGAAAGATTTATGCGAAGCTGGTGAGGAGTTGCGGCAGGGCGTAGGTTGGAGTCCGGGGGTGGGCAGTACGGTTAGTGTATTAAAGGATGCTTGGATATGGGATGAACCGTTGGAGAGAAGACCGGGTCTCTTTGTGGGCGATGGTAACTGTGAGGACATGGTGGTTGGCGAACTGTTGGAGGGTGACAGGTGGCGAAGAGAGGAGGTGGAGGCTATGTTCCACCCGGATTTGGCTTCGGAAGTGGCTGGTATAGTGCCGTCAATAACCGGTGACAAGTGGAGTGGACATTCAACGCGACTGGTAAGGTTTCTACAGCTTCTGTGTATCTATCTGCTCTTAAGAGACATCAGCCGAAGGTGTGTCGTGAGGATGGGGAGGAGTGGCGCAGCCTATGGCGCCTAAGGACGAGCCCGAGGGTACGTCACTTCTTGTGGAAGGTGTGGCATGGAAGGATCCCCGTCAGGGACCTCCTTTGGCAGATCCGTGCATGTTCAGAGACTGATTGTCCGAGATGCGGTAGGGGTGTGGAGACGATAGATCATGCCTTGGTGGATTGCGGATTTGCTCAGCAGGTGATCTGGATTGTAGCTGGGCGAGCAGGATTGGAGGACCGAGTTTGGACTGCGGCGGAGGTTAGGGAGGCACTGGTGCGGTCGTCCTCGGCATCGGGTGCTGGTATGCTTAAGACCTACTTGGCGTATGCTCTATGGGAGGTCTGGAAGGATCGAAACCGGATCGTGTTAGAGGAGGGAGGAGAGTCAGCTGACTCGGTGGCTAAACGCGTGATTCGGTTGTCAGAGGAACTGCTTAATCTGCTGCGAAGAAGGTCGGCTGCAGAGATTGTGCATAGACTAAGGGAGGATGGAGGGTTGTTCGTGCAGGGGGATGCCTCTAGAGACCCTGGCACAGGAGACGCCGCAATAGGGGTGGTCGCTAGAGATGGTGGTGAGAACTTGCAATGGATTAGGGGTGAATCGGTGGTTGTAGGCTCTGTTTTGGAAACAGAGATGAAAGCGATTCATGTGACGTTGAGGATGGGAGTGGCGTGGGGACAAAGGAGAATGGTGGTCGAGTCAGATTCCTATGTTGCGGTGGATATTTTGAACGGCACGGGATTGTGGCCGGATGAGGTTGCGGGTCTGGCTCGAGATATTTGGTCACTGGTTCTTCGATTCGAGTTCGTCTTGTTTCTGCATGTCCCTCGGAGTTGTGTGGCACAGGCTGATTCTGTGGCTCGTTGGTGTCGTGTTCAGGGCACCTCCTTCGACTGGGTTAGGGAGGAGGGTCCGACCGGGTTGGCCGGTATCCTCTAGTTTGGTCCTTGTTGGTTGTTGTTAAATGTAGTTGTAGTAGTGGTAGCCATATGGCTCAACTCATCAAAAAAAAAAAAAAAAAGATATGTTATGACTCATCCGTGGAATCAAGTGTCTTCAGCTTCTAATAGGTCCATCCAAAAGGAGTTAAAATGAGAGTAGGGGGAGAGGGTGGCCCGGATAGCGGCTAACCCGACCGTCGCCTGGCGGCGGTGGGGGGCGCTGGCCTCCACTAGGAGAGTTTCTCAGATATGCTTCAACAAAGTCTCAGTTTGGCTTAGTTTTCCTAATCTAGCATCGGAACTCTATGAAGATAGTGTTCTAAAGAAAATGGCAGCGGTGGCTGGAACTCCTCTAAAGGTTGAACTCCCAACTACCTTGGCTACCAGATGCGAATACACGCGAGTGTGTGTTGAAGTGTGCCTAGACGTACCGTTGAAGAACTGTGTCGAAGTTGTTAAAGATGGACGAACCTACTTTCAGGAGTTCCATTATGAAGGTGTTATGGTGTGCAATAAGTACCGACGGATAGGCCATAAAGGGGGATCGTGTATGTATGCCGAGGGTGGTAATGGAAGACTGGTGGAGAACGTTTGGGACGTGAGCACTCATCCAGGGGAGAAGAGGGCTGAGCTAAAGGAACCTACATACCTAGAAGAAGCCAAGAATGCTTGGGGAAGAAGGAAGCGATCACTGAGTGCTGTTAGGAGGAATCGGTCCTCGCATCGAGCCGTGGTACCTCTGGCTCCGGCGAGAGGGGTGACCACGGGAGGAAGAAGGCTCGGAGTGGGTCGAAGTAACCCGTGTGTGGATGATGGAGGAACTCCGGCTTCGGCGAGAGTGGCGACCGCGGGGAGGAAAAGACCCGAAGAGGACCGAAGAAACCCTTGTGTGGATGATGGAGGAACTCCGGCTCCGGCTCAGGCGAGAGGGGTGACCACGGGGGAAAGAAGACTTGACGAGGGTCGAAGATACCCCGGTGTGGAGGACGGAGGAACGCTGGCTCCGGCGGCGACAGATGGGGGATGGATTGTCGCGCCCCGACCCGCGGAAAGAAGAGAAAAAAAAGAAGAAGAAGAGAAGAGAAGAGAGGGAAAGAAGAGGAAGGGAAAGCCCAGGGAAAGCTGGCGAAGGCGGGGAAAAGCTGGGGGAGGGGAGGGAAAGTCCTCCCTTCCATGACAAGGGAAGCGACGGCCGCTCGTGGCCGTCGTCACGAGCTCCACCGCCAAAGACTTCCAGGCACAAAGAGGGATCGATCCCACCTCAAAATGGGATCGATCTCCCTTGCCCAGAACGGCAAACTTGGGCTGGAACTCAAGCCCAAGTCCAGATCTTCCGATCTCGGGTCCACCTAACCTTTCTAAACAAACACAAACACAACCACAACCAAGGTCTGTGTGTGCACACGCGGGTGTGAAACAAACCAACAAGGCGCAATTTACCAAATTGCCCTTGTGGTACAAGAAACAATGCGATCCACCGGATCGCGCGCTCAACGCGAAACAAACCAACGAGCCACGGGCCCGACCCAGCTAGTCGACCCAGGAGTAGAGGGATGGGTCCTCACATCCTAATACTCTTAAAAGAAATCTCGTCCCGAGATTCGATAAGGGTAGGGCTCGAAAAAGAAAACAACGCCTATCAGGATACTACAAAGCGGTAAAGGGTACCTGCTGATGTGACGCTGATGTTGAAGCCAACCCGGCCGCCTCTACTGGCCTCCACTGCCGCTACTACGGCCTCTGCCTCGCAGCGTCGTGCACTCTCGGCGAAAGTGACCTGGTTGGCCACACTGATAGCACGAACCCGGCACTGGGCCTGCCTACATCCTATCCCGCCTAGCCCACGCTCTCCGCAAGAGGCAGTCTCTTCGGTAATGCCCCAGCTGCCGCAGTCTCTCTGGTTAGCAGCATATCGAGCTATCATCGACTATGGTCGCCGGAGGGTGGTCGCTTGGACACCCGATGGGACACAGTTTGTGTGGTTGGGGGATCGGTTCTCAGCCGATTCCTTTGCTTGTGGTGTGGGGAGACGTGGCAGCGAGCTCTCAGCCTTGTTGGCCAGTCTGTCCCTGTTCGGTTCTGGGGGAGTGCATCAGAGCAGTTTTTCCAGGATCGTGTGCGACTACACCGACGTGTTTCCCGAGGTGTTACTAGGGCTTCTACCGCCCAGAGAGGTCGATTTTGAGATCGACCTGGTACCGGGTACCGCACCGATCTCTCTCCCAGCTTTCAGGATGGCACCAGCATAGCAGAGTGAGTTGAGGACCCAGCGAGACGATCTTACCAGCAGAGGATCTTCCGGCCTTTCCTAGACGAGTTCGTGGTGGTGTTCGTCGACGACATTCTCATCTACTCCCGGTCAGAGGCGGAGCACGAGCGACACTTGGCGACAGTGTTGCAGCTACTTAGGGAGTATCGGCTTTATGCCAAGGCTTCCAAGTGCGAGTTCTGGCTTGCACAGGTGGGATTCCTTGGACACGTGGTGTCGACAGCAGGGATCTCAGTTGACCCGGCCAAGGTCGAGGCAGTGGTACAGTGGCAGAGACCGAGGACAGTGTTCGAGATCCGTAGCTTCTTAGGCATGGCGGGTTACTACAGGCGGTTCGTGCGGGACTTCTCCAGAGTTGCCGGACCGTTGACCAGACTGACACAGAAGGCCGTCCCGTTCATGTGGGATGATGCTAGTGAGCGAGCCTTCGTAGAGCTGAGGACCAGGTTGACCAGTGCACCGGTGCTGATCGTCCCCGAGCGAGGTGTTGGTTACAGTATCTACAGCGACGCTAGATGAAGCTACTGGAGGACTACGACTTTGCGTTGCATTACCATCCTGGTAAGGCAAACGTCGTAGCAGACGCGCTGAGCAGACAGATGAGAGACACCAGAGTAGCAGTTGCAGGGTTGTCAGTGCGGCAGTGGCAGGCTCTAGAGACGGCGGGCCAGTTTGGGCTCGAGTTTGAGGATCGGGGATCCAGCAGATTTCTCTTTGCAGTGCAGAGTATGCCAGCAGTTCTGGCCAGAGTGTTAGAGGCACCGAGGAGATCACTTGGGAGCGCGAGGCGCGCATGCGGCAGGAGTTTCCGCAGTTGTTTTATCCTCGAGGTACTTCTTGTCATGTCTTCTAGTGTAGCTGTTTTGTTTTTCCGAGCCCTACCCTTATCGAATCTCGGGACGAGATTTTCTTTAAGGGTATTAGGATGTGAGGACCTGTCCCGCTACCCCTGTGGCTCGTTGTAGACAGCAAGGGCAATTTGGTAAATTATGCCTTGTTGGTTTGTTTCACATCCGCGTGTGCACACACTGGCCTTGTTTGTGTTAGTGCTTGTTTAGAATGGCTAGGTGAACCCGAGATCGGAAGATCTGAGCTTGGACTTGTGTTTTAGCCCAAGTTTGCCTTTCTGGGCGAAGGAGATCGATCTGGATTGCTAATGAGATCGATCTGGCCTTGCTAGCCAGATCGATCTGACATGCTTTGGAGATCGATCGCTTAGTGCAGAAGGTCTTTGGGCTGTTTGCAGCTCTAGAGCGATCGATCGCTCCTTGGAGCGATCGATCGGACTCGTGAGCAATCAGTCGGTGGCTTTTTTTCTCTCTTCCGCGATGACGGCAGCCGGCCGTCGCTCTCCCTTGTCAGAAGGGGAGGACTTTCCCTCCCCTCCTTCCCTTTCCTCCGGCTTTCCCGGCTTTCCCCCGAGCTTTCCTTCCCCTTCTTCTCTTCTCTTCTCTTCTCTTCTCTTCTTCTTCCTTCTTTCTCTTCTTTCCCGCGGTGCTCTGTTTCTTCTCTTCTTCCGCCGGCAAGCTTCTTTTCTTCCGTTCTCCCTCCTCCGGCCACCGTTTTTGGCGTTCCAAAGCTTGTTGGATTCGTGGCGACGAGAGGAAGGTTGCTGAGGTGGTTTGGAGTCGTGTTAGTGACTGGTTTGCGAGGGATCAACCGAGGAATGCGCTGTTGGGTAGGTTCTTCTACCTACATGTGTTCTTAAGTGGGTTTCGCGTGATCTAGCCGTTGGATCTGTTGATCTTCTTGTTATTGGATGCATGTTGCCTAGTAGAATAACTGATTTAAGTTTCATGATATTTGGTTGAAATTTGAGTAGGTTTTATACATGATTAAGCTCAGTTTCTCTGTTTTTCTGTTGTTCTTGAAAAACAGCCGGCTTGCGGCGTGTTTTCCGGCTGGCGTGTACGTGATCTTGGGTTGAGATAAACATAAGAGTTGTAGATCTCTTCGTTAGATTTCCATTACATCTTGTTTTGTAATTTTCTGATTTTTCTACAATTTCTTATGAATTTTTTAATGGAGGGCTGCGTTGCAGCAATTAATTAGAAAGTTAGTTTTGATTAGTGGTTTTCATTAGCGTTTTCCCGTTAATCCAACCGTTGGATGATTCTGTATTTTGGATATGTTGATCCATACATGTAGTTCTACTGGTGGCTATGTTGGATCTTGAATCCGACATCGTTTAGACGTCGGATCGACCAGACCAAATAGCCTCTAGTAGAGAACTTTTTGTGTTTTAAATATAATATTATATGTCGAATTATAATATTATATTTCTACTGTTCATGAGCGGTTTTCGGGGTTGCTTCCCGTTGCAGGAGTTCGCGGTTGACGGTCGTGGTACCGTCGTAATGCCGGGACCCGCTGCGGATCGGCTGGCAGCGGTTGGTAGTACCGCTGCAGCGATCCAGTTGACTTATATGATGTTTGACATACTGTTGCATGCTTTACTTCTTATCTGTGTATGTCATAGCATGCATTCCCTATTGTGCATTAGTTGCATTGGTTAGGGCGTGGGTGATCCTTGGGTCGCCGTCCCGAGGCTGGAAGCTCGGACTTAGCCCTAGGACCGGGGTTGGGTAGTTTGGACCCGGTTTGAATTGTGGTGTCCAGTTGAATCTTATGATAGGCTTAGAGGACTGGTACACCTGATGCTTGATGATTGTAGAGGTCGTGTCGGGCTCAAGTCAGGTGTTGAGGATGCCACCGGTGGCGGGTCTTATTCTTTGGGCAGTGTCCGTTCCTGCCAATAGGGGATCAGTTTGAGCCCATGGCGAGTTGGGTGACCACAGCTGGCACCCTGCGACACTAGGTGTATCCAGGATGGGCCCAGTCCGTTGGGGTGACCATGGTTGGATATGCCTAGAGATCACCGGTGAATGGTAATGGGACCATTGTAGCTCACTCGAGTCTGGCTTAAGGGCGACACTATTACGTTTCCCTCTTCCTTCTGTGTGGCGTAGTGTAGATCCCTATTGAGCTTAGTGCTCACACCTACCCGGGCTGCGTTTTGCAGGTGCAGGCATCAGTTCTTCTTCTGTGGCCCCTACCGGGCAGTTGGTCGGCGGTGCAGCGGCGCCTGGTGGACTTGAGAGGTGGTGATCATTTACTGCTTTTACCCTTTGGCTAGTTAGTCTCCTACGGGAGTAATGTTGTATTTGAATCTTCCCCTCTCCGAGGATTTGTATATTTAACACTTTGAGTTTTAAATCTGTGGTTCGAGGTTTTACTAATCAATGTTGTATCTTTAATTGAGGGTGCTTTGGTGAACTGTTAGGGAGACCAATAGGTTAGAGGGATCCCTCGCCAGCTTTGTTTTCCGCGTTTTATAGGTTCCGGTTCGCGTCGCCCGGCCCGGTTGGGCTTTCGCGGGTCGGGGCGCGACATGGATCCCGGTCGGCAGGGGTAGGCACCGGTTCTGAGGCAAGCAAGGGCACAGGAACGGCCTCTGTCAACAGCTGGGATGGCCGAAAGAGAGGTTTGCCAGCTACAATGGAGACTTTGGGACGGCGCATTCAAGTGGAGCAGGGAAGGACCTTTACATGGGAAAGGAAGCTGAATGTGGAAAGGGATGAGCGGCAGGAGAGCAGGAGGGTGGAGGTTGCAGGGTTTTCCTCTCTGGTGAATGGGGCGATATGGATTATTAAATGGGAGAGAGAATCTGATGATGTGGAGTCCACTCAGGAAGAGCCTCGACTCAGAACGAGTCTACCTGGGTTTAGCTGGGCCGGTCGAGGCCCAACTATAAGCAGATTGGCCCAAACAAGTTGCAGGCTGTGGTGGAGTTAAAAAACAAGACCGAGTCAGATCTAGTTAAGGGCGTGTTTGGTTGGCTAGAAGTGGAGCTGGAGTCACTTTTTTTGAAGTGACTCCAAGTTGTTTGGTGGTGTTGACGTGAGATTGAAGTCACTTCAAGCCATTTCAATCCAAGGCAAATTTAGCTTCCATTTTCGGATTTGACTTCGGATGATTTTGGCCCGAAGTCGTTGAAGTGGCTCATCAAGAAGTGGCAAATAATATTAATAATATTGTACTGTAATAAAATATTAATATAAACGGGTCTCACATGTCACTTGTCACCTCGTGATTGGTCCACATCATCCAAAGTAGTATTATTTTAATACTTTAATTATTTTAAATATTATTTTAATATTTTAATTATTTAAATATAATATTAAATTATTAAAAATCCATGAAATTGCCCACAGTTGAGGGTGATCATATCTCCACTTCAAATACCAACCAAACACCAGAACTCAGAAAATCTTATAAAATCATTTCCCATAAAGTCACTCCAACGAAGTCACTTCCCAAAAAGTCACTCCACTTTAGCTCAACCAAACAGGCCCTTAAAGGGAAACAGACCTGGACGGATCAAGATGAGAAAATCAAAATGCATGCAGGGGAGAGCTCTGGCATTCATATCAGTGAGGATCTATCCCGTCATACTCAAAGCTTTCAACTCCTTACAAAGACAGTTGAAGGGGTTAAAGAGAAAGCGGCCATGTTGTATTCAACTGTGGATGGAGAGGCATTGGAGCATGCCTTATCACCGGTACCTGATGATTAAAATTGTGGCTTGGAACTGCAGGGGGTGGGGGTGGAAATAACCTTAGTAATATGTGGAGGTCTTATGAGGGATGTGTCACCTGAGGTAGTTTTCATTATAGATGTTATGATTAGTAAGGAGAGGATGGCTACTTTCAGACAACGAATGGGTCGTCAATGGGATTCTTTCCTCATTCCGGCTGAGGGTAGACCTGGTGGAATTTTGGCTACTTGGAGGAGAATGGTCGGGCATGTCTCAGTGATTAGCGGTAATCGTCAAGCTCTCCATGGGCTGCTTAATGTGGAAGGAGGAATACGTATCATTGTCTCGGCTGTGTACGGTGAGAGATCAACCCTGGGGCGCCGTCCACTATGGAAAATGCTAACTGAGGTCAATAACACTGACCTACAGCATGTTTTGATGGGGGACTTTAATGCGATCTTCGCTCCTTACGAGAAGATGGGAGGGAGAGTTTTTAGGCTATCTTCCTCAACGAAAGAATTTTTAGAATTCATTATAGTAAATGGGCTAGTAGATGCTGGATTTATTGGGAGTACTTTTACATGATGTAATCGTCTCCCAGGTAATAGGAGAATATTGGAGAGGCTGGACCGGGTCCTTTGCACATTGTCGGCGAGGGAGGTGTTTGGTCAGCTGGAAGTTCATCATCTGAGTAGACAAGACTGTGATCACTGTCCTTTGGTGCTCTCGGTTGGAATTCAAGAGAGAAGTTCTGCTGGTGCATGCCTATTCCGTCTTCGATAACATTGGATGGATGAGCCGCGATTTAAAGCTCTCGTTAGACGTATTTGGAGTAGGAGACTGCATGGATCATACCAATATAACATGGCAACTAGATTTGAAGAACTTAGAAAGGTGGTGAAAGAATGGAATATTAAAGAAGAATGTGACCCGTTTAGGCATGAGAAGAGACTGGAAGATGGTATCCTTAAGCTATATCTAAAGGAAGAGAATCAAGGCCTGTCTACGGATGAGGAGATGGATTTGAGGGCTTTGAGAAACAACATGCGGATGTTGTGACTGTTCAGGAAAGACTTGTGTCACAAAAGCTGAGGAAGGAATGGGTTGATGCGGGATAGAAATTCAGCATTCTTTCATAAGCTGGTGGCTACCATGTCACTTAGATCCAAGGTGAAGGAGCTAGTCAATGAGAATGGGGAGACTGTTACTGCACCTGAGGAGATGGGGGCGACCTTTGCTAGACATTTTACAGAGTTGTGGGCTGATGGAGGGGTGTACCGCAGAGGGGAATTACCGGGATCTTCCTCACTCATCAGAGACTTAGAGAGAAGAACTGATACGAGAGGTCTCCTTACAGGAAATAAAGGAAGCTGTTTTCAGTCTGGGGAAACAAAAATGCTCGGGGCCCGATGGTATTCCAGAAGAATTCTACACCAAGAATTGGGCGTCGGTGGGAGCAGAGGTCTCTAATGTTGTGCTTACCTTCTTTAGGAATGGAGTTCTCCCTCCCTCTTGGAATGAGACTTTCATCTCGTTCATTCCAAAGTGTGAGAATCCTAGAAGAGTCAAAGACTTCCCCGATTAGTCTTTGTAATATGAAGTACAAAATTATCTCAACCATTCTGGTACAAAGGCTTGAGGGGGTTCTAAATGATCTGGTGGGAAGGGAGCAATCAACCTTCATCACCGACAGGGTCATTCATGATAATATTGCGGCAGCACAGGAACTGCTTCATTCTATGGAATGTGCGCCGAGGTCGTGAGCTTCGATGGTGATCAAAGTCGATCTGAAGTCAACCTATGATCGTGTGCGGTGGCCAGCGGTAAGAGAAGTTCTTGGCGGCATGGGATTCCGGGAGGTTTGGGTGTCGTGAATTATGGCTTGTATCTCCACACCAAAAATCTAATTTTTATTAACGGAAGGGTCTTCAACAGGGCGTCTCCTCAACATGGATTGCGCGCAAGGCGATCCTTTATCACCTTACATTTTTCTGTTGATGCAAGAAGTTCTATCTATATTAATGCTGAGACATGGCGTTGGGCTAAAGGGAGCTCAGCTGAGGTGCGGTGGAGGGAGATACTCTCATCTGCTTTATGCGGATGATTGTATCTTTGCAACCGATGCATGCCCCATGGAAGCTTGCATGCTTGTACAAATCCTAATCAATTTTCGGTCGGCTGTTAGGCTGAAGACGCCCCAGAAATCCAGCATTCAGTTTTCGAAGGTTGTCCTCGAAGCTCAACGTGTAGCGATATGCAGGATATTGGGCATTGATGAAGTTGTGGGAGTTTGGCGTTATCTTGGCACGCCGATTTCTGAAAAGAAGCTGAAGGCCTCAGATTTTAATGAATTGATGAATAAGATGATTCAGAAGATCTCTTCTTAGAAAGCTGTGTTCCTCTCCCAAGCAGGTAGAGTGACTATTATCAAATATATACTTCAAGTACTCTCGGTTCACTCTATGTTGTCTACATGTGTGCCAATTGCTTTACTTTGACAGTTGGAGACCCTTTGTCGTTTGTTTTTATGGAAGGATGCAGGTTCTCTTTCAAGGGGGAAGTGACAGCAAGTTTGTAGGGCTATTGAATGGGGTGGCCTCGGCATTAGATATCTTGTTCTGTGGCAACAAACCCTTCATATGAAGAGGACAATTAGCTTGATGGAGGACCCAGAATCTATATGGTCGGTGATGACTCGAGATAAGTACGCTTGGTCGGGGCCTTAACCGCCAACACGAATACTATGTTCACCTTTCTAGAAAGCCATATGCGGGGCAACGAGGGTGGTCCGGGCTGATCTTTTGTTCACGCCGGCACCAAATAGTAAGCTGACTCTGAAGCTGTCGCCCACATAGATCCATCTCTACACTTAATGAGAACACCCACACCTGCTGGTCCATCAGGTGATACAAAAGATTCGTATGTATGGACTATACATAAGAAGGTTCAGAATTAACCAATATGATTTCATTATCAAAAGGCAGCATATCCGGAGGGAAGAGAAAAGCCCATACTTGACCAGCGTTTGGTGGAAGATGCTGGGAGAATATAGGACAGGGTCTCAATTGCAGCAGCGAAGTTGCAGGAGGACCAGTCTCACAAAATATATAGAAAAATGAACCATGTGGTCCATGTGCAGTTCTGGCGTCTGTAATATATGTACTATAAAACCATTCACATCAGTTCCTTAATTTGTCATTTATTTGCAAAAAAAACCTCCACCCTCTCAAAACTACTTTTCTTGGACTTGATCACTAACCTTTCCATTTACCCTTTTCCAAAGTAGTCGATAGTATTATTTATGCTAGTAATTATTCATTAAATCATCAGTAATCCTAGAAGCTTCAGCTGATAGGAAATGATAAATTTAATCACTTGAGTTAATAGTCTGAACAGTATTATATTGTACAGTTCTTTTGGCTACTACAAGTGTCTTACGACAGGAACTTGAAAACAATGACTAGTTCTTATTCGGCAGATAAGGACCCAACGAGTTACAAAAATACAAAGTTCCAGGGTGGAACCACAACTTCAATAACAGCGTGCAACTCAACATGGCCGTGCATCCTGCTCGCCTGCCGACGTGAGGGGGGCATGTCCACGTGGCATGACACGTCATTCAAGTTGCGATGTGGCAGTCACCGGATTCGCGGGAGCCAGCGGAGTTGCCATGTAAGATGGATGGATTGAGAGGATGTGTTGGGGGGGGGGGGGGGGGGGAGGGGCGCTGAAAGTTTAAATTCACGCTTCGATCTGACGTGGCGACTCAGTCGATGTGTCATGCCATGCCAGTAGATTGGCTTGTGACACCTAAGTGGCATGTCATATGGACAGGATGCTGAGTCACCCCCACATGGAGTGTGCATTCCTAGCATTTCTCCTTGCATGTATCCATTGGAAACAGTCAGTCTCTGCCATATCTTTTTCCATGGCTATCTTTGCCACAATGAGGAGATCTCCTTCTCAAATCACTCCAATGCCAGGAGAATCTCACAGTTGTACTGGAAAAGGGATCACCACCCATCTTTTCAGATCAAACCAATGAGGTTGGCAGTGGAAAAATGGCAGCTTGGCAGAGTTTGAGAGAGCTTTTTTCACACCATCTTTCTCAAGCTCATAATCCAATAATGCCATCTCCCTGTCCACTTCCTGCTGGTAAAAACCCAACGTTCACAGTTGGGTGGCCATTGGTCCACACAACCATCTCCTTTCTTTATTCATGCCACCACCTTCATATGTGGGTCTTGCTACTAAGATTCCAGGCTGGTTTCCATATTATAACTCTATAAGCACAAACCTTGAGTAAAAAGATTGTTTTTAAGTATTCAACAAGCTGTCAAGTGGGGTGCTAAACTGCCAACCTGTGTTTTTGGGATCCAATGGAGGTCTTCAGAAGGCATTGATCCATCGGTTGGAGCTCCGGCAGGCCCTGCCCGGCTACGACAACAAGGAGAAGCAAATTTTTCGACAATGTAGGTCAGTGCCCTCCCATGTGATCTTTTCTTTAATCTTGTTGAAATTGTACCATCTATATGGCTTTCATGATGGTGGTGCTTTTTCAAGTGTCCTAGTTTGAATTTTGACAGCTTATAGTGTACCATTTTCTTGTTAATTTGCATGGATTCAGTGGATTCGGAGATTTTGTCGGTCTTTGGTTCTGTGAGCAATACTGACTGGTATGAAGAGCTGCAGAACCAACTTGGCTGCAGAAGTGGTGTGTATGATAGCTCTGTTCCATTGTTGTTTGAGGGCAAGAGTGTCACTGGAGGTAGATAAAAATACATATTGATCTCTTCCTGTTTGAAAGAATGGCACTTCAATGCCTGTGAGATGTTATACCTGTTGATTTTGCCTATGCTTGGTGTTTTTTCTTTCAAATTCCATGTATAGGCTGTGCCCTCTATCCAAGCTCCTACCAGATGTCTATCCTGGTTCCAGTTATAGTTGGAGCTTCTGCAGGTGGTCTTGCTTTGATTGTGGTCATTATTGGCTTTATAGGATTTTGCACATTGCGCTTGCGAAGCTTAGCGAACAAAAATTCCGAGACTGGCTCATCGGATCCGCCGGCTCAAGGTACAAAAAATCCCCGAAGTTTGCTCATTGCTACAGCAATGTTGGAAATGTGTGGAAATAAGATGTTATTTTGCTTAGCGATTTCGGAATGATGTTACTAACAGCTGAATGGAGGAATATGGGAGTCCGAGCATCCACTGCCGCTTCTTGTCTGCAAACTGAACCTCAGGAAACGAGGCAGTTTACGTTGAAGGAGCTGGAGCATGCTACCAAGAACTTTAGTGAGCCCAGTCTTGTTGGAGAGGGTAGTTTCGGTCTGGTGTACAAAGGCTTGCTTTGTGATGGCACTGTTGTAGCAATTAAAAAGCGTGAAGGATCTCCGCAACCGGAATTTGTGGACGAGGTTTGTTTCACCTTCATATATATCTCTTTTCCGTCAAGTTGTTATTTTCATCCTTAAAATGAGTTTTGATGTTCATAGCACCCCCTTCACCTATTGATTGACAAGCAGGTTCGTCGCTTAACAGAGTTTCGACATCGCAATCTCGTTAACTTTATAGGTTACTGCCAGGAAGCCGGGTTGCAGATGTTGGTTTCTGAATATTTGCCAAATGGAAGTGTTTCTGGTCATTTATATGGTAAAGTTTGAGTTTTTTTTGAGAAATCACATAATCTATGGACAGTATATGTGTGTTATAACTTTCTGCTGTTCGACAGACAATGGACAAGATTCAACAACGATGCTTGAATTCAAACAGAGGCTATCTGTTGCCATAGGAGCAGCTAAAGGTAAATTAAGTTTAGCTACTTAATATGAGGATTGAGTGCATATACTTGAAAGACAGATAATAGAAGGCAATACTGAAGAACATAACCAGTAAAAACACTATTAAATCTTTCTTTCTGCCTGTTGCAGCAGGAAAGGACATTTAAGTGCATTGGGATCTAATTACATTTTTGAGAAAGCAATCAATGAAGCCTTATGAATTGCAGGTTTATCTCATTTGCATGGCCTGGTGCCACCACTAGTTCACAAAGAATTTAAAACATCCAAGGTCCTGGTCGACGAAAATTTCATTGCTAAGGTAGCAGATGCAGGTATCGTTGGACTAATCCAAAGGATCGAAGTTGCTGGTCCATCTCAAACACCTGGACATGTTGGCAATGTCTTTCGAGATCCAGAGTATGTGCACTTCATGTATTTCTAGTTCTTCGTGCTAAAATTTGGCAGTTGAATGACAATATGCTGTTTCTTTAGAGTCGGCGATTTAGGAGTACTGTCTGAAGCTAGCGATGTGTACAGCTTCGGGGTATTTCTTTTGGAGCTCATATCTGGTCAGGAAGCTGCTCGTCTTGCCCTTCAAAATGCAAGTAAAAGCTTATCACAGTGGGTAATCCAGCATGCATAGTTACGATTTATCTTCATGGTTTGTAATAAGCAAGATAGATTTATGCGTCAAGTTCTCATCAGTTTTTGGTTGATGGCATCTAAAATCTGAATGAAAGCAAGTATTACAAAGTAGAATGATTGAATTTTTGGTTATTGGATGCATTCATGACATGAGTAATTTCCTACATTAGTAGTCTCTTGGAAATATTTTAAGGCTGCATAAACATTAAATGGATAGAAGAGGTGAGTGCATTCTGCCTATCTTGCAATATACCATAGAGTAAATTTTGTAGCCATCTTCTCCCATACATAGGCGAATACAATGGAAAACTAAAAGGATGGATTCATCTAATATACGAGGCAATAAACTCGTCACAAGCTTGTAGGTGTTGAATTATTCATCTCTTGTTGTTCATCTTCCTCCTAAAATTTTACCAGTGATTTGAAACTTGGCTTGCTCTGGGAATATCTAAGAAATGAGCTAGAAAAATCCATAGATATGTCAGACTGGGGCTGTTCAACTTGATGTGTCAGTAACAAGGAACGGCGTGGTCCTGATAGCATGCGCTATAGAAATTAGTATTTTGAAAGTAGATAAGTTATACATGTCTAGGAAGCCCAAACATTTTATTGTATCATGAAATTCCAGATGTTTTCATCCCTCTCTGCTCTTATTTTCTCGAGATACTTAAAAGCTCATTTTTCTTTTTTATGTCCTTCCATGTATCTTTCTTCAAAAGAAATTTACTGACACTTAGCTTAATTGTGCATACAAAGGTGGAAGCAAGGATAGCTTCAGATGATCTCATTGATCAGCGAATATCTGGCAGTTATACTTCTGAAGGGATGAAAGAGTTACTAAGGGTATCTCTCCAGTGCTTAAGTTCACCTGGATTCAGGCGGCCAAAGATGGTCTCTGTCGTCGTGGAGCTCGACCGGATCCTTGAGAATGAGATGACCCTGACGACCGTCATGGGCGATGGTACTGCTATAGTCACTCTTGGAAGCCAGTTATTCACTTCTACATGAATCACGGAACATCAATGAACCTGTTCGGCTAATAGCCAACCTATTTGTTGTTAGTATTTGTGGTGTGTAGAAGAACAAATACCCTCCATTTATAATTGCTGGTTGTAAATTATTATCACTTATCACCTCTGTTATAGGATTATAGAAAATCCAGTGTTGCCATCCAAAGGGATGATCCTAAAATTGTTGTTCTTGAATCTCCAATTGCAATCAATTGAAAAGTAGTAATTGTTATCCAATTATGTGTCATCTCTTCAACATTGCACAGGTACAGTAAGTTCACAACTAACCTTCTTGTGATCATTTCCTCATGTTAAATTCATTAATTTAATCAAAATTTCTGATCCTCAACCTATTTAAGCAAATTTCACAAGGTCATCCAACCCTGTGAAAGTTGCTCAAGAATTTTTCTCTGTTAGTTTCATTGCTATGATGGTTAGCCCTTCGAAGTCGGCCATGCGGCTATCCGGGATGGCCAGGAGGCCCAGGATTGCTATGATCTTGCAAACGCAGTCCACAGATCAGTGTTACTTGTTTCTTTTTTGAAAAGCTTTTTTACAATCATATTTTGTCAAATTGAATTAAAGGGCATTACATGCATTTCATTACCAAAAACCACCAGACATCAATACTCAACGTTGATGACTATCATCAAATGGTTGATGGGCCTTTTACAATTATTACAATGTGTTTAATGTAATCTCACAAAAATGAACGATTCACTTTTACCCATGTCACTAAGCATAAATATGTACATTATGCTGGAAAAATACATAATAAAACACAGGATCAGATAATACTTGGCTCACAAATTCCGATGAAGGGAGAAAAATCTTCTCAGAAAGCACAGGGCAGGCTCGAAAGATGTCGTAGCTGCAAAACATTAGCATATAGTGTGAAGCTTCCAGACGTACAAAGAATGCTCAGATACAAGTAGAGAGGATCAGTCCTGACTGTAAGATACGGGATAAGCTCAATATATGGCACTTTCCATAGCAAAACGTTTGTTCATGCTCTTCTTTGAATCAGAAAAGTTCCTAACTATGTAAGTATCCTATCTTTCAATTATCCGTCTTCGAGGTCTTTCATCACTGGAAGTACTAGATCTATCTGTAAATCGATTTGCCCTTCCTCGTTGCCTATTAAATGTCCCCCTACTTCCACCCTTATCAGAGTGCCGAAATCCATCATCTGTACTTGATGGATATGTGAATCGATTAGTTCTTCCTCGTTGCCTTTTAAATGTCCCCCTATTTCCACCCTGATCAAAGTGCCTGAATCCATCATCGCCTCTTCGACCACCACAACCATCCCCACGAGAACCTCTTGATATATCGTTGAAGCGATTAGATCTTTCCCTTGATCTGTTCCCAGATCCCTCATCATCAGACAACCTATTAAATCCCCGGAATCTCTCATTATCTCTCCACCCACCATCATCTCGACGTGAGCGTCTCTCAGACCTATCTGAGCTGAAAGAATTCCTTCTGTTGTCCATCCTATCATCAGGTCTAACTTGCCTGGTATTTAATCTTCTATCCAGGGCACCTCTGTCTCCTCTCATCCTATTTTTGCTGGAGCCTAGAACTTCATCGTCATTAGAATCTGAATCAAAAGGAAGCCCACCGTCAGAATTAGAATGTTTTCCCCTTCTCATAACTCTACTGCTTGAACCTTGTTGACGACTTCCGTTTCTAGATCCCAAATCTTCATCCATGTCATTATCAAAGTCAGAGTTGAGTGCAACATCATCATCTGAACCAAAGGGCTTTCCTCCATGTCGATGGCTTCCACCTCTGCCTCCAGCATTCTGCCTGGAATTTGCATTGCGGCCAGATTTCCATCGAGGATTATCTGCAAGGTCATTGTCGGACTCAGAGTAATGCCCTTCATCCTCAGAACCAGACAAGTAATCCTTGGCTCTCCTCTTGGAGTTCGAAAAGCCATCAAACTCGTCACTGTCTTCTGAACCAGAGTACTTCTCAACATCAGAAAAATTCTTCCGAGAAACTTCAGGAGACAAATCATTCGATTTATCAAGCTCATAACTGTCCACACCGTCTTCTTCATCGTCAAAGTCATCAAATCCAGTTCTAGAAGAATATACGGCGTCTCTACTTTCATCAGGGTCTGAAAAGTATCTCCCTCTTCCACGGGTTCTTTGCATATTGCTAGGCTCAGGAGCTTCGTGTATAAATCCCCTCTCAGTTCCCCCACGTGGCAAGCCATCAAATACAGCATCATTACCTGATTTTGGATGATCTGCAAATTCAAAGGCTGCAACATCTGCACCATCTGACTCGTTGTCATCAAAATCAAAATTCCAGGCATCTGAGACACCATTCAACTTAGTCGCCCTCTCCAATCTTGTCCACCCTCCAAATTGCTTTGGCTGTATTTGGTCCTCCACAAACTCATCTGGAGGACGCTTATGTTCACAATGAAAGCATGCCATGTTTCGCCTATAGTTCAGGAAGTTGCACCTACAATTGCAATCAATTTATTTTAGATGCTTAATTCGTTTCAAGATAGAATTTAAGGTATCCGTACAAAAAGGAAAGACAATGAATTAAGTCGTATAAAAAAGATGTGCATTATGGAAACCTACTGTGGACACTCCCACTCCCCTGGAAGGAGTTGCCTCTTGGGGCGCTTGGCATCACATTGCATGCAGACAGTGTTTTTCGCAAAATTCATAAAGTCACACCTAAAACAAAAAAACGAATAAGAAAAAAAGAATTGCAGCTTTAGCCATGGCAAAAAACTCAACGTTGTACAATGTACAACAAGAAGTAAAATTTAGCACTAACAGAAGGCAGAAGTGAGAGAAAATATACTTGGGACAAAGCCAATCTCCTTTCTTCATTTCCACGTCATCACGTCCAACACGTTTCTTCGGAGGAGGTGGTGGTTGCTTAACCTTCGGAGGTGGCTTTTTGATTACTGGGGGTGGGAGATTAGGATCAATTGGAACAGCGCTCAACTTGACAACCTCATGTAACAACTTGCGGACAACAGTCTTCACAGATTTGTTCTTCGTAAGTGGCTTATTTTCAACTGATCCATTTACGTGATCAAAACCAAATGTTAGTAGGATACGCATGACATCCAATGTCCGTGCCTCATCCTCTTTTTTTGTCAATATGTATCCTCTTCCACAGGTACTGCGCAAACTGCACGAACTACAGACCTAGAAATTGACAGCAGGTATAGCATTATGAAATTTATAGTGTGAATTTTCATTTAGAAACTTAGATGATTATCAAGGAACATCTACTAGATGGCCCTTATCCACTGTTGTATTTGCATAAATTCATTCTAAAGTGCAGTGCCACTCAGGTTCCATTACTGTAATTACATTAACTAATTGTATAAAGAAGTGATACACAGGTTGGCTTTTTAAAAACCTGAAGAGTTTTCAGCATCAACTGAACTGTCCCAGGCAACGAGTCATTTGAACGACCATGACATGGAAATTAACATGACCAGACATCAGAGATGAAAAACTTCCAATATCAAGCATTCTCATCAGAGCCTTTGGAGATAGTACAACTTTTACTTCTTCGATTTATGAGGTGATATTCGGGTGAATCCAACAGGTGTTCAGATAAGGAGTACACAATAGTGAGGAAGTCAATTATGAGTTTTATTGATTACTCTTCGAAAGTAAGACAAAAACTTGGAAAGAAATAAGAGGCAAAATTTTGTAAGAAGTTGAGTCAGCAAACAACTTAAATGACTTAGAACAACCTCATCACTGTTGGTTTGAGAAAAATCTAAATCACTAGCATTCAATAAACATAAATTCCTGACAAGGAAACATATACATGCTTTTACGTTCTTTCCATGAGCTCTTTATACTAATTTTTGGAGCCATGGGCTCACGTTTACATACTATAGGAATACATTCATAATAGTATCACACGGTTCAAACCCTACTGACTTAAGTCAACTACGATAAAGAATCACAACCGGGTAAAAAACTAAAACAAGCCCTATCTCAAAACTATCAACTTGCCTTTCAGAGTACCTGAAAGCCTTCAGAATCATTGCCAATTTGGTAATGAACCAATCCCAGATCTCGAATCTCATATTTTATACCTAGTTCATACATGATAGTATGATACCAAGGCTACTCAAAGGTAAAGCAAGTTATTTGATACATTCCCTCAAACACGCCAAATTCAATGATATTTGCTAGCTACAAAGAACAACTATTTTGCACAGGTATTACTCTAAGTACTATTTGCATTAAGATTATGAATGCCAACACTTACATCTCCCTCATCAATATGGGCGTACTTCCTCAAAAGCTTTGCCGAGAAAACAACCTTCGGATCCATGTTTGGACATCCATAACCAACTAGAATTTGAAGATCTTTCCTTGACAATGACCTGAATATTAGCACTAAATTCAGCATAACTCCAAAAACAAACACCACAATAACAAAAAGATTGGCTTAAACGAATGTGATCCACATAAAAAAAGAAATTTTAGTGTCAATTACTCTAAAGTAACCATTTTGACATAAAAATGACATCCAAATTTGATCAAGGAAATGAATTTAAGAATGTAACTGAGCTTCACTACCAAATGAGAACAAATCAATCATTATCCAGAAGTCGACAAGTACTACGAGATGCTTTCTATTTTAAAGATAAACACATCCCATTTTCAATCAAAACAACAAACAATCTTCCATACTCAACAAAAAATAGCAAGCAAAAATGACACTGTTCACAATCCTCCATACTTCTCGTCAAAAAATTCAAACAACAGTCTATGAAACTCCAACTCTTTATCGGTTGCCAACCTAGCCGCATAGAAAATCCTAACTTAACCAGACCCAAGAGAACCAAAACCAGTAAATATAACATATTTACCGCAAGATATCAAACCGGTCCCTGCCAAAGTTCATGCAGGCGTTGCGCACGGTGGTCCAATCCCTGGAGAAATCAAACCCTGTAGTCTCGTCCTCGATCCCGGAAATATCGATACCGGCATTCTCAGCAACCCGACCCTCCTCGTCTAGATCACCATTCGCCCTCCGCGATAGATGGAAGTAGTTCTGGGAAGCGAGGCGGCCCATGAGCTCGATCCACTCGGGCCAAGGGTGAACCAACTCCACCTCCTTATTGAGCACCTCTCTCATGGTTTCCTTCTCCAGAGCGGCGGAGGACTCGGGGGCAGAAGTTGAGACAAGCCCCGACGCCGAGTCCTCCCGAGCGGGGTTCTGCGGTTCGGGCTGGGACTGGTGGCGCCATTGGCGTATGCGGTTGAGGGCAGCGTCCCGGGCTTCGCGGTCGCGTTCGATGGCGTCGAGCTGGTCGAAGACGAAGGCAAGGCGGGAGGAGAGAGAAGAGGTCGGGTTTGGGGGAGCGGTGGAGTCCGGGGATTGAGAGGGAGAGGTGGAGACGGTCCTTAGGGTCAGAGAGAGGGAAGTGGGCTTGAGGAAGTGAGAGGAAGAGGAGGAGGAGAAGCGGCGGCGGAGAAGGAGAGCGAGGGAGAGAGGAGAGAAGAAGGCCATGAATAGAGAGTGATTTAGGGAGGGAGAGACTCTTAAAAACCCTACTCAACTCATAAGACCCTTTTTCTCTTCTTTTTTTCAGGGAAAATAGCATGGGTCCACGCTAGAGAGCGTGGGTCCTAACTCCTAACTCAAGTCTAGGTCCTAACTCCTAACTCAAGTCTAACAAAGGATAAAGATTCGCATACGTTGTCCTGAGTCTAATTGATATCGTGACATCTAATTCATCGGTAAAACAAATCAATCATGATAATGTTCTATCGATTAGTTGATTGATACATTTAATCAGTATATATCTATCAATTGATTAATCTAATTCATTAATAGTGTTCTAATGATGAACTAGTTAATCAATTAGAGGCTGTTTGGTTGCTCAGAACTGGATGGAGTAGGGTCACTTTCTACGGTACAGACTTTTGCAAAATGAAATCCTATGAAATGGCCTATCAGTTTTTGCTGTTCTGTTGGTGCTGGAGTGGTCCTCAAAGTCACGGTTTAAGCTCACAACACAACCTATTCCAGCAGGATCGGGGACGCTCGCATGAGATGAGAGGAACTTTGGACCCAAAATCGACCGAAGAACCCAAGATCCAAAGGCCAGGGGAGAAAAGGAGGTGAAGAACCCTAGCCCAATGGCTTTCAAAGTCACGGGACAGGCATCGATCGAGTGGGGGAGTAAATGAGCATTAATTCAGTCACGTCCCACTCCACTCGACCGACTCTAGCCCTTCTGGCCAGAGTCAAATAGCTAACTGAAGGCCTTTTTAGGAGTGCAGTCCCCACTCCTTCCAGTTAACGGTCCAATCAAACAGCCTCAAGTAAAAGAAGTGCTGCTAATCCACTCACTCCAGCCTCTACTTGAGCAACCAAACACCCCTTAGTAAACAGCTACCGATTAGATATGCAAATTGTAATAGGGAGGGTCTCAGATCAATGAACCCCCCTGAAACACCTGTTTTGTAGCCGGTTGCACGGCTTTTAGCTTCGGCTTAACTGGGAAAAAAAAAAAACCAGCTACCGATTGAAAGATCATACATGCTTTTACCCATGTACCCAAATCAGTGTCCTCTCACAAAACCCCTTAAATTTCTAACAATATCACAACCCCAACCCATGCAAACATGGGTCATTTCTTGGAACTGCTCTCAGGTGGCTCCAACATAACGGGAAGATAGTGATAAGGATTCTCTCTGACAGCAGCATCATTGTAGAACCTCCATTTGAATTCCAACTCTTATATAAGTAGTGTCACCAGCACACCATTGTATACAGCTATGGTTGGCAACAGCTTTTTCCAATAAAATTTGACTTGATTCAGAATGTGAAGCAACTATTTAACATCCACTAACTACAACAATGTAGGATTTACAGAGATAATTCATGATATACTTTCATTAACATTTTACCAGGAATATAGGAGATTAAGCATTCTCATTGTCACATAAATAAAGATGCCCTTGTCTTCCAAGAGGCTATCAATCCTATGCTTCCTTCTGCGGTATGAATGAATAAAAGAGTAGAAAGATCTTGAACTTGGGCAAGTAGAGGAAGCGAAAAGCTGCGAACCCATCACCAAATTCAAGACAACAAAGCCAAGTCTCCATTGTGGAAAAGAAATGAGAATTTGAAGCAGGAGGATTCCATAATTCACATGATCTTTCACCTGAATTTTGAAAAGACAACCGCAGGGTAGAGTAGAACAGAAGGTCCAAAAGCAGGGCACTTTGACAGGTTTTGATACTATAAGAGGGCTTCCAGATACAGTTATTAAATAGACATAAGTGGAAGACCTCAGAGAGCTGCCATGTATCTGGCTATAGCTTATTTAGGGGGAGGGAGAAGAAGTGCAGATAAAAAAGATCATATGAACAAGTGGAGTGTAAGAAAAATGTCCAATGGAGTGATGATGTGTGGAAGAGTAGATATGGAACTTAAAGACTGAACAAATACGTGGCATCTTGGTTTACACCAAGAAAAGGAGAATCTGTAGGTGCAATGGAGGTTGTGAAACTCTTCAGTTTCATCAGTTCAGACTAGATTTCTCACCACTGAATGCCATGCTACTTCCTGCCTTTGAAAAGATTGATCCAATAGAGCCACTGGACAGGTTCTCTGATGATGGCATACGGGTGGAAAAGGAGTCCTTGATGGAAGTTAACTCAGAACGAAGGTCTGAAGATGATGAGGATGGGGCCAAAGTTGCCGCAGAGATTCCAACAGGATAAGGAGCAACAGGCATATCAGCAAGAGAAGATGCCGAGGGGCTGTAACTAAAAGCGCCCATTGGATGATCAAACTTGCATGTTGGCCCAAATTTGCATATTCCATGTTGGGCATAGAAAGTACAAGTTGGAGCTCCCTATCACAAAAACAGAAATTGAAGCATGAACAAGCTGTTTTGATAAATCAGATAATGCAGCTCACTGTCAGAAGATAAAATTTGGTGCATTGTAGAACTATAATCAGCAGAAAAGGAATAAAACAGCAAATCAACAATGCTCGACTTTTTACTTCAAAAATTGCATGTCATATGGGAAGCATATATAAGGCACATGGTCTGTAGTTCGCAAGATTCCCTAAGTTATCACCTTCTACAAAGTTTTCCAACCATCCAATCAATGCAAATCAAGTCTCTAGCATCTGAGTAGATTCATTCCTTGCAGAACTAGTCTCAGAAGAAAGGTCCGGTTCAATTGCAGCTGATAGAGGTATAGCTGAGCTAGGAGAAGACCTCATGCTCAGGAGTAGAAGGCAGCGATGCGGTAGTTATCAACTTATCACAACATTATAGAGTTGTGTTGTCATTTGATCAATGGATTGGGCATTTAAGTGCATCTCATTCATCAAGTTTGTCATTACTGATACAATTCTTGAAAGCCCTATTTAAACAAAAAAATAGGAAAGAGAACTAGAATGCAAAATCCACAGGAAAAGGAGATACTGCTTGAGCTCTGGAGATGAAGAAAAGATTGATGATCTGATTGTAATGTGCATGAAACAAAAACCAATTTTTTTGGATTAGGTGATAATTCATCCTTAGGGAAAAAGGAAAACAATATTCTTTTCACTTTAAACCTTATCAACTAACAATAATTTCAAACCTCATACCAACAATAGCAACATAACACGACTAAAAAAAACAAATCTTAGTTCACAGCCGTCAGCCCCAACTCCTCATCCTGCTTAACAACATTGTCTACTATCCTTCCACAGGATCCAACTTCATTATCTTACAGCATGCTGAATGATGTTCGAAACTAATATGATTTATCAAAAATAAAACTACTCTAATGGGTGGAACTTGGAACTACATATCCAATGGATATACAAATCCTCATTTTAATATGACTATGGACAGGTTGAATAAATGTTTGAGCTAGTCCCTTTCTTCATAATCTAACTCGTAGCATGTTAGTGCACGTCACTGAAGCAATCTTTATTATTTCCCTCTTCACATACAATACCTCGAGTCTAAGAAATTCCAAATAATCATTAACTAATAAGATTACAGTTGGTATCCCTACCAGCAAAGCCTTTCTAGATTTTGAAAGAGGCCTTTTTATTTCACCGTGTAGTATCAACCATGATTCCAGTATAGAGAGCATTTGCAGATGGTCTGAAAATCACAATAATTTTTCCACCAGCATCTCACATTCTTAAAGTGAAGTAGTGCTCTAAACAGCTCCGTTTGGTAGCAAAAAGGTTCAGTTATTTAAGATACAAGTATCAAATCATGAAAGTAGAGAGAGCTCAGAGAGGCCAAGGATCCATTTTCACCTTAATCAGCAGAGATGCCATAGGTTATAGGAAATGCTTTCTAAGATTTCAGTTTCTGATCCCTTTATAGCGTCATTTCAGCCTTTTGATTTGTTATGCAATCTATTTAGGGAGATTAAAATAAGGATACAATGGTCGTAGAAAACAAAGATCACACCTATTTAATGAGTTTTTTACTCGTGATGCCTTTCACTTTTCATCCTAAAAGTCATTTCAATAGAAATACTTATGGAGAAAAAGCCCGAAGACCTAGCAGGCTGATAAGACACTGACATAAGAACCCTGCCACGAACTATTATGAGATCCAATATTACCTGGTCTCAGCAAACAGACATTCTAAGATAAGGATTGTCATACCGGTAAGCATAGAGCTTGCTAACCAATATGTACCGTGTTGGTAAAAAGCTGGCATGACAAATGGCTCAATAAAAATCTCCGCATGTTGCATGTCCCGGTGGTCACATGCATAGTATCGGCCATACCAATCAGCTGATTGGCATGGGTTTGGGGAGGGGGGATTTTGTCCTCAAGTTTCAGCCTAAATTAGTTTTCCCAAATTGCTAAATTTTATCCAAAAAGAAATCATTAAATTACTTGGAATAAATTCTGAAAATTCCAAGATTAAATTAGTAAGTCACTTAAATTCATATCTTCAAATACTTTTTTATGGTTATTTCATGACCAAATTAGTTATTCAGAAAGTACTAAATTTTTGTTACACAAATCAGTAAGAGAAAGCCCATGCTCCAGCGTGCCAGAAACCCAAATTTGCCTGCCAAAATTTTTGGCACTGTGCCATCGGGCCAACCCATGCCAATTGCACGACAATCCTTGTCATGAGATAACCATCAGTAACTTTTGTGCATTCATCACAAAGCATATTAATGCATGCATCGTGAACTACAATGTGTAACTAAAGTTAAAGGGCCAGTAGAGGAAGCATATTGGCAGCTCACAAGATGAAGGCAGGTCCTTTTGCATTCCAAACTTATCCATTACACCAAAGCTTTCTAGGGCCAAAGGTAAAACAGAAGCTCAAACCAAATTAACATATTGCATATCACAAAAACATCTGGATACATTCTACTGATTATTTGACAATTGACCCAAACACCAAGGACTGGAAACCGACACGACACAAAATGGACACAACCTTCGCCACGTGAATCAACAAACTCTCATCACCTTCTCGGAAGAATCAATCGAGGTCCCCATAACCAACGGAGAAGCCAAATTGCAAGCCAATGATGACAGAATTCTTAAACAGGTACCTTAGGCAATCTATAACATGCAAGCCTAACTCAAGCCTCAAAGATAAAAAGAAACTTAAACACCACAACATCTATGTTAATATTGGATCACTAAGAATGCAATAGCAATTTGCAATGCTTATGTGTTGTTTCATCTAGCACCTTCATGACCTAGATTGCAAATAAAGATGACACTTATTTAAAGGTGTTAAATTTATTGAAAACTAAGCCATCCTTTTATTCTCAACTTTTTCTTAAATGCAATCATGTTTCTGGAGGCTTCAAACTAAACTCATTGGTTCAGAGCTACTACTGAGGTAGGCGTAGTTAATGTTCTGGGTTGACATATATTGAAGCCTGTTAGGAGGAGAGACGTTACAAACGAGTCCAGATGATAATGGACGAGGCAGGAGGTAGCCTAAGTATGAGGACTCGCAGATATGCAGACAACTCAGAACCTTAAAAAAAAATTTGTTAGTGAGCATACATGCCATGAATTTTAGAAAATAGATGAGAGTTTGCAACGGAAAAAGAATATGCCTATTGTTTCCGATGGACATTTAACACAATAAGGAAAGTGAAAACTGCAACTATAGGCAGGTAGAAAAGATTACAAAAAAAATGCAAAGTCAATAAACACAACTTTAAAACTGTCAATAAGCCAAATTAAATGATCACACAAGTATTTGTATCAAATAAAAGCATAGACAGTGGCATATAAAGATAGCTATTCTGTAATCTAGGTATTCTTATAATCACGTTGCATTTTAGACTACCCAGAGTTCTTTGTACAGCGGCATATAAAGATATGTCACGACTCCACAAGTTCTCCCTCCTATCTCACCTTTGCAATGCCATAGAAATGTTCATCCCTTTGTGCAAAGAAGATCAGGAAAAAAAAGCACAAATAGAACCCGAGGAATCCAATAGAAAATACAATGTTCAATGTTGGGTGTATGTATACTAATTCTCTTTAAAGAACAATGGTTGAAGAGCACACATACCGGGCGAAGAGGGAGACCAATAGGGCTAAGAATGCAATTCGTTTTGGGTAGGCTCCAAGCTGGGGGATGATGGTATCTACATGTGGAACCAAACTTACAATCTCCTGTCCTCATGTAATACTGGCATTCAGGTTGATCAGGTCTATCCGGAAACATATGTTCTTTCTGCCCACTGTTTGAAGGCCCAGCTGCCAAAGACGGAGATGAATAAATACCTGTGTACACAGAAGCTGAAGGAGATACTTGTTGGCTTGATAACCCATATAGTGATCCTCCTTGAATTGTATGCTGACCACCAGTAGATGGCTGCATCACAGGTACAAAACAGGATTACAAAACCTAACTCTTCTACATTGAAACACTCAAAATAGTAGAACATGAAAGCATATATGTTCCTAAAATAGCATTATACAGACCGGATAAGAGCTCCACCCAGGAACTGGAACAACCCCTGGTGACACCAGCATAGGACCATAAGGCCCCTGTACCTGCAATACTGAAGGCCTTGCAACTTGCCAATCAGTCATGGCAGGATACTGGCCTGCTGAAGGAACTGAAGCAGACTGCACCGTGGGATAAAATGCAGGCGCAGCCAAGGGCACTGAAACACCAGCAGGTTGTGGATGGTGGAATTTACAGGTGGACCCAAACTTACACTGTCCTGTTCTCACATAATACGAGCACTCTTTCTCACCCTGCAGTTTTTATTCATAACAAATCAATATTTAGATGCCTTAGAAACCAGCTACATGCAACCTGATCAGGTAACTACTCAAGCAACTTTAATCTAAAATGGAAAGAAATTCAACCGGGCGAAGTGGATATCCACAATAGTTTAAGGAGACCGGCTGCCGCACAGGTTCACCTCTGTGTCTAGGGTGGTGATACTTGCATGTAGGACCAAATTTGCAAGTCCCAGTCCTCAAAAAATACTGCACTATGCCAATAAAACTCAATAAGTCCAACAAATTCAATCAAGTCCGTGGACCAAACAGCCATTTCTATCGTAAATTCATAATGGATCACAATCAACAAACAATCTCGAGCATCTAAATTTTCAGACACCGATTCAAGACAACCCATGCCTAGATTGATTCCACAGTAGCGCTATTTAAGGAAGGGATTACCTGGCACACTGGTTGGCCAACGCGCTCTGGATACTCCACAACTCCACCCCTCGTAGATCCACGACCCTAAAGAAGTCAGTTAGATACAGGCACCCATAATTCAACCAAAATAAGGAGCCAACATCACAGATACCCATTTAACCCCCAGGCCTACAAACAGGGTGAATCCTTCAGCTAACATCAACAGTTACATAAAAGTCCATTCAACAAACTACCATAATTCCTAACCAAGTTTAACTATACCACAGCAACATAAGTAGTTCTAAGCAAAAGCCCTGTTCAGTGGGGATTTCAAGACTCTTAAATGCCATACCGAGCGGCGATCACGGGGGTGATTATACCGGCAACGCTCGCCATATCCGCAGGTACCCGTGCGAATGAAATACGCACAGTCTGGTTCTCCAGGCCGCTCCGGGTACGCCATCGAAATCGACTCCCCGCCTCCGCCACCACCAAGCCCCAGCTGCCACATCGCTCCTGCCACCAATGCCAACCCATCCCAACATCAAGAATCAACCAATGATCACCACCAACCGTCAGCCCCCCCCAACCCCAATCCCACCATTCCAACCCTAACAAAACCCCACAAAATCCCCCATAATCCACCCCAGAAATCAAGAAACCGAGGAATCTCCTAGAGCAAAAAAGCTCGTATCTTGGAGTACCTTCGAGCCCGGTGTCTCTGTCGGGGCCGCCGCCCCGGCCGTACGGCGGCTCCATGGGTGCGGGAGCTCCGGGGAGGTGGGACGGGCGGCGGGACGCCAGAAGCCTCCCGAGGGTTCTAGGACCTCCAAAAGCTTTCTACAAATGGAGACGGGAGGAATGGAACAGGGTTTCAGTGGGGAATCGCGAGCTCTTCTCCTCCTCCTCCTCCTCAATCGGGGTTCGACTTTGGGTTCCACTCTCGTCTTCAAAGCTTAAAGCTTTGATCTTTCTCTTCCTCGCTTCGTCTCCGAAGCCCTTTTCGTCGGTTCGTTTATATACCCGCCAAAGAGAGCAAAAGCCCCCACTGTTAACTTAATCGCTCCTCCACCCGCCATTGCTTTATCTCCCAACCTACCCTCCTTATTTCCAAATTATTACACTCGTGCCACTCTAGTTTTGTCTCCATATGCCGGGGTCGCGACCCTGTGCCCGTCCGATCACCATCCGACGGCTATTGTGGGCGTTAATGATATCGCCGGATGTGTGGCTCGACGGCGTCGGATGGGCTTTGGGATTGTGTTTGCACACGTGGCGGAATACCATGTGGATGGTTGGGATGACGGGAGGTTTGGACCACGCGGCGGATCGTATTGGGGGTGGAAATGTCGGCAAGCGGCGAGAGGCCGGAGAGGGCGTTTTGGTAAATTTAGGACGGAGGGGGCTTACGTTGGAGAATTTGAAGATTGTTGGGGGTTCTTTGGGGATTTTAGTGCCTTTCCTTGGATACGGACACGAGATGCGTGACGCTCCGCAATCAACCAATGGGTGATCGACACGTGTGTCTGGTGGGGACGGTTGCAGTGGAACCGGGAACACGCGAGACGCGGTTGCGATCGGCTGATTTGGAACGAATAGACGGCTGAGATCTCGAGCTGGACGGCTCCTCCGGGTACCTAGGAGTCAGGAGTACGCTGCTTTTTGTCCGAAAGCCGTTTGGAAGGGAGCCCATGTGACTATGTGAGCACGTGGGCCTGGCGTGCATCTACCACACGCTTGTCTCGGGATTGGACTTAAATCTCATCCCGAGGCAAGCGCTCGGCCGGATGGTGAAAGGCCCACCACCACCCTCGTGCGTCCATTGGCTACGTACGGACGGTGGATCGTCCGGTTGGAGACGCCGGGTGGTTACTGGCAACGGCCGGTTAAAGTCCTAGTCCGGCCCGTTTAATTACTCGGTCTACATTTAGCTAATGTTTAGATCACGTGGGCCTGGGCCCGCCGAGCTCATCGTCCGCACCCAGCAACCAGAAATCGGATCCGGATCTTAGTACTTCACATCGGAGCTCCGAATGAGGACCGTTCCGGCGGAACTCTATCCACTGCGTCTGGCTCTCCCCGTTTAAAGGCTCTCCGTCTCGCCACTCTCTCGCTCTCCCTCTCAACCCGCGCTGCTCCAATGGAGCTTAGCTTGCTCCCAACCTTCATGGGTTCGAGAAGCTCGCCTATCTACAAAGCACCACATCTCTCGTCCACGAATCCATTCTTATCGAGAGATAGGAGCTGGCTCTCCGTCTGCTTGCCTCCACGGAGACCCAAACCATCCTCCTCTGGGATCGTTTGCATGGCGGTAATTGCTAATTAGTCTATTCAGATACTGCGAACCCTACGCCTTCTATCTCTAGTGCCGTAAAATATGTTTTTCTGGCTGTTTTCAGGTTAATCTTAGCGATTCTTGAAGGAATACCTTATGCGCCTGTTTGAAATATGTGAATGCTAGTTTGCTTTTTACTCGAAACGTATTCGTTTTCCGCTATTATGTTTCTCTAATATGAAAGACATTTTATTTGCAGGCACCCTACTTGATAAAAAAGCTGGATTCCGTAGAGAAAACTTGGAAAGAGTTATCGGTATGATTATGTTCATTTGCTGTTTTAATTATTAGATTGAGGAACTTTTTAGCTGTCTAGATGCATTTAGTTTAGATGAAGCTATGATCCCTTGGACTTTCTGGTTGCCTGTGAGCTATATGTAGTCGTGTCTGTAAAATTGAAGTCTGGCCCATGAGATGTTATGCGCTGTAGGGCCTGGAGGTGGGTCGGTGGTGTCTACCGATTCGGCCCGCCAAATGGTTAGTCTTGGCAGTGTCCTGCCAGTTAATTTTGAATAAATGCTTCCACTTGCTAGCATTCCATTCTGCAAGGGCAGCATCGGCTAATGTTGGGTAAAAAAAGGTTAATAGAATGAGCAAGTGCTACTTTCATATAAGTGAAATGCATCTTCTTCCCAAAATTTATTTTAGTTGTCAGGACCCGGCATGCTATGACATTTAGATAGTTCTTTGTTTTGTTATCTTTGCCAACACCGGACACCATTTGTCACTTTAATTCTGAGCTAGAGCAATTGATCCTTTTTTCTTCTAGATGATGTGGTCAACTGACCAAAAGTGGAACACTATTGAGCTTTCTGTTCACTGTAGGTCAAGCTGGCTGATCCGGATGTTGTCTCAAATCCTAGTGAGTACCAAAAGCTTGCACAATCTATGTCTGACCTGAATGAGGTACTAATCATGTTGTTTTAAACCAGCTATTGATCATCCAACTGATGTATGATAGCCTATGAAATATATATTCGTTGTTGGTGATGGTAAATTGTGCCTTTACTCTTCTGAATGACAGGTAGTAATCAACTATAGGAAATTTAAGGATTGTGAGAGACAAATCGAAGAGGCAGAAGGTCTGAGCTCCTCCTTTGACTTCAGTCTATACATTGATTTCAATTGACAAATTCTGCTTCGTCTATATTATAGCTTTGGCAAAAGAAGATGGCAGCGACCCAGATATGGCAGATATGATAGCTCTCGAAATAAGAAGTTTATCTAACCAGCTTCAAAAGCTTGAGGAGAAGCTGAAGGTAAGACAGTTGTATGATTTGAACTAAGCACTAAAATTATTTGTTTTGTTGTAGTTAATTTTTTCTTGTCAACAAGAGAAGTTGCCTAATCATCATGTAGAACATCATGGTTGAATGCATTTGTTTAACGAAATTGAAATGCATGAATAGCCTGTTTTAGGAATTACTGTTTTCATGGAACATTATTCGTATTTCGATACATAATTTGTTTCCAGATGCTTCTTTCTTCTGTAATATGGTTGCATTATGGGTTCAGATTAGTGAATTTCTTTTGAGTCATAGAAGTGGCCATTGCCTGAAGTTTAGATTTTCATATTATAAGTCTAATTTTAGAGAATATTGTTGCATAGAATCTTCTGGGATTTAGCAATCTCATTAAAAACTCTCTTTACAGTCTTTGTGTATATTTTTTAGGTACTATTGCTTCCCACTGATCCTCTGGATTCACGTAATATATTACTTGAAGGTACTTTTGGCTGTTATTCTTGCTTTTCATTTCTCATGATATCTAAGTTGTAAAAAGATTTTTCAATGGTTTTCGTAGGTATTGCAAACATTTTAAAGTAGAATCACTAAAGACTGATCTCCACCCATAGTCGTCTTCTAAAAACTTATTGCTTCATAATTTATCATACTTTGCATCTTCAGCTTTACTATCCTTTCTTTTTGTTCCTTTTTTCTTTGTTGATGAAGGCTGGCAGGGCACAGTTGTATATTGTTTGGTATTCTATCAATGTAGAATACATCATGTTTAGCAATCTCATACTCATATGTAACAACTCTCCTGACAGATCCACTGGCATTCTTTTTGTCCTATGCAGTAAGGGCAGGTACTGGCGGTGATGAAGCTGGATTTTGGGCTGCTGATCTTGTAGGTAGATGGTAGCTATAAATGTTTTTCCGTTGACATGGATATGATCTCATATATTATGTTATGATAAATTGCTCTAAGAAGGCATGTTATACAGGAAAAATAAAAATGAATGCTTTGTCTGGCCTGACTAATCATTGCGGTCAAAGCAATTTGCCTTGAACTCTATGAAACTTTTTGAACCAGCAGGGACATGTTATTGTACTTTATTCCAGACTTTACTTTCTGTTTATATGATGCCATGTGAAAGATTTCCACCTCTAAGTACATAAAGCCTTGTATATAGGTAGGAAACTACATAAAGCCTTGTGAAAGATTTCCACCTCTAAGTACAGAAAGCCTTGTATATAGGTAGGAAAGTAGCTAAACTATTAGGACTTCCTGTTGGACGAGGAAACCCCTACTAACTTACATATTTTGTTTACTCATCATTATGATCTTGATGGTCTTTCCACCTGAAGATACAATCCTTAGTTTAGTCGGAAATCTTCCAAGATCAGAAACCCTTTGGTAACAGGCTAGTGAGGGATCCACCTGTAGGACTGGTCTCTGGCCCAAATCTCTCCAAACAATCATGAACATAGAAAAGGGATAATGGTTGCATCTACGTACTTGTTATAATGCTTTTGTTTCTCAGTTTGTTTAATTACAGTTTGCGCTAAAGAATCTTCTACTCTGGAATGACTTTGCTAGAAATATTCCTGATCTTTACTTCAGGTGCGTATGTATCAGAAGTATAGTGAGCGTAACTCTTGGAAATTTGCCCCGGTTTCTAGTTCAGAGGTACGCCCATGCTTACCTTTTGGTGTTTTATAATGCTACACCAGTTTTGAGATTAATTACTGATGTCATTTCTCAGACTGAGAAGGGTGGATACAAGACATTTGTGATGGAAATTAAGGGAAAGCAAGTATATAGTAAATTGAAGTATGAGTCTGGTGTTCACCGCGTTCAACGTGTACCCCAGACGGAAGCACAGGGACGAGTACATACGTCGACTGCTACTGTTGCTATTATGCCAGAGGTAGGATATCGATTTTAACCATTTCTGCCCTTTTATTCTAGCTGGTGCCAGATTGATCAGTAAACTGCGGGGGATCTTTATGCCTTTTTTTGAAATTGAAACTAATGTCTCCTTTTGCAGTACTGGAACAAGGTATTATGAGATTCTCTTGAGGTATAGGATTTTGTTTGTGGTCTGGAATATGAGATTTTTGTTTTTTTTTGAACAATTGAACGAGGGCTAGGAAAGTAAAACAACACACCCATTTACATGAGAACCTCAAACCAAGTTGGGTGGGGGGGTGTTTGGGTTGGTCCCCAGACGGCGATGGAATATGTGATTGTTGCTATTAATTGTTGCACATCATTGTGATTTTTCCTTCAAAATTTCTTAAGGCTATTTTTAGTCTAGAGGATTCTTATTTCTGAGTCGTTTTACTTTTCCTTCTGACTATGGAGTTGGCTATCCTCTATTATCTTTTCCTCTAACTTTTAGGCTTGCTCAGTGAACTAGTTTGGAGTTTCCTTTTGTTGCATGTGCTTCTATAATTGCTTTCAAGCATTAGACTCAAATGATTTTTTGAAAATGAACTTTAACACTTCGGCATTGTACCCGTGTCAATTGTTTTATGTGATACATCTATGAAAAATCAAGCATAACAGCTATTGAAAATAATTTTTTTCTGAACAAATTACTACCTCTTAAGCCATGAACTGTTCATCTGGTATGACTTAATATGCAAGTTTTACAAATCTTCAGGCTGATGAAGTTGAAATTGTGATTGATCCAAAAGAAATTGAGCTTACAACAGCAAGATCAGGGGGTGCTGGAGGTATGAAAATCTCATTTTTCAAAGGTTATCTTGTACAGAGACAATGAATTATTGGTTATTTTCTTCATTGAAGAGAACAATTCCTCTGCCATCCTTCATTTCAACAACCTATGTCACCTTCACATCCTAAAACACATGTTATCTTGACAATATCAGGTTCTTATGACAAAGGACTTCATGGCTGCAGGGCAGAATGTCAACAAGGTCGAGACAGCTGTCGATCTTTTCCATAAACCAACAGGTATACGTATCTTCTGCACTGAAGAAAGAACCCAACTACGAAACAAGGCGCGTGCACTTCAGTTGCTGCGAGCGAAACTGTGAGTTTGTCTAGAACTGAGCTTCATTATTCTTGGACAGGTCCTTTATACAGTGGCAGTTTTGAAGTTCCTGATGGTTTTTACATCTCGTTTTAGCTAGATGCATGTCACCTTATGTATTTAGGTTTTATGTTGTAAATTGCTGAGTTCAATGCTCAAAATTTGACTCCTGCAAGCCTCATCCAAAAGAGGTGGATTGTATTGAGGGAGTCTAATTTGTTGGTTGAATTCTAGCACCTGCAGTGAATACCGTTAGCTTTCAAGAGTAATTTGTTTCATCATCGGCTTCTGTTCCGTTTCTTTTTCGACTAGTGGGAAGTCATAGGATAATAATATAGTAGACCAGGGCTAGGAAGCTGCAGTATTTTGTGTCTTGCAAAAAACGGTGACCTAAAAGAATTGATTTTGCAACCTACCCACTTGTTAAACTTCTCATTCTATGTATCACCATGACTAATAAGAAGTAATTGTAGAAGGGAACATGGTTTTCCCACTTTAGTTCTCAGTCCAGTTTTTGTGTCATGTATTTGCTTAATGGGACCTGCTTGACAGCTTAGAACATGATTTACGCATCAAGATGCTTTTAATCTATCCCTGTCAACAGCTTCATTTTATTATTGTACATGTCATCTGCTACTAAAGTGGCGTCCTTATCATTTCTTGTTCATCTCAGACTATATCAGAACATAGCAAGCCCATTTCTTCTTTAGGGTCATTTCATTCCTCATAATCCTCTTATAATTTCCTCTTTCAGATATGAAATCAAAATGAGGGAGCAGCAGGAGTCTATCAGGAACCAGAGACAATTACAGGTTTGCATTCTGATCACGGATTTGCATTCCGAATATGAGGGTTTCACCTGTAGCAGTAAGGATTTCTGAAATTTAGTGTCGAAGTGTTCAGTAAACACTTCCATTTGTTTTTATGCTCTGTTATAGTTGACGATCATGTGATAATTGTATTAGAGCTTTTTACATGGTAGTCAGATAGCATCTTTCTCTTCCATAAGCCTGACTAGCTGTCTTAATTATTGATCCTGCTAATAGATTATAGGTTATGCTTGCTTGCCATTTATTGAATCCTGCAGTTTTCTTGATGCTTAATATGTTTCATTGGATTTCCATTAAATGCTGGCCTTGGATACTCTATCCTTCCAAAGATTCTTATAAGGGATTGGAGGATAGTAGTTTCACAAGAAGTTGGTATTGATTATGGTTTGTGGTTGAGAGTGATGTACCACCTAGCGGAATTATCCAAAAATCTGTTAGACATGATATTTATGACAAAGTAGACAAGTTCATTATGACATTGAGCATCTAGACATTTACAATGAACGTCCAAGCTTCAAGGATGCTGCTTGCATATCTGAATTTTGGGTTTTCAAGTTATAAATCAGGAGAATGATGGAAATTGGCATCTTAAGAAACGGGGAAAAAGAGGGAAAATATTGAATAATGCTAGCTATATTTAGGCCAGAAGCTTTTTTTGGACCTTCTGTTTATATTCCACTACTCGTGTACACCTTTGCATCAAAATGATAGAAAATGCAATCATGACTTGCTGTGAAAGTCATTCTGTTCATGTCAGCAACGATTCTGTACATATACCTATAACATTTAGATTTTGGTATTGAATGTTACAATTCTATGTCTGCAAATGACAGGTTGGGAGTGGTGCTCGTGCAGAAAAGATTAGGACGTATAACTATAAGGTGATATTCTCTAATGCAAATCATTCATCAGAATAATGAGTGGATGAAACTTGCGGGGCCTACAAATAGCATTTGCTGATGAAACTTTGCAACCTTTCATGATTATTTTGAAATTATTAGAATTTTTATCTCACTGTCTCACTACTTTCACTTGATAGGACAACAGGGTCACTGACCATCGCTTAAAGATGAATTTTGAGCTTACATCCTTTCTCGCTGGAGATATTGACACAGCTGTTCAGGTTTGTAATTCGAGAGGAATACTAGTGAACTATCTCTGTGATTCATTTGAATGCTCCTTGATTCTTTCCTCATATGTGTTACCAAAAATATAGGAGCAAATTTATTATAGAAATTTAGCTGCAGTCAGATTTCCATTTTTGAGTACTGAGATCGTTTAATTTACCATCTTCAAACCCATTATTGGATAACATCATTACTCTTCCCTTCCCTTCCCTTCAACTGAAAGCATGGACTGTTTTTGCTCACCCACTTTCAATTTTCAATGCGCATCAAATGCGAAACTGCACAAATTTATGCTGTCACGACTCTTGGCTCTAGCTAATTTAATTATGTCAAGAAATCATTTGAGGATTAGAAGCCTTGGCTCTGTGCTGTCAATCAATAAATTCATGAACTGATTATTTGATTATTAAACCTAGTATACACCAGCGTCTTCCGAAATCAAATTGGAAGAAAGGCCTCAGGTCTCTGTAAAATCTTGTTATCTGATACACCTTGCACCTTGCACCTTGCAGGCATGTGCAGCCATGGAGCAAAAGGAGCTACTGGGGGAACTGGCTGAGTCCGTCAGTGCATCCAGTGCCTGAGCAATCAATCAATAGATTCAATACCCCTGGTACTCATGCCCCCAAATGTTCTGAAGCACGGGAATACAATGCTTTACCACTCAGAAAATTACAGGTTTGATGGCAGCTGGGGGTCATTCAATGATTTAAATTGTTCCTGACCTCCAATGGGAAGAGCTCCTCCCTCTATATCTGCTGCAAGAAATCTCATTAGCTATTGCTCCATCAGACCATTAATTGTTCATAATGTTGTATCCTGCAGCAATCGAAAAGAAAAGAACTGATACTTTCTTTCTATAAAAATTTTGCTATTCTATGGTTGATTTGGTGGTTTATACAAAGATACTGTTATGTACCTTGTAATACTGTTGTAAACCAGAAAAACCGGGCGTGGATGTTTTCTTGCATCCGAAATTTTATCGGGTCTGATTGGATACTTGAAAACCAGACCCAATAGAGGGTATCTCAGAAGTGTTTGGCATCCTTATTAGGGGCGACTGTCTGTCTCACATGCAGTTTTACAAAGAAAACGGCGGGTGAACTGCCGTCTCTGTTACTCGCCCACTCCAGCCCCATCGCCATCGCGATCTCTCGCGAAAATCCCGATCTAGGTTTCCTCCTCTCCTCTCCCTCCTCGCCGTCAACGCCCGATCTAGGGTTTCTCCTCCCTTCTCTCGTTCGTCTCCGCCAACCCACAGGACCTGATCTAGGGTTTCTTCCTCTGCTTCGTCCTCCTCCTTCGGTTCCTCTGCTACGAAGGGACATACCTGGTTCTCCCTGTGGGCTGCGTTCGTTTCTTCCTCGCCGGCGCTCGCGCTCCAGGAGTGGTGGGCCTACTTGCTGCTGATCCCAATACGAAGAAGATCCCAGGAACTCACCAAGGTAAGGTCTTCCTACTAGCTGATCCCCACCAATTGATATTTTTTAGCTCTCCATGTAACGAGAGCTCTTGATTCAAGTGTTGGTTTTCGTTTCTTGGTGCCTGATCTCCTCCTATTGATCCGTTTAGCGACCGATTTATCCAATGGTTTTTGTTTCTTGATGGCTGATCCCCTGTTTTATTGCAACATTTATCTGATTGTTCCTCTGAATTTTTTTTGCTTCGATCTTTATGAGATGTAGCTTTGGGCTTTGCTATGGCATATATATATCTGATCCCCTACTCTGATTTCTTTCGCTCTCTTTGTAACGAGAGTGCCATTTTTATGTTCTTGTGCATTGGGCTTTGTCCGATCCCCAGCTCTCTGGTTTCTTCTGCCTACTGTGCTTTGCATTGGATCTCTCTATGTCACGAGAGCTCCAATGTCATATGAGATGCTGATCCCCTTTGTTACCGCTTCGATCCGAGTTTATCCTTTGGCTTGTTTTATGGTAGCATTGTTTTGTTCTATGATGCTTTGATTTGGGATTATTTTTTGCACAGTTATGTCTTCTGCTCTGTTACATGTGATGGAATTATTGTACATGACTGATTCAATGGAAGCTTTAATTTCTTTATGCTTGTTTACATGCTCATGCTTGCTTTAATTAGCAGCTGTGAGTATACCTTGAAAGCTCTTGCATCTTCCCTCAATTCTTGCTAATCTGATCTTTATAATATGCTTTGTCAAATTTGATTATGTGTGTTTGATCTGTTCTCATACGAAAACTTTAATGTGTTTCAGGTGTCATACTGAATTGGGGAGAACTTGAAATTGACAATGGGTAAGAGGAAGTCGAGTGCAAAGCCAGCTCCAAAAAAGCGAATGGATAAGCTTGATACTGTTTTTTGTTGCCCGTTCTGCAACCATGGAAGCAGTGTTGAGTGCCGCATGTATGCATTATCTAGTGCTCTTTTCTTTGTTCAACTTTACGTCCATTTTACTTTAAATTGAGGGAAAAGCTTTTAGCTTTTATCTGGCTAGTTATGATGGGTTCTTTTCAATCAATGCCATGATCCTTGTGCCTTTTGCTCTTTTTTTATTGACTTTATGATTCGTTGGCAGTACTTTCTTATGCTTTTCTTTGCTCATTTTGCCTGAATCAGTGTTAATTTGTTGATTTTGTTTGCAGTGATATGAAGAACCTGATCGGTGAGGCTTCCTGCCGGATTTGTCAGGAGAATTTCAGCACCACTGTCACTGGTGGGTGAATAAGAATTAGAATGTAGTTGCACTATAAATCTTGCCTCAGAGGCGAGGCCAATAGTTTGTTCCATGTTGCAAGCATAGCGGCATATAGATTTTAAGTGGGTTGTTCATTTCCTTTCACAGAGTAGTGTATACCTTACACTACCTGGCATCATAAATTTTATGTTTTCTAGTTTAGCTTGAAGATTTTAACTTTTTCTTGCATTTCAAGATATTTCTTTGTTTGACTTCAACAGCTGTTTGAAATTTTCCTACTGCTTTTGGCTAATTAGAGCTTCGCTCTTTGTGCAAACCATGGTTATCTTCGTGTTAGCTGTAAGCCACTTTAGATCAGGTCTGGTAATTTGCTAATGTGGTATTATCTTTTTCTTATTTGCAGCGTTGACAGAGCCAATAGATATGTAAGTCAATTGTTTTTGTCCTTTTTAAATTTCTATAGCTGAGTTAATAATGAGCATGTTGGTAGAGAAAAATCATCAATGAGTTTTTCCATCTTGCAGATACAGCGAGTGGATCGATGAGTGTGAAAGAGTTAACACTGTAGAAGATGATGCAGCCTAAGCTTCAAGAAGCAAACACATGTATAGAAAGCACATGTATGTAATGTTCTCATAAGCTCCAGAAATGCAGTAGAGCTGCCCTGGGTTTTCTCAGCTTCTTGTATTGTGTTTGTTCAGATACGAGGTGGTGTCGGCTAATATATGTAGAGCCCCATGCCTCCCTCGCACTTATGTAATGATGCTTGTTTCGAGAACCGAATTGAACTTTGCTAATTGTGTTGTGGGGTAAACCTATTGACAGGAACGTTGTATAAAAACCCTGATGACTTTGGCCGTAGTTTTGTCAAACGGTGACTTATTGGGGTTCTTTGAACGTTGTATAAAAGCTACTGGCCTAAATATAGCTAGCAATATTCAATATTTTCCCTCTTTTTCCACTTCATCAGCCTGAAGATTAGAGAGAAGAGAGGAGGAAACCCTAAATCGGGCGTTCTAGTTCTTTGATTATTTAGGCCGTTATCGGGTTATCGGATTTTTAGTAACTCCATTTTCACGGCCAACGCTTCAAAGTTCAAACGACCACAAAAACCGACTCATTCCAGAGCCAAACCTACCCCAACTTCTCGCCATGGCGCGGCTCCTCTCCGCCCCTCGCCGGCGACCCCTCCGTTCTCTCCTCTCCCGAGCCCTCTCCTCTCGTATCGCCGACCTCCAACCGTTAGAACTAGAACGCGAGGAGAAGAAGCCGTTAGTATTACAACGAGGAGAGGAGAGACCCCAGCCAGGAGGAGTCCAACAAGAAGCCTATGCATCCAAAGACCAGCTCAAAGAACTTTCCACCCTCCTCAATGGCGGGAGCCTCGACGCTGCCATTACCCTCGCGAAGAGGCTTCTGTGTAACCCCTCTCACTACTCTCCTTTCCACCTTCTTCGTTCCCTCAACCTTCTCCTCGAATCCCTCGTCTCCCGTCGCAAGTACCAAGATACCATCTTGCTTTTTTCCCAGATGAACGCCTCCTTTCTTCGCCCTGATACCTTCTCGTACAACAAGGCTATACAAGCATATGTCAAGTCCGGAGACCTTGATCGAGCCTTTGAGTTGAAGAAATCGATGGAAGGGGCCGTTCAGAAGAAACCGGATTCGTTTACATACAACGTTCTCATATCTGGCTTGGTAAATTCTAGGAGGGTTTCTGATGCTATGAAGATGTTTGATGAAATGATCGAGAGGAAAGTGGCACCGACTCACATCACGTTTAACACTTTGATCGATGGCTTTTGCAAGGCAGGGAATTTGGAAGCTGCTTTTGGTGTTCGAGATCGGATGCGGGACGCACGGTTGAAGCCAAATACTGTTACGTATAATTCTTTGCTTTATGGGCTTTGCCATGCTGGCCGGATGGAGGAGAGCAAAAGGTTGTTGAAAGAGATGGAAGCGAATGGACTCGTGCCGGATGGCTTCACTTATAGCATATTGTTCGATGGCCACTCAAGAAATGGGGATTTGGATGCGTCGCTCGAGTTGTTTGAAGAGTCTGTTAAGAAGGGTGCTAAGATTGGGAGCTACACTTGTAGCATACTGCTGAATGGTCTCTGCAAAGATGGTAAGGTTTCGAAGGCCGAGGAGGTCTTGGAGAGGTTAATAAAAACGGGGCTGGGGCCGACGGTTGTGCTGTACAACACAATAATTGATGGGTATTGTAGAATTGGTGATGTAGAGGGGGCATTTGCAATGGTGAGTAAAATGGAGTCGCATGGATTGAGATCAGATTGGATAACATTTAACTCTATTATAAATGGTTTGTGCAAGCTTCAGAGAATGGTCAAGGTCGAAGAGATGGTGAAGGAGATGGGAGATAAGGGCATAAAGCCAAGTATAGAGACATACAACCCTCTGATCGATGCTTACGCACGAATGGGGCAACTTGAGAGGTGCTTTGAGATTCTCGAGGAGATGCGAGAAAAGTTCGGGCTCAAGCCTAATGCTGTGTCCTATGGCTCTTTGGTAAATGGCTTGTGCAAGAACGGCAAGCTGAGTGAAGCTGAAACAATGTTGGAAACCATGGTTGCTAGGGATGTTGCACCAAATGTGCAAGTATACAACATGCTTATTGATGCTTATGGTAAAGCTGGTGATTTTGAACATGCTTTTAAGCTGATTGAAGATATGAAGACTAGAGGGATTTCTCCGACAATTGTAAGCTATAACTCTCTAATTAAAGGTTTAAGTGTGGAAGGGCGTTTGTCTGAAGCGGAAGACTTGATTTGCCGGTTAAGAAATGAAGGTATAAACCCTGATGTTATAACATACAATACTCTGATCTCGGCATATAGCAATAACAGCAACTCCTGGAAGGCTACTCAACTTTATGAAGAGATGGAGCATTTAGGCCTTAAACCAAACCTGCGAACTTATCATGCACTGATTTGTGGCATGAGTATGGAAGGAAGGATGCACAAGGCAGACAATCTATACAAGCAGATGTTGCAAAGGAAGGTGGCCCCTGACAGGGTTCTATATAGGGCTCTTGTATTTGGGTACGCAAAGTCTGGAGATGAAAACATGGTTCTTTTTCTGGAGAAGGAAATGGCAGAAAAAGGAATACCCCCTGAGGAGATCCCCTGCCTTGATATGGCAATGGAGAGCTGTACAGAGGGTCAAACATGAGCAGAAACAGATATCTGGCACACAAATCTAGGGTTATTCCAGGCTGAGGGATGCTTATTTCACTGTCAGTATGAAAATCACAAGAGAAAGAGTGTTACAACAACTGATACCTCATGTTGAGGAGCTAGTAGTGCCCAGAGAAATGGCGAAGAGGGCCATCTTTCATTTCGCAAATTATGTGGACCTTGTTTGGCTGAATCAAGGTAAACTAAACAGCTGAATCCTACAAATCTGGATGACCTTGTTTCATCCAGATTTCTGCAGATGCCATCTCCCTGTAGCTTATAGTAATACCCAGAGTATAGGTATTACCTCCTCTGTAAAGCCTTCTCTTTGGTCTTTTATAGTGAGATGAAAGTGCATTTATATAACTTCGGTGCTAATATCTTTCTCTGTGTGCAGTTGATCTTAAAGCGAAAAACTTAATATCAGTATGTCTCCAAAGAACAGATGTTGCTCTGTCAGTTGACTTGTTAATAGGTGTAATCCAATAGTGGGATGACAACTGCCCACTTCGCTAATGGTTTCGGAACCTCTCAGACGACCTCAGGGCCATATTTCGAATTGCCACGGAAGAACATCTCAAGCTAAAGTTCAAGCTCATGCAAGTATATTTTGTCAATGTGAAATGTTGCCCTCAGCAATCTACCAGGAAAGAGGTGGACTTGTCACTCAGAATTTGCTATTGCTGCTTAACTTCACAGATATTAAAGATTTGCCGGGCATTGTTATTGTTCTAAGGGCAGCGTCACATATTCTATGACTTGGAAAGTCGAGAATGGAGCTCTGGAAGGAGGGAATTCTCAGACATGTGCATTCAGCATTAGCTTATCATCCAAGACTGCGGAAACTGATGGAAGATTGACTCGAATGTTTTCCCGCAGACTGCAGACTGTTTAGTTAAGGAAATTGTGAAGGGTTATGTTGATACAAGGATTCAGAAGCAACGTGGGGTTGTATGTGACTTATTTATACAATGATTCAGAAGCAATGCACCCACAATACTGGTGCCATATTTCTATTTGTTGTAACTTTTTTATTTTCTGTATTCGAAGGGGTCATTGGTGTTCGATCTCCTGTCTTTCTGCCTTTGGTACGATAATAACTTTATTCCGGGTTATGGACTTATTTTGGGTTAAGTAGTAATTTTATTTCTCGTTTGGTGCGAGAATAACTTTATTTCGGGTTAAGGGATTTTATTTTCGGTTTTGGGAATAACTTTGTAATGATTAGTTAGAATAAGGGAAAAGTAGAGTAAAGAATGGAAATAATTTTGTAATGATTACTTGAAATAGGAAAATGTGTTTGGGGATAAAGTGTGGAATAAGTAGTGGATTTGAGAATATTTTAAAAATATTTTCTTCCTTAAGGGTTATTTTCGTTTGGTATGGGAATACCAAACGGGGGCAGTAGGTGGAATGCGGATAACTTTATAATGATTATTTATGGTTATTTGGGGGGGATAAAGCGTGAAATCCAAAGGGGCGCTTAATCTTTATGTTTTGGAAAGATACATAGATAAGTTTGTATGCAAAGTTAGCAATGCTTTTTGTAGACTGATTGCTAGGGGTGAGAATTCAGTACATACCGAATCGAAATATCATAATTTAAAAAACCGAACCGAACCGAATTAGTGTATAAAATCGAACCGAACCGAATTAATTTGGTACACTAATTTAAGAACCGAATCGAATTCATGTAAAAACCGAATCGAACCGAAAAAATCGAAATAATTCGTAATTTTTTACCTACAATATAAAACCGAACCGAAATAAGATATATAATTTTAAAATTTTCGGTATTTTGGTATTTACCGAATTTTAAAAATAAAAACCGAAACCGAACTGAATATCAAATTTTTGATAAAAAAAAAAAACCGAACCGAACCGAATACACCGAAAAACCGAACTGAATTGTTCGGTTCAGTTCGGTTCTAAAAGTTCGGTTCGGTTTTGCTCAACCTGCTGATTGCAGAATAATGAAATAGACTAACGGATGTAAAGTCGTAACTTAAGCACGGATCCGAAGAGTTAAAAGCGTTAACGGATCCACGTCGGATTAGCGGATTTTAGAGCTCCATCCAAGATAGTATTGCGCACCCTTCATATAAACCAATCACCCACCCGTTCGGTAGAGCCTCCAGAGATTCCACTTGAGCGGAGCGGAGAGGAGAAGCGACGCATCGGAGATGGATCGCGACTGGGGATCGAAGCCGGGGAGCGGCGGCGCCGCCTCCGCCCAGAACGAGGCGATCGACCGGAGGGAGCGCCTCCGCCGACTCGCCCTCGAGACCATCGACCTCGCCAAGGACCCTTACTTCATGCGCAACCACCTCGGCAGGTAACCCTAAGTTTCCATCTGCTTCTTGAACCCTATACTAGGATCTCATCCAATTGGTGACCCCAGGGAGGTACATCATATATGATAGTTGTTGGTGTTTCTTTAACCCTAACCCTAGAATATGAGTGGAAGTGTTGGATAGAGGTCTCAGTGGTTCCATCTTGTGGTGTTGAATGCAGTTATGAGTGCAAGCTTTGTCTCACGCTGCACAACAACGAGGGGAACTACTTGGCCCACACGCAGGGGAAGCGGCATCAGACGAACCTCGCTAAGAGGGCGGCGCGAGAGGCCAAGGACGCCCCCGCTCAGCCACAGCCGCATAAGCGCAAGGTCTCCCTCCGCAAGTCCGGTAATAACTTCTTTTATCCTTTTCAAGATTGAAAGAACTGTGCATTTTGTCGTTCTTCTCATAGATTTCTTTGATGTATCTGCTTGTGATCCTCCATCTTGTTAGCTGGATAGGAATTCGTTTTATGCCATAAGAATAATTTATGCGTTGTGTCATGTTTCTTGTTTAGGTGAGGAATTAGGGCTTGCATTAGGATTTGATGGATAATGTCAGATATGTTACTGCTATCATGATAGCATTGTATTGATTTGGTTTATCTCTCTTTTTCCGGGCAGAAAGTTTTTGATTCCTTCCTGGCATGGGCTTATGTATGCTAATTGAGTGTGTGTTGACCACTACTGGGGCAATTAAAAACAGGCATATATTTGGACTAGTTGGATCGAAATATAGACTTGTGAGTGCTTTTGTGTTCCTTTTAGGGCTTGCATTAGGATTCGATGGATATAGTTAGATATTTTACTGCTATACATGATAGAATTGTATTGATTTGGTTTATCTCTCTTTTTTCGGGTAGAAAGTTTTGGTTCTTGCCTGGAACGGGTTTATGTATAATGAATTGGGTGCATTGTCCACAAATTAGGCAATTAAAAACAGACATACATTTGGATTAGTTGGATCGAATTTAGATGCAGAGTGACTACAACGATGGGCTATTGTGCTGTTTATTTCCGCTTAATTCCGCGGATAAAATTTATTTAATTGTGCATCATTTCTTGTATTTTCTTTTTCTGATAATGCCGTTATTTCTTCTCATGAGTTACTTGCACTGTATGTTATGCGGGTTATTGATTGCATAAGTACTAAGCTAGGACTACCAATCGTTATGAGAGCAAATATTGTTTTTGACCATTTCTTTCTAGCTAAGTATTTTGTGATAGTTTCTTCCTGCTGGACCCGTAAGTATTAGTAGCCTAGCTCAAAGCACCATAAGTTGTGGGTAGAAGAAAATGAGAGATATCTATGCACAAGAGTCTAATAGTTATATATCTGAAGCACAATTATGTTGAACTTTATAATGCATATGTTAGTCGTCAGTTTTAGCATTTTGCCTGACTGCTATGATCCAATTTTCCTTGGTGAAATTACTACTTTTTAGCTATACTTTATGTACTTTGTGAGAGAAAATGCGGAAAAATGACTTGAATCCTACATGAGATGCTTGATTGTCTGATAAATTGTCAGTTCATGGATTTACGAGTTGGTTTTCACATGAGACATTAGAGTATGTTGATGGTCTCTGTAAACTATATTGATGGTCTTCTTTTGTTTGCAGTTAAGATTGGAAGGCCAGGTTATAGGGTGACGAAGCAATTTGACCCAGAGACTAAGCAGCGTTCTCTTCTCTTTCAGGTTCTAATCAGCATCTGCATTCTTCATTTGTCTTGCATGGTTGCTAGATGATTTTGTTATCTATTGAGTAACCAGAGTTCGTAGATTATTTATTATCTTTTCCTCCTCTGATATGATCTAAGAGCTAGTCTGTGGTTAGTTTTGTATGTTCATGTACCTATGCTTTATTCTAAATGTCCCTACAGGCAATTCGCATAAATTCGAATTTTGATCCCTATGTTTTTCGTGAAACTAGTGGTAGTCTGCGAACAAAGTTTCCGAGCATCTTGTGTGCCAAATTTGGCACCAGAAACTATTTTAGGAACCGTACCTCTACAGAAGATGGTCTCAAGGATTTGCTGATGAACTTGATGGAACTATTGAACTGAAATGCCGGAGATTTTGTTTCTTCTGAAACGCCTCTTAAGAGCCCTTGGAACTATTTAGATGATGCATTTTTGTCAATTGTTGATGACTTTGCAGTTATTGGAGGTGACTAGTTGCCATCAAAGTTTGCTTCCTTTGCATATCCTTCTAAGTTGGTGAATAAATACCTAACTTTATTTACAAGATTGTCTTTGTTCATTTATTTTGTGGTCTACGTGGCCATTTTTAGCAGTTGTTATATATGAAATTACTGGTAAATTTTGACTTTTTAGTGCGAAGATAGATTGTTCATGTTGATTATTCAAGTAATAAATTGCAAATTTGCTGCATATCTTATGTTGATTCATAAGAACCATACAATCTGAGTGTTATTTCACTAATTCCAGATTGAGTATCCGGAAATTGAAGATAATGCAAAGCCAAGGCACCGATTCATGTCTTCTTTTGAGCAGGTATATCATCTTTAACAACCATTTTAACCAATTCATTAGATTTTTGACACAATTGTAAGATGTGTTATTTGTATCAGTTCAGCAATTTCCTAATAGTCTTGGTATGCCTTTTATGAACCCTGTTTTATTATTAATGACACATTTTATTTCACTTTACCTCTCGTGTCTTCAGAGAATTGAGGCCTGCGATAAGAGATACCAGTACCTTCTATTTGCGGCTGATCCATATGAAATCATTGCCTTCAAGGTTTGACTTCTACATCACATACATCACTGTAGCAAAGAATGATAATTCTGGGTTTTCAACTGTTCCTTATTGTCTATTGTTTTTCAGGTTCCCAGCACAGAGATTGATAAATCCACACCGAAGTTCTTTTCCCACTGGGATTCAGACCTTAAGATGTTTACGGTTAGATAAAAATCTCATCTCATTATATTTGATCGTTGATCCGAACTGCATTCTTTTTTTCTTGTATCCTGCATAACATTGCAAAGGCATATATTAACATTTGGACCTCTGTCAACAGCTGCAGTTGTATTTCAAAACCAAGCCACCGGAAGCGAACAAACCTCCAGGAGCACCTGCACCTGTTGCCAATGGAATGACAGCTCCAGGTGTGCCTCCAAGACCATTACCACCTCCACCTCAAGCTCCACCTCCACCACCACCCCAGGGTCCTCCACCTGTTATAGGAGTGAACCCTCCTCGGGCCCCCCCACCGCCCATGGGGGTCTCTCAACCACCACCTCCACCACCACCAACAGCGAATGGCCCTCCCCGACCAATACCCCCGCCTATAGCTCCACCACTAGCTGGCAGTGCGATGGCCAACTTCACTCCTGGAGTTGCTCGGCCTCCTATGCAGGGCTTTCCTGGGCAACAGATGCAGGGTCAGCAGATGCCGAGGCCTCCTATGTCATAGCTCGGGTAGCTTGAAGAATTCATGGCTTTTTGTTTGAGGCTTAGTTTGGCACCAGCGAGGAGGTTTATCATCTTGCACCTTTTGATGTACTCGTAACAAGTGTCAGTCATGTGCAGGCTTCCCTGCATGATTCTTGTAGCTGCGATCTTCCTTCATGGCTTGCTATGGATGTAATTTTAGTTTCATGTTCATGGGGGTTTGAATAGTTTCTAAAAAACCAAGTCACAAGCATCATCACATACCCCATTATATAATTCTTGAGCTCGAACTTTCAACCCCGAAATGGATGATAAAACGAAATCGAAGAGGGGCGGATTTACGTGGGGGCACTCGCCCCCACTGGCCCTCCAAAAATACAAAGAAAAAAAAATTTTAGTTATCAAAACCTTAAAGTTGGAGAAAATACGGATTTTTTGCCTACAAGGTCCCCTATTGTTAACTTTTGGCACTTCGGGCCCCCACCCCTTGTTTTCTTGCAAATCCAGACCCCAATCTCTTTTATTTCCCACTTTGCCCATGGCTATTCGAAGTATACATATGCATGTATGCTGATCCTTTCCTCTAGTAGAGTTCATCCCGCCATAGTTCTTGCGGGAGTCAAAATCGGGGCCGTTGACGCCATGGCGGCGGCTAAAGAGGCGGGAGGAGAGCCTGTTGAGGGCGAGGACGAGCAGGGTGAGTAGGAATAGAGCGTCCACGGGCTGAAAGGAGGAGCTTTTGTGGGAGGGGCGATAGAAACACGAAGCGGAGCGATTGGAGAAGGGTTCCGGCGGGCGGCGGAGAGCACGAGAGGGACGTGATCCACCGCGGCGGAGAAGGTGAACCCATCTCGTGGATGGGTTCAAAGCTTCAAAGGTCGTATCTTTATAGGAAAAATAGACGAGTGGTTGGCTCCTTCCGAGGTGGGCGGAAAAGCGCTGTCGGCGGTGTCGGTTTCATCGTCAGCGTCGTCGTCGACCACCACCGAGCTGGTGTCCGCCTCGTCGTAGACGGTCTCCTCGCCGTCGTCTTCCTCCGACGAGTAGTAGGTCGGCGGCATCTTGGGTCTCCTGGGGTCCTCTTTGGTTCTTTTGCCGGTGGTCCAGTTGATGTAGTATACCTCCCTTGTCTGCAATATAGTTATATAGGAAACAGAGGACTTTCAACAGTACAGAGATGCATGGAGAAATCTATCAATAAAAACTTAGATTTCTTTTTTGTGGATTAGAATGATTCAGAAATAAACCCATTTAGAGATTTTTTTTGAATTTGAATCCAAGTAATGAGTTTATATGGAAATCATCACAGCCAGTTTGATTGATCCTGAACCCATGAATTTCGGAAGAACAGTAGACCACCATGGTGGCTAAATAAAGAAAAAGAAACCCATCAAAGAGATTTGAGAAAAAGGAGGGGATTAAAATGGAAAGATTTGATTGATGAAAGCCAGCATGGTTGTGTAGAAACCCAAAACAAAAAGACACAAAACTCGAAGCCCAATGGATAACGTGCCACACATATATTTGAAGGCACATTTTTTTATACTCATCCATTATCGCGAGTATAAAAAAATATAACAACAGTACACACAAATGTCTTGTGTAAGTTAGTACACGTATATTTCAACGTACATTTTTTTATACTCATCAATTATTATGAGTATAAAAAAATACAATAATGGGTACACACAAATGTCTTGTGTAGATTAGTACATGTATATTTATATGTATATTTTTTTTATACTCATCTATTATACCAAGTATAAAATGTACAACACTGGGTACACACAAAGGTTGTGTATAGGTAAGTACATGTATATTTACGTGCTTCTTTCTCCTTGTATTTATTTATACACGTATTTAATATACATGTACGAAAAATTACTTATATTACCATGTTTATCGTGTAAACAGATACAAGACACATATGAAAGACTTATACAATATGCTCGGACCTTATATACATTACTGGTCCTCTATCTAGCCCTATCTTGGGACCTAGTCATCTAGGGCTATGTTACGTCAGTCTACTATATTTATGCTATATATATCTTCTACTTAATTTGTTTACCACCATATACACATGTCTATAAGTTCTACTTTGCAAGTTTGACAAGAATGGTTGGTTAATTCATGCTGGAGTGTCCCACTCTTTGATTGGTTGGAAATGACTTAGCATCAGTGGCGGATTTTTTTTAATTAAGACTTGGGATGCTATGTTTGGTTAAGAAATTATTATGAATTATGAATTGTTTTTGAAAAATGACTTATTAGATGCTATTTTTCACACGCATTCCTCCGCCTATAGGGATGGAACAAGAAAAAAAAAAATTACGCCCCCGCTTACTCCAGTTTCTAAATCCGCCACTGTTAATATCAACCTTATAAGGAGCAATAACGGTTAACCTGTATTAATTCATATCCCCTGAGTTTCTTTATATATATTCTCTAAGTTTGCTTTATATAAACTTGCATTAATTCATATCAACTTAAGATCTATTAATATTATCTTATGCAATATGCAAAGACTTATATTTATTTTATATACCCTAAGTTAGACTTATAATATTTTATTTTATATTTTATTGACTATGTTTTATGGTGGCAGTGAACAAAAAGCTATGACCAACCTTCGAACCCTGGACCACCTACGGGTCAACACAGCCGTCTAACCAAACAAACTACAGGGAGTTTATTAAAATTTTATATTAATAATAACTAAAAAGGTGAGTACTAGTCAACCTTATAAGGAGCAATAACGGTTAACCTGCATTAATTCATATCCCCTAAGTTTGCTTTATATAAAGCTGCATTAATTCATATCAACCTAAGTTCTATTAATATTATCTTATATGCAATATGCAAAGACTTATATTTATTTTATATACCCTAAGTTAGACTTATAATATTGTATTGGCTATGTTTTATGGTGGCAGTGAACAAAAAGCTATAACCAACCTTCGAACTCTGGACCACCTACGGGTCAACACAACCGTTTAACCAGACAAACTACAGGGAGTTTGTTAAAATTTTATATTAATAATAACTAAAAACTGTGTCATGGACACAAGTGAGTACTAGTATATATATATACACAAGTACAATCTCTGCAATTGTGGTAGTATTCTTTACAAGGTAACTATGCTAAGTTGGCAAAGCTACACGTAGTAATCTCTTGACTAGAATGGTAACCCTTTGTATATATCATGCTGGTGATGCTCGTTCAATAAATGATAACGCTTTGCATATATCATGCTGCCATGCTGGTGATGCTGGTGATGCTCTTTCCATCAGCTACACCGATCTTGGAGTGCAGCAAATATTTTTTTTTTTTTGATTAATTCAGCCCAAGGCTCGACCTAACAGGTCATTACATCATATGCTCTAGCACTTCTGGTCCATCTTCAACAGACCAGAGAAAGGGCAAACCATTCCTCCTAGACCACTTAGCAACTCTATCCACATGACTATTAAGCTCATGCGGTGTGTACACAATCAAAATTGACTCAAGCTCCAAAACCAAGGACCACACATCCCTAACAAGCTCAGTCACCTCATTAGGCCACATACGGCCACCATTAACAATCTCCACAGCCTGCAAGCAATCCGATTCTAGCAGAATCTCCCTAGCATTTAATTATTGTAAAGTCCTTTTCTTATTTAATGTAATTAAGCGTATGTTTTCCCTCATTTGAGGATTTATGTAAACAATGTATTATATTTCCGCTGAACAGCCCTTGGTGGCTTTTATATATTATAATTCCAGTGTCCCTATTGTAATTTATCCGCCTTAAATTATTCCGCTTTTCTAACAGTCGTTGCCGCGTCAGTTTCGTAGAGTTAGGTTGGTTTCCCCTCGCGTCCCGGCCCGGGTAGCGGTCTATCCGGGTCGGGGCATGACAGATGGACTCTGTGATGGTGTGAGGCAAATAGAAACATTCCACCCCCAACTAGGTTAATGGACTCAACTAATCAAGAAAAGCAGAAAACGAATCAATCGGCAAGAGCTTAGCTTAGGGGCTATTTGTTTCCCTTGAAGCAGGTCATTCCAGGCTGGACTGGAATCAAATGGGCACTGGAATCATTTTCCAGCCGTTTGTTTCGCTGGAACCCGTTCCATTCCAGTCCAAGATGTTTTCCAAGATGCTCTTTTTCTAGCAATTGGTTCCGGCCCAAAAAGGGCCAGAAACGGTTTCCAGCGATCGTTGGACTCAAATTTCCAGCGACCACGGGACTAGGGTTTCCGCCAATGTATATTTTCTAAATAAACATATATTTAAATTAAATAAATAAATGTCACATGGGTTTGCATCATAATACACATGAAAATAGTGTTTATAATCAAACAGTGTGAAAAAAGGGTGGTAATCTCACCACGAGCATTCTGGAGTGACCATAACCACCATTCCAATATCAAACAAATATAAAAAATGACAAAGTCACAATAAATAATTTCCATTTCAATGCCAAACAAACAGCAAAAGTGACAGATTTCACAAAATTTTACATTTATTCCGGTAGCAAACAAACAGCCATAATATATTTTCATTCTATTTTATTTCAGTGAAATTAATTTCATTCTAGCGTTCCATTCCGAGAGACCGTTTGAACGAAACAAACAGGCCCTAAAGGAGATACTAGACCGAGACGAAAAGGTTATTGGCTCCTTTAGATCTGTGGTTCATGTGCACCCAGCTGGTGACGCATCCACATTGGATGTCCTTGTCTGTCTGCTCCATTATTGCATTGCATTTGTAGCCTTACTGATCCGGGTCTTTCTGCTTATGGTCTTCTCTTTCTTAGGTTTTCCACTTTCTCACTCTCTCTCAGAAGCAAGAAATGCCCATGATCCCGAGCTTCTTCTTTGAAAAGCTTAGTGGGTTGTTGCTCGAATACGCGCAGGACAAGGCGGTCAAGCTCCTCCGTGTGCCGGACGAGATCAAAAAGCTTCACATCAACCTCCAGATGATATCCGCCGTGCTGCTCGACGCCGAGAGGAAGGAGATCCAGGACCAGTCCATCAAACTTTGGCTCAACGGTCTTAGGGATATCATGTACGATGCTGAGGACATCATCGAAGAATGCAATATCGAGGGCCAGAGCTCTCCATCTACCAGTACTGCTCGCCTGGTGAGGATCGAGTCCTCTCTTTTTTCCTAATTAATTCCTTCTTACATTTCCTCCATCTCTTGATCAACTCGGCTCATCATCTTATCTTTCAAACAGATAACATGGTTCCTGGCTCCTTTTTCCTGTGTGAGATTTCGTCACGAGATCGGCAACGAAATTGACAATCTAAATCATAGGTTGCAAGACATCATCAAGAGGAAAGATGATTTTGGTCTGATACCCATTCCTCACGGCCACCAAAACAGCAGTTCCCTTTCTTCAAAGGCTCGTTGGACAACGTCTACCATTGAACCTCGTCTTGTGGGGACGACCATAGAGAAAGCTACGAATGACTTGGTGGAGTGGTTAACTCAGGATCATCACCAAAAACCTCCTATTGTTGCTGCTATCCTGGGCATGGGAGGTATAGGCAAAACCACTCTTGCTCAGAAAATATTCAACAATGATATTCTGCAAGATTTCTTCCCCATTTCTGCTAAAAAAGAAACAGATGGCTCCGCCATTATTCCTCGTGTTTGGGTGTGTGTATCACGAGATTTTGATGAAGTCAAAATCCTAACCGAGATTATTAGACGCATGGGAGGTGAACCTGGTGATGCTCGAGACAAGGAGGATCTTGAACCAATGCTTATCAATCTCGTGAAGAAACAAAAAATCTTTCTTGTTTTGGACGACGTTTGGGATGCATGTGTGTGGGAGGATTTGTTGAGAAAGCCTTTACAGATTGGTTGTGTCCATGGTAGCAGAATCTTAATTACCACCAGAAAGAAAGATGTAGCTGTGCGGATGGAGGCCATACATTATCACTGGGTGGATGCGTTGTCCGTTGATGATTGTTGGTCGTTGCTGAAGAATTCTGTTTTCCAAGAGGAGGATGAAGATAAAATACAACAATTGCAGGATATCGGGTTGCAAATTGCCGAGAAATGTGATGGCCTTCCTGTTGCTGTTAAGGCTATTGCTGGTGTGCTGAAGACTAAGAGCATGACACGATCTGAATGGGGGAATGTTCGCCGAAATCCTGTGTGGTCCTCCACTGACTTGCACGATGAAGTTACGGGAGCTTTATATTTGAGTTACGAGGATCTACCATCCCATCTCAGACAATGTTTCACCTACTTTGCATTGTTTCCCGAGGACTCTATTCTTCGCAAAGATTACTTCGTACATCTCTGGCGCAGTGAAGGATTCATAAAACCATTGGAATCAGCAAGTGAATATTGGGAGGAGCTAGTACAGAGGAGTCTTTTGCAGCCCGAATCTGGCTACTATGAGACAGAACATTGCCGAATGCATGATCTCGTACTGTCCCTTGCTCGACGTGTCGCAGGAGCTGAATGCTTTTGTGGGTACACACAAGAATTTCCTAACAGAAGATCATCATCATCGTCTACTTCGTCTACTTATTCTTCAATGAAGCTACGTCGTCTATACCTTCTAGATGAGGAAGTAAATATTATGTCTGACCTAATAAAGCAGCAAGCATCGTTGAGGACCCTCGTATTTGGTGGCATTCAAGGAGCCCTAAACGAAGATTTTACAGCTTTAAAGTGTCTGAGGATTTTGGATCTCAGTGGTTCAACTTTGGAAGAGTTACCGATTTCCATAAAAGAGCTTATATGTTTGAGATATTTGAACCTCTCGAGTACTGAAATAACAGAGATACCGGAGAGCATAGGGACTCTCAAGAATCTCCAAGTCGTAAATGTGGAACGCTGTACAAATTTGCGCCACCTTCCGAAATCAATCGTATTGTTAAACACTCTAGAGGCTCTCTTAGCTGACAAAGCAATGATCGACAACATGCCTTTGGGAATGAGGAAGCTTCAACAACTTGAAGAAATCACTGGTTTCATAGCACAAAGTGCTGTTGGCAACGAAGGGCTGCAAAGTGGGAGTTCAACTTTGGAGGATTTGGAATCTCTTTCTCAGCTTTCCAGACTCTCAATAAGTAAACTAGAAAGGGTTTCGAGCAGAGATGTCGCAAGGGCTGCCAAGGTAAGGACCAAGCCCCATCTTTCACATCTTGTCTTAAGCTGCACGCATGACAACCCAGAGGTGGAGGCCCTGAACATGAACAAAACCAAGGAGGTTTTTGAAGAGCTGTGTCCCCCACCATCAGTAACACATCTCAAAATTATTGGTTATTTTGGCCTTGAGTTTCCCAGTTGGATGATGGTGCTGTCAGTTACACCAATCTTTCCTGACTTGCAACGATTGGAGTTGGTAGATTGCCGCCATTTCAAACAGATTCCATTCTTGGGCCAGTTGCCCTCGCTAGAGTATTTATCTATTTCAGGTGCATCAGGAGTCACAAGTATCGGGCCTGAACTATTTTTCGGCGGTGACCGTTCTCATCTTCCTTTCTCTTCCTTTCTCAGCCTCAAGTCTCTGCATCTAAAGGACATGTCTAACTGGGAAGAATGGCAGTGGTTGGAAGAGAAAGAGGGACAACCACCAATGTCAGTACTTCCTCGTCTCAAAGCAATAACCATCGCAAGGTGTCCCAAGTTGATGTCTCTTCCGGATGGCCTCCTCAATTGTGCAACGGCTTTAGCAGAGCTTGAAATTTCCGAAGCTGACAGCTTGAGAGAGATCAAGAACCTTCTCTCTGTTAAGAATCTTCGTATCACCAGGACCCCTAATCTGGAAACATTGTCAAACCTTCCTAGTTTGAAATATTTGCGTGTTTCTAAGTGTGGGGGATTGAGGAACTTGAGGAACTTGGTTTGTCTAGATGCTCTGCAGCACCTGGTACTGTATGAACCACTAATGAACACTATGCAGTCTCTTCCGGAGTGGTTAATAACAGAAAGAGGAGCCCTCCACTTGAGCTCAGTGCAGAGATTGGACATCACGGGTAGCACAGAGCTATTCAGAAATAGGCATACTTTATATCTGGAGAAGCGGCTGCCTATTACTGTCCAGATGCGAATCGGGATGCCTGATGTCGATGATCAAAAATTGGAAATCGAAATCCGTGTGGCCCTGTATGTACAGAAGGCGGCACTCAGTTTCATAGATGGGGTCCTCGCACAAACTGAGTCCAAGCCCAGTTAGCAGCAACCAAATACGCCCTTAATAAGCAGTCTTATACTCTGACTGCTTCTTATCCTATAAAAAGGCTCTCTTCGCCTTTGTTTCTGTCGTCTCTGAGGGAGTCTCTCCCTTTGAATATGTTATCTATGACTATGAGGTACAAGTCACAAACATGGTTTGATCAAGTGCTTTTATAGAATTAAACTCTGCATGTTTACCATTACCACCCTCACCAGCTAAAAGTGCGGACAAGCAGACATCACCACTGGATCTCCTTTGAGCTCCAAATGGAGCTATGACTAATTCTGCTTTTTATTGTTATCTATGCTTTTGTTGCCCTTTTGTTTCTGGTTCTCGATGCAAAAGCTTAGAACCCATCTTTTTTGTTGCTTCGAATCCCACTTTTACATTTCTTTTTGCAAACTTTGATGTTAATATCTACTGACCCCATTTAATCTAAATTTAAAAGGTAAAAACTTTTTCCTTATTGTAGGTATTTGTATTTTTGCTATGTGAACGTGGCTAGATCTGAGTCTTCTGTCTTTCTTGCAGGGAACTGTGATTTAAGCTCCCCAGACATGTTGAGTTTGGGTCTTACAGTGTTGAATGTTTAATGTGTTTCCTTGGAATCAAGTAAATATTTATGCTGGCCTCCATCTACTCACTTGAAGATGGTGCTAAATTTTGATGGCTGCCGGGCTTTCTTGATTCATCAGTGATTTCGTACTTCAACTCCGAAGAAGACGAGAGGTCAGAGCAGTCCTTGATAGATGCAGATTCATTAGAATGGGAATTCAAATGTCACAGTTCTTGATAGGACTAATCTAGTAAAGCATCCTGGTTTATCTGCTAGAGATCTCCGGCTTTTGGATCCTCTGTTTCCTTATCCTACCATACGTAGTAAAGAGGAGGCTATAGTTAAGCAGTCTTGTAGCTCAGGTGTATACTTATGGCAGATGTACTCATAATAAGTACTTTGAACAGCACCTAGCCTTCGGGCTCAATTAAAAAAAAAAAAAAAAGGTACTTTGAACAGCAGTGTACTGCAATATGAATCAGTGTTTGTCAAAGGTTTCAGTTAATGAAAAGACCAAAATTGCTATTGCTGCATGTCATTTGTACAGCCTAGTTTATTGTCAGATTCTACTGATGCAATGCATTGCTTGATACTACATTAGAAGGTTTGCTAAAGCCAGTGCTTGGTTGTCTATACTAATTGGTGTTTGCATCAACTGATTTTTAGCATGATAACCCTTTGCATATATCATGCTGGTGATGCTCTTTTCATAATACGCCCTGGCAAGATAGGTGTACCATCAGCTACACCGACCTTGGAGAGCAGCAATTTTTTTTTTGTTTGATTATTTCAGCCCAAGGCTCAACCTAACAGGTCATTACATCATATGCTCTAGCACTTCTGGTCCATCTTCAACAGACCAGAGAAAGGGCAAACCATTCCTCCTAGACCACTTAGCAACTCTATCCACATGACTATTAAGCTCATGCGGTGTGTACACAATCAAAATTGACTCAAGCTCCAAAACCATGGACCACACATCCCTAACAAGCTCAGTCACCTCATTAGGTCACATACAGCCACCATTAACAATATCCACAACATGCAAGCAGTCTGATTCCAGCAGAATCTCCCCACATCCATTGCTCTTTGCCCACTCCACTCCCCTTCTTATGGCCTCTAATTTCTGCAGCAAGGGCCGATGGCGCTTGAACAATGCAACCCACCGCCCATTTCACCTCTCCGTTCATGCTCCTTCCCACAAGGCTAACCGCCGCCTCATCTCCCACAAGAGACGCGTCCACCTGGATCATCACCTCGCCCCCCAGTTCCTCTGCTTTCCTCTGTTTCTGAAGGGTGCCCAAAAACTCCTTAGCTTGCCTCACAACCCTCCTAACAATGACATCCGGCCTTTCCCCCTGCTTCTCGAACACTAGTTTGTTACGGTCCCGCCAGATCCACCAGAGGCTATAGCCAATTCGTACCTTGATCTCCCTCATCCCCTGTCTCGACGACGATGAGCCCAAAGCATGCACAATATCCTCTATTCCCAGCCTGGTACTTGCTATCCACTCCTCCGGCAGAGCATGATTTAGCACCTCCTGTACAAACCTACACTCTACAAGGGTGTGGTCAATCGTCTCCCCTACAAGCCCACAATGCAAATAGTCTCTGTCATAGGAGCCACAATACCTCCACAGCCACTCTCGAACCGGCAACCTCCCATGCCACACCCTCCACAAGAAGTGTTTCACTCTTAGGCCTACAGGTAATCACCAAGTTTTGCTCCAGATTGACTCTTCTTGTAGCTCCTTCGTAGCCATAGGTGTCTGAACACTTTTGGCATCATCCATTTGTGTTCTGTGAAGAAGATCATGAGTGTATTTGTGTTGGTTTAGAAATAGACTCTTACTTGTAGAGATCACTTCGACAAGTGATTGCACCATATAAAATCTCTTGGCTGAAGTAGAGTCAACCAATCTTATCACTTCAACAAAGTATAATTATGGTATCATAGATCTAAAACTCAAACCAGTCAACCTCATGATCCTTTGCCATGGCTTCGATAACTCTTCTTTGACCACCAATCTTGTCACTTCAACTTGAGTCATCGGCACTCCGGTGCCCCAACACACCAACACTCATTTTGTTTCTATCAATGCTGGTACCCAACTTCCCTTGAAACTCACTTCCTCCAATTACACCTCTTGGCATGCGCAGTGTTAAGAAGCAAGGATGGGAATAATTGCTTGTCATTCCATTAGAGAGGTTCTCTATATATACAGCATTGCTGTGATATACAAAGTAACTAATCAAGTATACAAGGTAACTAATCAAGCCTAATTTAGGGAATGCATATTGTAAACAATCAATCTATGCATAGTAAACAATCAATCAATATTCTGTCAATCACCCGGAAGGTTTTTCATATCTTCCATCACCCCCCGCAAACTGAAGATGGCTGGTCACAGAGCATATGCAGTTTGGAGATCAAGTATCGAAACCTCTCTTGAGTATGACTCTTTGTGAGAAGATCAGCAATCTGCTCAGCAGATGAAATATGAGGTAAAGAGAGGGTCTTTTGTTGGAAATGATGTCGCACGAAATGACAGTCTATCTCGATGTGCTTTGTGCGTTCATGAAAGACATCATTATGTGCTATGTGAATAGCACTTTTACTGTCACAAAAAGTGGAGTAGGTTGACAGATGTTTACAACCATATCATCAAGTAGCCATCGAAGCCATACAATTTCTGCTGATGTATGTGCAAGTGCACGATATTCAGCTTCTGCACTTGATCGAGAGACTACTGTTTGCTTCTTACTTTTCCAAGAAATTAAAGAATTTCCTAGAAAAATGCAAAAACCAGTTGTGGACTTGCGATCGGTGACATCACCTGCCCAGCCTGCATCGGAGTAGGCACGGAGATCAAGTGAGGATGATGAGAATAAAAGTCCATGATGCAATGTGCCTTTGATGTATCGCAGGATACGAAGAACTGCAGAGAAGTGACTAGAACGGGGCGCAGCCATGAATTACAGCATAACTGAGATCAGGTCTGGTAATAGTAAGATAATTTAAGCTCCCAACCAGCTGTCGATAAAGAGTGGGATCAGGAAGAATCACTCCATCGGTTGGCTGAAGTTTGAGATTTTGCTCGGTTGGAGAATCAGTTGTTTTGTTGTCAATTAAGCCAGCTCGAAGAAGTAGTTCTGATGCATACTTAACTTGAGATAAGAAAATCCCATCCGAGCGATAATTAATTTCAATTCCAAGAAAGTAGCGGAGCAATCCGAGATCCTTCATCTCAAAGCATCTGCTTAAATAATTCTTGATATCACGAACACCATCGACGTCATCTCCTGTAACGACCATATCATCAACGTAGAGAGAAAGTAATGCCAAGCCTTTAGAGGAGGAGCGAAAGAACATGGCAGAGTCATGGTGACTTTGTGAAAAACCATGTCGTAAAATAGTAGATCTGAATTTCTTAAACCATGCACGAGATGCTTGTTTGAGACCATATAGAGCTCGACGTAAACGACAAACTTGATGTGATTTGTGAGGTAAGCCAGGAGGGGGTGTCATGTATACCTCTTCGTGAAGATCACCATTCAGGAAAGCATTTTTTACATCAAGTTGATGAAGTTGCCATTGTTTAGTAGATGCAACTGCCAATAAAGCACGTACTGTAGTCATCCGTGCAACTGGTGCGAATGTTTTTTCATAATCAACTCCGTACTCTTGAGTGAATCCCTTGGCAACTAAGCGAGCTTTATATCGCTCAATGGAACCATCATCTTTGGTTTTGATCTTGTACACCCACTTACATCCAATTACAGATTTACCAGGAGGTAAATCGACAAGTTCCCAAGTATTGGTTTTCCTAAGAGCTAAAAGTTCCTCTGCCATAGCTTCCTGCCATTCAGGATTGGAGGATGCCTCACGGTACGACTGAGGCTCGTGAAGAGATAGTATGGTGGAGAGATAACAATGATAATCACTAAGATGTGTTGGTGGCCGTCGAACACGAGGTGCATGATGTCTCTCTTGAACTGATGATGTTGGACTGCTTTCAGGAGGAGCAATGTTGGTAATAGGTTCCACTTGGTCAGAAGTACTATCAGATTCATTTGACTGGATTGCATTGGTTTCAGGAAAAGGGTCAAAGAAGCTTTGTGGGGAAGAGATTGGTTGAGACTGAGGAAGAGAAAAGAAAGGTATCTTTTCCCAAAAGGTAACATGTCGAGAGATGCGTAATTTCTTAGCCTGTGGGTCATAGCATCCATATCCTTTTTGTTGGAGACCATAGCCTAAGAACACACAGATAGCTGTTTTCTTGGTCAGCTTGTCATGTTCTCGCTTTGGAAAAGAACAAAACAAGTCGAGCCAAAAACACGAAGGTGAGAGTATTCAGGAGAAGTCTGATAAAGACGTTCAAAAGGAGTTACACTTGCTGTTACTATAGATGGAATGCAATTAATAAGATAAACAGCTGTGTACATAGCCTCTCCCCAGAAGTCCTTAGGTACAGAAGCAGATAGAAGCAAAGTGCGCGCTGTTTCAACAATATGACGGTGTTTTCTTTCAGATATACCATTCTGTTCAGGTGTTTTGATACAAGATAGTTGAGCAAGAGTACATTGATTTTTGAGGTAATCAGTAAAGGTCTTAGATAGATATTCTCCACCAGAATCAGAACAAAAAACTTTGATAGTCTTTGAAAATTGTGTTTTGATCATGGTAGAGAATTCTATATAGACTTTCAGAAAATCAGATCGAGTGTGTAACAGATATATCCAAGTGTATCTGGAATAATCGTCCACAAAAATAACATAGTATCTTGCTCCACCCATGGTTGAAACAGGCGCAGGTCCCCATATATCAGAGTGTATGAGGTCAAAAGGTGCAGTGGAGATGGAATTACTAGAAGAGAAGGGAAGAGCAGGTTGTTTTGATAGTTTGCAGTTGACACAATATGGTTCTTTATCCAAGGGAATTGGGCCCAAAACACCTTTATTAACCATATCGCGTAGTCTAGGAAAAGAGACATGACCTAGACGACTATGCCAACACAGAAAAGGTGATGTATCAAATGCAGAAGCAGCAGCAGAATGAACATTAAAAGACAAAGGTACATGGAGCTTCTCAAGGAGGAAGACACGACCATGTTTATGCCCTGTCCCAACTTGCTTCCCCGTCAAGCGGTCCTGCACAATACAGCCAGAAGAGGAGAAAGTGATGGTAAAACCTTGTTCGCATAGTTGACCAATAGAAATCAAGTTCATAGACAGTTTAGGTACTAAAAACACATCATGGAGAGAAAGATTATGTGATGTGGAATTAATGGTGCCAACATGACTAGCTGAGATAATAGAACCATTTGCAGTTCGTATGAGAGGTGAGGAGGCTAGAGATTTATTGGATTGAAAAAGTGAGGAATTGAATGTCATGTGATTAGAGGCACCGGAGTCAAAAAACCATCCATTAGAGCATATACCTGAAGAAGCAGAGAGGGCAGAAGCAGGTGTAGGATTACCAATACCAGAGAGTGCTTGTCGTATCATGTCCTGGACATCATTGATGGTGAATGACTCAGTGGTTGTAGCTATGGCAACCTTCTGGAATTTTTTGCCATATGATACCCCTAAGGTTTCGTTTTGACAATCTGATACCCATGTGATGTTTTTTTGCAGTATGATACCCACTGAGCAGTAAATTTCCGGTGCTGCCCTCGCCAATCACCCGGCCGAGCATACATACATGCCATGCCACATGACGTGGCATGGTACGGCTAATTAAATATCATATCTGTTGATTCGAAACCCCATGTAGCATTAAATATCGCCACGTGGCACGAAACGGTTGGCCACGCATACGGCGCTGTCAGCCTGTGAGAAGACCGGCCGCCCTCCCCGCAATAAATGCGTCGTTAACTAAGCGCAGAACTTCCCGCGCGTAGTTAACAAACACGCATAAAACCCACTAGCAGCTAGGGCATGCATGCAGCTACAACACTACTAGCTAGTTCAATGACCTCTCCTTCATTTTCCACTTCAGTTTGTATCTCATACATATATATATGATCAGTCCTCCGATCATTGCAAGTGCCCGCCGACGAACGGCCGGCTAGATGGTGCACGCTTTGTATTAGAATCCAACGAGCCCATATCGATGCTGCGATGCTGCTCTCTTTGAGCGATGCCACCTCCCATGCCTCTCACCATGCTCCCAACTCCAAGAAAGTCTCTTGTCAACGTATCAGATGCTCCCATGCTCCTTGCAGACATAAAACCCACTAGCATAAAGTATATATGTTTGTAGCCGGTGGTTACGTAGGAGTGAACTATGGTCGAGTGGCAAACAACCTCCCGCCAGCCACGAAGGTGGTGGAACTGCTCAAAGCCCAGAGCATTGCCTAGATCAAGCTCTACGACGCCGACGCCAGCGTGCTCCACGCCATGGCCGGCACGAGCATCCGCGTCTTGGTGACCATGCCCAACGAGATCCTGGCCTCGGCGGCGTCGCACACGGCGTTTTCCTTATCGTGGCCAAATTGCGTCGACGTTCGGGGAGATCTCTGCCATTTTATCATGCAGGGAACTCTGGTGTGCATTTGTCAAAAGCTCAAGGGATAATAGTTACTGGTGTTTATCCTTCCATCGTATGCAATGGAAGGAGGTGTCCATAAAGCTCACAAGACAGAGTTTAAGGAGTGCTTAAACTTGACATGGAGACAACCATACATCCTACGTCTTGCACTTTATGCTAGTGGGTTTTATGTCTGCAAGGAGCATGGGAGCATCTGATACGTTGACAAGAGACTTTCTTGGAGTTGGGAGCATGGTGAGAGGCATGGGAGGTGGCATCGCTCAAAGAGAGCAGCATCGCAGCATCGATATGGGCTCGTTGGATTCTAATACGAAGCGTGCACCATCTAGCCGGCCGTTCGTCGGCGGGCACTTGCAATGATCGGAGGACTGATCATATATATATGTATGAGATACAAACTGAAGTGGAAAATGAAGGAGAGGTCATTGAACTAGCTAGTAGTGTTGTAGTTGCATGCATGCCCTAGCTGCTAGTGGGTTTTATGCGTGTTTGTTAACTACGCGCGGGAAGTTCTGTGCGTAGTTAACGACGCATTTATTGCGGGGAGGGCGGCCGGTCTTCTCACGGGCTGACAGCGCCGTATGCGTGGCCAACCGTTTCGTGCCACGTGGTGGTATTTAATGCTATCTGGGGTTTCAAATCAACAGATATGATATTTAATTAGCCGTACCATGCCACGTCATGTGGCATGGCATGTATGTATGCTCGGCCGGGGGATTGGCGAGGGCAGCACCGGAAATTTACTGCTCAGTGGGTATCATATTGCAAAAAAACATCACATGGGTATCAGATTGTCAAAACGAAACCTTAGGGGTATCATATGGCAAAAAATTCCAACCTTTTGTTCTCCAGCAGCACTCTTTTTGAATTTCATATTTCTTGAGGTGGGAGAAGTACAATTTCTTGAGGTGGGAGAAGTACAATTCTTCACTATATGTCCAAACTGTTTGCAATAATTGCACTGTACTTGAGACATATCCTTGTTGATGCCATATGCTGTTCTTGGGGTGTGTGATTGAGAAGATGTGGCTAGAACTGTGGCAGCATCTGGGTTAGAGAGGTTTGAAGTCCCTTTTCTAGTTTCTTCAGCTATTAATTCTGAAAGAATAGCATCGACTGTAGGAAGAGGTACTCTATAGAGAATAGATGCTCTCATTGATTCAAAGTCATCTTGCAATGCCATTAAAAACTGAACTAATCGAGACTCCTCTCGATATTTGTAATACAATTCTGCATCAGCTGTCCAGTTGGGCTCCATAAGAGCAAGTTGATCCCAAATAACAGACATTTGAGAATGAAAATCAGAAATAGATTGCCCTTTTTGTTGCTGTAGGGTCCTAATATCCATTTCTAACTTATACTTGAGAGCAAAATTTGTTTGGACATACCTTTTAGATAAAAAATCCCAAACTTCCTTGGCAGTATCAAATTTGCCTAATTGCATGCTGATAGACATACTCATAGTGTTAGCAATCCAGGACATGATTTTGCTGTTGTTTACTTCCCAACTATCATACTCCTTACTGGATTTTTCTGGGCATTTTATTTCACCAGTAACATACTTCCAAAGGCCCCTTCCCTTTAAAAATACTTTCATGAGGAAGGACCATTGGGAATAGTTGTTTCCTTCAAGTTTAACAACTATTGGTTGTGTAGGTTCAGATGCCATACCGAAAAGGACTATAAGCTACTGCAGCAAGATCAATTTTCTAGGAGAAAAAGAAATCACAGGTCAACTTCTAATCCGAGCTACCTTGTTGATAGAGGGGGCTAGACACTTGCCGAGTTGCTGCGTAGCAGATAACTTTTTTTGTTGATGAGACCTTTGGAGCAGTTGACTGCGGGATCTGAGGTAGAGCAGTGCTACGTTGAACGACGGTGGTAATCTCGCTCTGATACCATGTTAAGAAGCAAGGATGGGAATAATTGCTTGTCATACCATTAGAGAGGTTCTCTATATATACAGCATTGTTATGATATACAAGGTAACTAATCAAGTATACAAGGTAACTAATCAAGCCTAATTTAGGGAATACATATGGTAAACAATCAATCTATGCATAGTAAACAATCAATCAATATTCTGTCAATCACTCGGAAGGTTTTTCATATCTTCTATCACGCAGCTTGTGCATACAAGAGCTTCAAATTTCCAGTGCCGACAGCTTGAGAGAGATCAAGAACCTTCTTTTTGTTAAGAAAATCGTATTGCCAGGATCCCCAAACTGGAAACATTGTCCAATCTTCCTAGTTTGAAATACTTGGATGTTTTCTTATTGTGCGGGATTGAGGAATTCGGTTCGTCTAGAGTTGTAGCCTCAAGCTATTCATTCTTGCTACAGTTTTTAAACTGCGGGAGCGTCTGCCTGCGGTCGAGGTGCGAATTGGGCTGCCTAATCCCACTGATCAACTACTCATCAAGGACTAGGAACACTTGGCCGATGCTTGTGGTGAACTCTAAATAGAGCTGGGGAAGTGTCCGCCTACGGTCCAGGAGGTGCGAATCGGGATCCCTGATTTTAGTGATCATATCAAGGAAATCCACACCCAGTAATAGTATGAATTAGCGGCGATGAAAATGATCCAAACTCAACGCGAGACTAGAACTGCATGATATGGAAAGACAGAATGAATTGGATTTGTTGCTAAAATATCCGTATTAACCCAAAACTTCCTACAAATGGCCAGTGGCCCAAGGAAACCAAAGTATCCGTTATAGCCCCTCAACCTCGAGTGATAGCCTTGGGCGTGGCTGGATCATCATCAGCCTAAATCGATCCCCTATACAAAGGCTCCCTTTGCCTTATCTTTGAGGGAGTATCTGATATCTCCCTTTAAATCTGTTATCTATGAGGTAAAAACATGGTTTGAGCATTCTTCGTCAACTCCAATTTCAAGTGTTATTATAGAATAAAACTTCGCATGTTTACCGCCTTCACCAGCTATAAGTGTGGACAAGCAAACATCGCCATTGGATCTACTTTGAGCTCCAAATGGATCTATGATTAACTCTGCTTTTTATTGTTATCTATGTTTTTCTTGCCCTTTTGTTTCTGGTTCTTGATGCAAGAGCTTAAAGCCATCATTTTTGTTGCTTCCAAACCCATTTTTACATTTGTTTTTGCAAATTTTCATGTTCATATCTACAGACTCCATTTAATCTAAATTTAAAAAATGCTATGTGAAGGTGGCTAAATTTGAGTCTTCTGTCTTTCTTACAGGGAACTGTGATTTAAGCTCCCCAGACATATTGAGTTTAGGTCTTATAGTGTTGAATGTTTAATGTGTTTCCGTGTAATCAAGTAAATATTTCTGCTCGCCTCCATCTACTCACTTGAAGATGGTCCTAAATTTAGATGGCTGCCGGGCTTTCTTGGTTCAGTGATTTGGTACTTCCAACTCCGAAGACGAGAGGTCAGAGCAGTCATTGATAGATGCAGTTTCATTAGAATGGGAATTCAAATGTCACAGTTCTTGAGAGGACTAATCTAGTGAACATCCTGGTTTATCTGCTAGAGATCTTCGGCTTTTGGATCCTCTGTTTCCTTATCCTACCATACGTAGTAAAGAGAAGGCTATAGTAAAGCACTCTTTCAGCTCAGGTGTATACTTTTGGCAGATTTACTCATAATATCTACTTTGGACAGCAATTTACTGCAATATGAATCAGTGTTTGTCAAAGGTTTCAGTTAATGAAAAGACCAAAATTGCTATTGCTGCATGTCATTTGTATAGACTAGTTTATTGTTAGATTCTACTGATGCAATGCATTGCTTGATACTACATTAGAAGGTTTGCTAAAGCCGGTGCTTAGTTGTCTATACTAATTGGTGTTTGTGTCAACTGATTTTTGTTTGGTTGTTTGTATGGACCAGCGTATCAGCTGATTTAACGCAATCCAAATGTATGCTTGTTGCTATCAAGTTGAGATCTTGTATTAGCCTTTTTTAGCTCAACTTATTTGAAAATAATAAAGAAAAAAGAGAAAGTCCTGAGAGGGGAGATATGTAATCTGCATATGTGCTAACAAGCTTGGTGACAAGAGGTAGCAAGTGCCTGGTTGGTAACAATGGTGAATTGTCAATCACCTGAAATAATAAGTTGAAAGTGGAAGATCCTGTAAGACTCGGGCATTAGCTACTTGATGACAGCTTACAAATAGCCCATTTTTTGGTTATGCTCAAGAACCTAATGTAGTGAAAGAAGCTGGCTTGCACATAGATACCATGCTTCGCTCTGAACTGGGTTGCAAACAATTGTGCGAATTTTGATTGATGAAGATAGAAGATTGAGTATTGAGTTGAATCATGATATTCTACTAGACAGTCGGATAGGGAAACAAGTACAACAACAAAGCAGATACAACAATTCAGAAATGAAGAGCATATTAATATTTGTATGAAGAAATACGCTTTGGAACCAGTTTCTATACAAAATCTAATAACAAGTTAAGACCTTAAACATGACTCGTCAGAATTAATTATCGTTTCTGAGATATATTATGAACTAGTTATTCCCATCAAACTTTCTATATCACGAATATAATGAAAGGATAAATTTTTTGTTTTGAGATTTGATGAAAGAGGAGTTTATTGGCTAATTTTCCACAATAATTGCATAGCATACACGAGCCCATTAGCTTTTATAAAATGTTACAGAATTCAGTATAGGCCTTTGTCTAGCTGCTGATATATATTATCAAGAGTGTATGTGGGTTTCTTATCTTATGCTCCTACTTATTGATCAAACAGGAAACACAATTGGAAATTGAGGTATATCCTGTACTGGAGGAGCTTGCATCATCCATTAGCACTCTTAATCTCACAAAGTCCAGAAGGTATAGTTCTTTTTAGTAGAATAAGCTCAAGAACATTGAGAATAAGCAAAAGGCACCGAGAAGCACCATCTGGTTCAGTCTCCTTTTTGTTTCTCCATTCAAACCATTTGATTTCAGGTCCTTGATGAAATAGAACAACTCATGCATGATGATGGAGACATGGCTAAGATGTGTTAGGAATTTCTAGGAACGAGAATCAAAGAAATAGGGAAAACAAAGACACAGAGATTTACGTGGTTCATCCTAGAACATGGCTACGTCCACGGAGCTGCTGGAGTTTCACTATCAAAGGCGAAGAAGCCATTACAAGATACAATGACGGCCGCCCATATAAAACCCTCATATCCTAGGGTTTCGGCACATAGGGTGTAGGTAAAATTACATAAACTACCCCTATCAAACGGATCTCAAATCCGTTTTTTGTTCCGGGGGCGCTGCCCCCGGAAACCCCCGCCGGTGCGCTGCCTCGAGCCCCGTCAGCTCTGCGTAGTGCGTCATAGTCGGGGTCCGTGTCATAATCCAAAACCAGGAGAAGATCAGGCTCCACACCTCAACAATTCTCCCACTTGGAGACTGTATCGAGCAAACCAACTCCTCTTTACTTCCGAAGCAAATACTCACAGCAACTCAAAACATCGTGCTCCTGCAAAATTCGGCCCATACCAGCTTCGGGAGGTCTGGGAGGTCTGGGAGATCTTGCGCAGAGACTTGACCTCCATCATTCCAAAGCTTGCTATAGTGCTCCTGCAAAATTCGGCCCATACCAGCTCGATCAATAACAACAGTGCCATCAGCCTGTATCAACTGACTAACCTTGGATTTGTGGCTTCTCCGGGACACCAGCTGATGATAGAATTTGGAATTCCGCCCTCCTGCTCGGACCCAGTCTCGACGAACTCGTTGGCACACCCTCTGCTCCTGTAGTGTGATGACCCTATCCCATTGAACCTCCAGGTCTGCCAATAGGTCAGCATCCACCTCCAACAGCTCGCCATGGTCCTCCAGGTAGTACAGGTTGTCAAGGAAGCCCTCAATCCTCTTGCCAATCCCAAACACATCCCTTGATCGTTGTCGCCTATCCCATCCTTTGACGACTCGCTTTATTGCTTTCAGCCGGGTGGTGAAGTTGAATTGACTGGACCCATGGCAGGGGAAGCTCCAGGCCCTGGCCAACGCCTCCATGAACTCCTTAGTCTTCATCCAGCTCTGCTCCATTCTGAAGGTAGTCGGCCCCTTCTTTTCTTGCGGTCTCTGCAGAACTACAAGCAGCGGGGCATGATCGGATCCGATCCTAGGAAGGTGCTTAACCAGAGCACTCGGGAATAAGGACTTCCATTTAGAATTGGTGGACTTGTCCGTGTGTTTTTAGCCTCTGTAACCTGTAAGGTTTTCGTTTTTGTTACACGTGCCTACCTTGCAAGGGCTTAATTATGCTCTATAGTGTGAACGGAGGCGCACTTGTGGAAGACAAAGCTGCTCCTGATTTCCAGCACTGGATGTATACCTGCAGAGTTTATGGGTTTCCATCGATGACCTGCTATTTTCGAGACATTAGATCAGAATTCGAGACATGTGATAGTGGACTGTTACCTATGGGCTTTGTTTTCCATGGCAACCAGAGCAAGTTGGATTCAAACTTGAAGAAGCGCCAGTTCTAATGTCAAAATGGACATTGTGTCACTAGACATTTGTGTCACTCTTCCGTGAAGTATAAACTGGTTACTTAATTCTCATCAACAAATATGAATGGACTATATACCACAAACTAGTTTGTCTCTTGAAACTAGTTTGTTGTATTATACCACAAACTAGAGAGAGAGAGAGAGAGAGAGAGAGAGAGTGGAAAGTATAAAAGTAAAAGAGAAAACAGAAACCGAAGAGAGAAAACTCAATCAAAAGAAAGAAAACTTAAATTGAAGAGAGAAAGCTCAATCTAAAGAGAGAAAACACAAGTCAAAAAGAGAAAACTCAATCTAAAGAGTAAAAACTCAAGCCAAAGATAGAAAACTCAAATCGAAGAGAGAAACTGAAGCCAAAGAGAGAAAACTCAAGCCAAAGAGAAAAAACTGAAACTAGAAAAAGAAAACTCAAACCAGAGAGAGAACTCAAACCAAACAGAGAGAACTCAAGCCAAAGAGAGAGAACTCAATCCAAAGAGAGAAAACTCAAGCTAAAGAGAGAAAACTCAAGCCAAACAGTGAAAACTCAAACTAAAGAGAGAAAATTCAAACCAAAGAGAGAAAACTCGAACTAAAGAGAGAAAACACAAGCCAAAGATAGAAACTCAAACCAAAGAGAGAAAACTCATAAAAGAGAGAAAACTCAAAAGAGAAGAGAGAAAACTCGTAAAAGAGGAGAGAAAACTCGTAACAGAGGAGAGAAAACTCGTAAAGAGGAGAAAACTCCTAAGAGAGAGAAAACTCATAAGAGAGAGAAAACTCATAAAAGAGGAGAGAAAACTCGTAAAAGAGAGAAAACTTAGAAAAGAAAAAACTCGGAAGAGAGGAAACTTAAATGGAATAGAGAAAACTTAAATAGAAAGAGAAAACTCAAACCAAAGAGAGAAAACTCTTAAAAGAGAGAAAACTCAAGCTAAAGAGAGAAAACTCAAGCCAAAGAGAAAACCCAGTTCATTGAGAGAAAACCCAGTTCATTGAGAGAAAATCCATTTCATTGAGAGAAAACTCACTCCAATGAGAGAAAACCAATTTGAATGAGAGAAAATCCAGTCAAATGAGATAAAACTCACTCGAATGAGAGAAAACTCAGTCGATTGAGAGAAAACCCATTTTATTGAGAGAAAACCCATTTCATTGAGAGAAAACCCAGTCTAATGAGAGAAAACCCAGTCCAATGAGAGAAAACCCAGTCCATTGAGAGAAAATCCATTCCAATAAGAGAAAACTCTATCTATTGAGAGAAAACCCATTACATTGAGAGAAAACCCATTCAGTTGAGAGAAAACTCTATCTATTACATTGAGAGGAAACCCATGACATTGAGAGAAAACTCTATCTATTGAGAGAAAACCCATTACATTGAGAGAAAACTCTATCTATTCCCCCTTTATACTTTGGAGGATTTGAAATTGGCTTGCTCGATCAATTGTCAGAGGTCAGGCATTGTAGCTGGACCTAACATATCTAGATGAATTATAGCTATCCGATTGAGAAAGCTGTAAGGAGAAATTAAAGAACTCGAATAAGTTACTTCAGATTGGATTCCCTCTGCTTATATGGTAATGCCTCCAATCATGATTAAAGATCACACTAAAACAAATCAAAAGTTTAACATGATCATCTCATCCACATCCCTTTCTATGAAACCAAATACATTGCGTTTAACTATGAACTTGCAGAACAAATATACTCTGTTTCATGCAATGTATACTCTACCTATCTAGTAAGACCCATACCTCAAACTCATCTAGCTAGCCAGCACCACTAGCAGAGCACCAATGGAACATAGCCAAGCTACCAGCATGGAATCCCTGGCACCATGGACAAACCCATTGGAGAAGTGCCTGAAGGGGTCATCTGCCACGGTGGAAGGCACCGGAGACAAAGGAACAGTAGTACCCGGCGTAGATAGCCCATGGGGGTGCAGCCCGGGAGCAGGGCTCGGAGCGCTGGCGACGCTGACGTGAACTTGGAGCTGCATACCTCCTAAGCAATGTGAGAGCGTCCCACATATAAAGTACCTCTTCCTGGGAGCCGTGAGAGGCACCGACGTGTTGCCATTCCCAAATACCGCATGAGTAGGTTAAGACAAAGATTTTGAAAGCTGTCAGGGGTTTTCACCCCAAAAACAGTCTGCTATGTTTTATTGCCCCCATAAGTCTTATTCATGAGGGTTGGCCGATTCCCCCAAGAAATTAATAGATTAGGTATATTTGATTATAGAATTACTAGAATTATAATTGGGTAAATAAATCCGGCTTATTGTTAATTTATAGTTTTCTCATCCCTGTCGTCTGTAATGCTGTCTCATAGATGTGTCGCCGAACTCCCAAGAAACCTAGACGAACCCAATAGCTCAGGAAAGTTCTCTCTCGTTCTCCATCCAGATCGAAGAAGAGATAGCTGAGAGCCCATAGGGAGAAGCAAACCGCTTCCTTGACCGGGTTCAGGTTCAAGGGATCGCTCGCATTCCCCAGCCTCTCTGTCGTTTGATCGCTATCGAATTTCGCGCATTCGAAGGGGTTGATGGGGGATTTGGGTTGTCTGAGCGGTTTTTTAGGGTTTGGGGGTGGGAAGATGAGGAGAGATGTGTGTTTGAGGGTTTTGATTAGGTTTGGTTTCTTGGGCGTTTGAGGTTGGGATGCTGTCTGTGGGGAGGAGGGATGATGGGGGGAAGGGGGTGGGGTTAGGGTTAGGGTTTGGAGGGAGAGGGGGGGGTGGGATGGAGGAGTATCAGTTGGAGGAGGGGGAGGCCTGCTTCGGCCAAGAGGATGACCCTTGCATCGACCCGGACGTCTCTTTCTCGTATATCGTAAGACTCGTGCTCTGATTTTTCGTTTGTTGAGTTGATGAAAGATTGAATCTTTTGGTTTTTATCGCTGTGTAATGCTCATTTCAGGAGCTTTTACTTTCTGGTATTGGCTTTGATGCTCATTGAGTATATATCATCTGTTCTCTTTTTCAATATTCAGATTACGGTTACGGATTGGATAATGCTGACCGTATAGCAATAATGCTGAAATTATGAATATTGGCTGGGTTAAGAGAAAACATGCAATGAATAGAGGTTAAATTAGTAAGATATTCCATTGTATCCTTTTCATATTGGTACTCTGGACCCAAAATCTTGGTATTACTAGAACAATTTGTCAATGCTGTTTGTAATAGTTGCAATCATTATAAGAGACTTAGCACTACTCCTGTTTGCATGCCCATGCTAGAACTTTGATCTATGCTAGTTCATTGGCTTGGAACTCAGTTGATAATGCTTGTGCTCGCAGGCATTGATTGTTTTGTGTGGCTATTCACTGGTTTTGCTTGCTAGTTGTTACGAAAGAGATTATATGCTTGAAGGATCCTAGCATAGTACATGTGTTTGGTTTGTGTACCTACATTTTGTGAGAAAATGACTTGGCCTGCTCTTTAGGATGAAAAGCTTCATGATGTCTTGGGCCATTTCCAAAAGGAATTTGAAGCTGAATCCTATGCTGAGAACTTGGGTGAGAGTGATTCTATACAGTACCAACCAGCAGGATATTAGAAAACCCAGCTGTCATTGAAACTATTGATGATGGTGGGGGAAATTGATTCTTTGACAGGATATTAGAAAACCCAGCTGTCATTGAAACTATTGATGATGGTGGGGGAAATTGATTCTTTGACAGGATCAAAGTATGGGGGCTATGGTTCTTTCTTACCTGCCTATCAACGCTCTCCTTCCATTCGGCCTCAACCTAGGAGTCCACCAAAGGCCTTAGGGAAGAATGTGTCATTATCTCCTTCCAACTCTCTTGAGGTACACCATTCTTAATTGGATTGCTATCTTTTTTCTCCTTTCGGTGAACATTCTGGCTTTGCTCTGGTAGTTAATTGCCGTCTAAAACGTCTTCATTGGGTTTGGGTGTGTGCCAGAATCGAGCAATTCCAGTTTGTGCATCCATTTCTAGAGTGAACAAATCCTCAAATGGGTCATCACCTAGAAACTCGGACAAAAACATGTTCACCAATGGCGGGGGGTCTAAACTTCATAATGAATCTGGCATAAAATCCGTCAACTGCACTGAGCATAAACCATTGAAGCTTCGCCTCAAGTTGGGCTCTGCTGGCATCACAGCCCGAAGTAATGCTGCTATTTACATTGGCCTAGGCCTCAATAATTCTCCATCTTCATCTCCAGAGGATAGCCCTTATGGCAGTGATGATCTCTTTCTGGAACATGAAGACAAGCCTGATGAAACTCCCATGACAACAATTGAGGTGAGTTTCTTGTCGTTATCTATTTGTGTTACATCAGACTGCTTTGGTGTAGAGCCTAATGTATTACCGTTAAATGTTGTGCATCAGATAATGACATGCTTTCCAGCTCCAGGGGGGTGCGTGCTTTCGCCTCTTCCTGATAGTCTATTGCTCTTGACACAAAATGGAAGCCCTTACTTAGACAAATGTAGAAGAGGAATGCTGCCCAAAGGCACTCCAGATAAACTTTCTATATCAGCTGACATGACTCTGCTGAACGCTCACACAGGAAAAAGAATAAACTGTGGCAAAAAGGATAAAAGGTCCACTGAAGGTTTGAATATCGATAACAAACTTGCCGTGGATGCGATTCTAAAGAAGGAAAATAGCATTGAAACCCAAGAAGGCCAAGATGTCGTTACTTATGCCTCTAACACTTCAAAAATATCCATGTCAAGCAGTCGTGATGAGAGAGAGGAAAGGCAAATAGCTGGTGATTCAGAGAAGTGGACTAATGCAACGAATGAGTGTGATAGTACTTGGGCGTCAAATAAAACCTCATTAGTAGGAAGAATGTCATCACCAGTTCAAGTTAAGAAGGGCCAAACGGAGTTGACAGAGAGAAAGGACGATAATGACATTAGCATATCAATAAATGGGGCTACAATTACCAAAGGAAACACAATGTCAGTAACAGGTTTTGTCAGAAAGGCATTGGAAGAAAGGAGAGCAAGTAACCGCGACAGCAGTGCTTCTGATTTGCCAGAGGAAGGAAGACACAATGCTGATGAAATCCGTAATACTGTTCGAAAAGATTTTTCCAGGTTTCAGGGGAGGATAGATATTGCTGTTGGACCGGCAGAACCTTTTAAGCAGAAATCAGCAGAGAAAGCTTCCTCATTTGCAGATCATCTTTTCAGTGGCCAAACAAAATCGAAGCGAAAGCCAAAAAATAGCATGTCTTCGGTAAAAGTATCAAAGGGTAATCCAAAAGCTCCCTCTTCTGTGCCATCAAGAGACAAAAAGAAAGCGCCTTGTGTAGGAGTTGACCTTGCAGAAGATAAGTCAAAATTATTGAAACTCCGGGAAGAACCAATTAAAGGTCAAAGCAAGAAAAGTCGTGGAAATATTCAGGATATAAAGCCTGAACTACCGGATAGCAAAACCATTTTTAAACAGGAAAACAAAACAAAGTATCTAAAGATTGAAAATAAGGAAGCAGCAAAATTGCCTTCTGTTACTTCCTTGGTGTGCAATGCTCCAACTGTGGATGCAATTGCTGCATCTTCTGATCCAGTAGTGATCAAGGAAAATTGGGTCGGTTGCGACAAATGTCAGCAATGGCGCCTCTTACCCTATGGAACAAATCCTGATCACCTCCCCAAGAAGTGGCACTGCAAAATGCTTAATTGGCTGTAAGTTTAAATTGACCAAATTTCCAAGGAAACGTAATATTTTCTGTGTGAGCTGTTATTGGTTTTGCGCCGCTATTGTTTGTTTCCATGCTTATTGTGTTTCTGAATGATCTTGATGTTGGTAACAGGAACTTATGTATAAGTTTTGCCTTTTCTTCTCTTCTCTAGTATTTATTCTATCTGCTGTCAGTGATTTTCTCCGTATTGGTCTACTTGACTTTGAGTAGCTTCATATTAATGTCAGCATATAATCCTCAGTCTCGGGAATTTCCTTCAGGCCTGGAATGAACAGCTGCCACATTAGTGAAGAGGAAACGACCAAAGCGTTGCATGCGCTTTATCAGGTTCCTCTACTTGAGAATGGGCTTGGCATGAATGCTCATAACGATATTGCTGCATCAAGTGTTACTTCATTGAATGGGCATCTTTTTGATCGAAATCTTGAAGCTATGAGGCAGAGCATCCCTAATACGAGGAAGAAAAAGCATGCCCTTAGAGATCCTTTGAAAACAGCTTGCCATTCAGAGTCTTCGATCAAGAGTACAAGTCTGATTGATGTGAATCATTTTGCTCTTGAAACGGACAAATCTGATGGAATTGACTCCCAATTTAGAAGCAAATCAGTTGAATTTTCAGCAGAAAACAAATGCCTAGAAAAAGGAAAGCACAAAGATCTTGGGCACTTTTATGACGAAGGTGATGTTATTTCCTACATCTACTGTTTTCCTCCTTTTGCTCTTTCTGGACTCTCTACTGTCAGCTGTTTTGATCACTAAAACTCACCATTCCTTGAAACATCCATTTTGTTCTCTTTAGTCGAGATTCATGTTTCCTTTCTCCATCTTTGCAGGTGAATTAATTGAACAAGGAATCGGTGGTTTAAAGTCGGAGAGCAAAAGGGTAGCTAATCAAGAGGGTTCCAGGACCTCAAAGAAGATTAAGTTAGGAGCCTTAACAGAAGGTTCGCACCTTGATTACGAGGCATCTGGAAAGGCAATTGGAAGTATGGCATATGATTTGTCAGTAGAGGTATTTGCAAAGAATGCGATCAAGAAAAAAAAATGTAATTCAGAATTCCATCATCCTGCAGCTAATAAATTGTCCAAAGGACAACCACAAGTCTGTTCTAAGGGTGAGTTCAAAGACCATATCCATGTGTTAGGCACAGACGAGAAATCTATTAAGACTCAGGCTGATGCTAAGTGTAAAGTGCTGGAGTGGCAGGAGTATCAGGGCCACCAGGAAACTCCAGCAAAATGCCATCGTCTCGGGGCTGAGATGGTTAATGCCAAAAAAGAGTCAGCCATCAGTGCTGCGAGAAGGGAGAAGACCAGCAAGGCATTAAAGCCTGGGGTCAAGCAATCTGGTACAAGTAAGCCAGTTGGGATGATGGATCAAAAGAGACGGATAACCAAAATACGCATTTCTGCTTTCAGGAAGCTGCCAGGTGAGGGTATAGAGGAAGAGCATGGACTTGTTGCTCGAAATGAACAGCATCTGGAGCAACATCAATTTAGTGCATCATGTCAGGCACAGGAGGTTGTTGGTGACTTGAAGGAGATGGTTTGTGCACAGCCTGCTACAGCATCTGCTTTATGCTCTCCAAAGGTATTTGTCTCCAATAAGGATAAGGCCAATTTTCAGGAAGTGAGTGGTTCTCCAGTAGAATCTGTTTCCTCTTCACCTCTGAGAGCTTCAAGGACAGAAAATCTTGCTTCGAGAGGTAGTTCAAAGGGAAAGGATGATGTCCTAAATGATGATTCCGTGGGGCAAAAGAATTGTTTAGGTGCTGGGCTTAGCGGGGAAGCTTATCCTTTCGGAACTGAAGAGGAGATAACTTTTACTGAGCAGGGATATTTAGATGCTACTGCAGTTTCAGATAGTGGGCTTGAATATTTGGGAGTTGCATGTGATCACACAAACAAGTTAGCAGACCGGTTATCTTGTGAGAAATACAAAGGTAAGTCTTATTCTGAGCCATATGTTGGTACAAATGAAATTATCTTTTCTGCCAAGTCTGAAGAAATTTATATGACCAGCGGTACTGTGACCAAATTGGATCAACATCGAATGTTCTTTGATGAGCAGGCGGATAGAGACCATTTTGCAACGGGGTCTATGGGTCAGAAATCAAACAAAAGTGCCCTGTGTTTCAGAGACAGTAATAGAACTTCTAAATTTGATGCTGATAAAGGAGAACTCAAGTTTACTGATTCAGTTGGAAAACAAGAGGAAATTTATCCTAGAAAGAGCACAAGTAATGCCCAGTATGAGGCTGTTGTTGATCCCCATTGCCTATTTACCTACCAAGAGATGGAGGATGAGAAATCTTACTTTGGGAAGAACGAATTTAAAGCAGATTGCTCGAGTCATGTGATGTTAGAAAAGAAGGGCGGCAGTGTCTCTTCCTCCCATTCGAAAGGGCATATGGATTTCCACTCTGTAGGTGAAGTACCATTAAATAGGATCAGAAAGTTGGGTCTTAATGAAAACCTCGAAAAGATTCCTCCAAGAGGTGGAAGATTGTTAGATCACCTCAATTCAGATAAATCTGATCAGCCGCAGATGGCTTCAAGCAGAACACCATGGTCATTTCTGCCTCTGAGAGAAACACATAGCCGGGATCCTCAACCAGCATCTACTCGTAAGGATAGCAAACCATCTGATGCTGTCAATGATGAGATATTAAAGGTCGCCAAACAGCGAAGAAAGACTGATACTGATAAGCAGAAAGCAGACCACCTTGGTACGTTGGTGCAACCTATGTTTAGTGAGCTTGATGCTCGAAGCCCAGTAAGAAATAATTGTCACTCTTCTGTAGGTAGTGTCCTGAAAGAAGCCAGAGATCTAAAGCATAAAGCTAACCGTTTAAAGGTAGATGCTGAAATTGCAATCTGCTGATCTCATCTTTACTCCATTGCAGTTGTTGTATTGGATCTGGTATTTAATTAAATGTATCATCTTTGCAGAATGAAGGTCTCGAACTAGAAAGTACTGGCTTATACTTTCAGGCTGCTCTAAAATTTCTACATGTTGCATCTCTTTGGGAACCCTCTGGTGCTGAAAGTACCAAACATGGGGAAACGGATCAATCGGTGCATATGTATTCTGATACAGCGAGACTCTGCCAGTAAGATAATGATCAAAAGCTATATTTGGATAATTTTTTTAAGTCAGTTATCTAGACCACGCATATAATATTGTGGGGTGAACTTCTTAAACTTTGCCATATCAACAAATTAACCTCGGGCTAATTCATCTCAGTTGCAAACAGATTGAAATATTTTTAGACAGTTTTTTACAAAAAAAAATTCATTTCAAGGCCAAGGATCACATTCCTTTTTGTATTTTAACTTGCTAGGGTCATTTGCATTTGCTAATGAACAGTCGACGCAGTGTACTATTCAGTGCTGAGTAACTTCTTGTGGAATATTCTTGGTGTTGTCCAAATGAATAAGACATATTTGGGTCAATCTTCATCTTAGATTCAGTTCTTTTTCTTGCTTTCTCGTAGCATTCATTGTTTGTTAATAAACATAGTTTCTATGTAGCTGGTTCACTATTGGAGATTACAATAGGCTTTTAAAAGCTACGCTCGCGATTCTGTCAATAGGTTACCACTTATGAGTCATATGATGTACTCTTTCTCTTTCACCTCCCATTGCATCTGGTTTTGAAGGATTAGTTTATCAGTAAGTTGAGAGATCCTAGAATGCCGAAAGTCCTTCGAGTTTAAGTACTGGTCTATGTAAAAAAAATTGCTGGAAAAAATTTGTGGTGCCAGTTTGCCACATGCTAAGCATTAGGATTTAAATAGAGGATGTAATGGCAAGTATGTATGTTAAGATCTGCAAGGTTCAGACTTCAGAGCACTCATTTCTGATTCTCATTGGTAAGTGAGTGCTTCTCAAGATTTTAGCTATAGATCTCTGAGTTGTAGCATGCCTGCCATGATTTGATGTTTCAAAGATCATCTAGGTTGCATAGTGAAAAAATTGCATAAATATAAGCATTGGCCTTGCATCTTGAATGTGAGTTCTGAGTAGTACTTAAAAAGATGAGTCATGCTAGCAAGTCTGCTATTTTCATCCTTGCATTAGAGTTGTTTATCTTACGTGGGTACTCAAAGCTTCACACTGTTATTTATTCATACAAATAGGTTGGTATTAACTCCATGAAATATCTTCGAGATGTGACTGCAGCAGCTATAACTGAGAATTATCTGGGAGTTGTAATTTTCTACAAACTGCCTGTCCAATTAAGAATGTGGAGCTATTTTGCAACACATATGAAGCCTAGTTTGTTAGTGTGCCATGTCATGTTTTTGGGCTAAATTGTTGTAGTTCACAGGTTCTGTGCTCATGAATATGAGAGACGCAATGAAATGGCTGCTGCTGCTTTAGCATACAAGTGTGTGGAAGTGGCCTATTTAAAGGTCGCATATCTCAAACATCCTCTTGCAAGCAAAGATCGGCATGAGTTGCAAACAGCTCTTCAGTTGATTCCGCCAGGTTAGTGCAGTGGTATATTATAAACTGTTCAAAGCATAGATATTGTGCCGAAATTAGTTTCATGCCAACCATCTCTTAGCACAGTATGTGGTGTGGAGCATAGATATTGTGCTGAAGTTAGTTTCATGCCAACCATCTCTTAGCACAGTATGTGGTGTGGAATAATAGGATGCGCTGAGTGGTCGGTATGCCTGGCCGTGTCAATGGCACAATGCAATGGATCAAAGTTTTTTGGTTGGATTTTCTTTTTTCTTTTTTTTTCTTTTTTTTTGTGGTTTGGGGAGTGGTTAGAGAAGTTTCAGAATATCAGATGGATGTAAAGGGTTTCAGATGGGATTTAGTGGGTCTTGAATGGATTGGGATGGGTTTTTTGGGTTTTTTCCCACCGAAACTTCTCCAACTGGAAGGGTTTACGATGTTACTATGAGTTTTAGATGGTTCTGGTGGGTTCAGATCAGTTTTAGTGGGTTTTCTGGTGAAACTTCTCCAAAAAAGTTATAGATATATAGATTTATATATACAGAGAGAAAGATATGTTGAAATATATTTACATGTAGACCTTCATGTATAGGTAAATATATGCGTGCGCGAGTATGTGTGTATCACATGTATGAGAGGGTTTAAAATGGAGATGGAGAAGATACTCACAAGTCACCATACGCCTCTTCATGGAAGTAGGATCCACCACCGCTGTCAGCACTGAATTGCTGCCCGAAGAAAGAGGAAAGGTAGTTGAGTCAGACTTCCTTTATGTGGTGGAGGTCCTTAACTGGCGGCAGCTCTGGACTCAGTAGATAGTTGGAATGGCAAGAAATATTTGGTCCCAAGTTTTGGATTTTGTGCAAGTAATATTTTTGTCGATTCCTAGAGACATAACAGGAGGGCGGACAGTGTTGCCAAGCGGTGTAGGTGCTCTGGAGTCAGTTTTGCATGTTACAATAGAAGATGAACTTGAGGCCTTAGACACTTAGGTAGGTTGTAAGAAACTTAGCCCATTGGCTAAACTCATAAAAATAAAGAAAGAGGAGTGGTAGAACCCTAACCCGGACTGGAATGAGAATGCTAAATAGCCTGCAGGATAAAATCACAGGTCTTGAGTATAGCATATTGTAGTAGTTTTGGATGACACATTCCTCAAACCTACCATTTCAGGTTGTGGCACAAAAAATCTTATGTATAGTGCTGATAGCTCTTTGGCACGACACATATATGTCAGTGCGCCGCCCAACCTACACGACAATGACAGAAGCTCATGTGTATCCAGTGATCATGTTAGATCGGCAAAACAATTTTCAAGTGTGTAAGATAAGCAATTACCTTAATTCATATCCCTTTTCAATCCTGATTGGCGGCTTTGACTTTTATGGTTTTATGTGCAAATCATTGCCTACAGTTCTTATAAAGTCAGGCCGAAGTTGCAAAGTGAAAAACTTGTTTGGCGCGAAGTTGCCAAATAGAAATTGTCCAAAAGAACAAAGAACTCATTAGTAGTTTCTTTTCTGCTGCATGCCTTTTCTTATGCGCTTTCGTATATCTATATATTATCTTCCGTTGGATCATTTGAACTTCTTTTGATGTTCTATTTTGTTGAACACTTTCTCTTCATGCCAAGAAGATGCTATGCCCTGAAAGTTTATTTGGCTTTTATTTATAGGTGATTCGCCGTCCTCTTCTGCATCTGATATTGACAACTTAATCAATCAAGGTGCATCTGATAAGACTGCTTCAGCAAAAGGTGCTAGTTCTCCTCAGATTGGCAGCAGCCATACTACAGCTCTTCGCAAGCATTCTAACTTTACAAGGTGGCTTGACTATGTAAGTTGGCTGCTTTTAAATGTTTTCTTAACAATGTGCTTAATGATGGGATTGCAGATCCTTCTTATGCTAGTAATGGCGAAATGTCTCCTGAAATCCCTAAGATGGTCCTTTCCATAGGTTGTTGTAATCCCTCTTAAATTTGAGCTAGTGCAAAATATATTGTTTATGGGAATGCTTATCTTGCACCTTGCTATGGTTCCATATTGGAAGCGCTTCTAAATGAATATAAACCTGAACCTGAAGCCAGAAAGGTATCACTGCTTAGATAAGAGCAAAATGTTGTCACCAGGAAACATTTTCTGCAAATTAATCTTGGATGTCATTAACTAATCGGTACATACATTTCCCATCTCGAGAGCTTCGTTGAAAACATATGGTCTGATAGATTGCTAATGAAAAAGTGCACGCTAGCCTTGTTCCTCCAAGAGAAGCAGGGACAATACTGTCACTAGTCAGCATGGGAAAATATTATCGCTCAAAATACTGTCCATTTATCTATGTCTATGTAGATTGCTATAGATTGCTAGCATCTTCATACATTGCCTAGTAATTGGAAGGCATGCTGAGTCTGACAGCGAGAAAAAAAAAACTATTGATGGAACCCATATGTTGTTGCTCATACAAGTTGGATACCTTTTTCTCGTTTAGTACACAATGGATGATGTTTCATTCTGTTAGCAGTAGTGCCTGAGGATTCCTTTTTCTATTTGACAGACAAATGAAACAATTTTTGCATTGGAAGCCTCAAGAAAATCTCGAAGTGCATTTGCAGCTGTGACTGCCAGCTTGGGAAAGGACCAAAATGCTGGTGTTTCCTCAGTTGGAGAAGTACTTGATCTTTGTTTTCACAATGTCAATAAACTACTGAGACTTGTACGCCTTTCGATGGAGTCCATTGGTCAGTGAAAATTGGGGTCTAGAGAAGATATTCCTGCAAATAGATTGCTGCTTTCCGGCTATGTTATCGTGTACATGTGTTATTCAGTTTGCGGAGAAATGTTTAGATGGTTTCTTTCTGTTTTACGGCGAGGTCTTTTACCTTACAAGGGTTGATTTTTGACTGGCCTTCCTTTGTAAAGTGTGTACATAAACATCACTTTTTGTACTTTCTTGTAAAGAATTATTCGCACCCGCCTACAATTTTCGACGGAAAGGGGCCATATGTCATTAACAGATTGAGTTAGAAACATACAAGTAACTTTTGGCATCTGGTTGCCACTTCTATGAGATGGAGAACATACTAAGGCTATGCATTCCACTGATGGCCGGCCTGCAGCACATCGATTATGTCTTGTCAGTTCCAACTGAGGGCACAGAACTGCTAATGCCCTCTTGGAATCATGACAGATCATGGTATGTTTTATCCTTCCTAGTCATTGCAGTAGCTTCACTTGTTATCTTTCTGCAATTCTCTACATTTCATATTTGTTCTTGATGTATTCTAACTTGTGTTTGTAAACCCTGGTGGACGAAGTTTAGAGTGTTCTCTTTGATAGCAGAGTGGACACCGTACTGCTTGGATGTATCCAATGCAAACTCAATTAGATGGTAGGCAGCTTCATGTGAACAGCAGTTCTCCATTCCAAAATGGTAGATTAATTTCTTCAACTCATGAAAGATTTTGTTTTATCTCTAGGTTCTATTTTCTAATCTCCCTTTCTATCATTGTTTTATGCTTCCATTTAAAGCAGGGATGCTTTGCCAATCACGCACATATCAACTAACTGAAGCCGCGGCGGAACTATTTTTTTCTTTTTCTTGGAATCATGCTAGGTCAACAACAGAGTTTCAGTTTAAGAGGTAATACTTATAAGTACTGCTATAACTGCTCTACGTTTTAGGTTATGCCTATCATGTCTATTAGTCATGCATGCACTTTCTATCTAAAGTTCTAATTACGTATTAACATCTGCTCGTTTCAGGTTATCAGGATTGACGTTGGTGTGCCCGTTCGACGCCTCCAGTGGCTTCGACAGCTTGATATATGCTATGAATCACTCTGTGATTTAACTGTGTATATAGAAGTTAGAGGCATTATCTTTGCCTTACCTTTTTGTTCTCCCATCTACCCATGTATCATAGTCTTACTAATTTTTCCTCAATAAAGATGATTGCTTATTTTTAAGCTCTGTTGTACATGTTTACATAGACAATGGTGCTATCTTCTCTTTTGCGAGTGTTTCTTGTTCAGAGCTTCACAAACACTTGATTTGCATCTGTGAGCCATTAATTAAACCATGAAGCTGATGATGATTCCTGGCAGAGTCGTCGTCTCTTCCATGGCCTTCTCCACCTTACCTGACTACAAACCCTATTTGGTACACCGTCTCAAAGAATCCCATGACTTCAATTCAGTTGTTTCTATCCATTCAAAGATTCTCAAGTATGGTCACTTCTGCATTTCTACATTCAATCACCTCATCAATGCCTACTTGAGATGCCGGATGGTCTGCGACGCAGAGAAGTTGTTCGATGAAATGCCCGACACGAATGTGGTCTCTTGGACTTCGCTGATGGCGGGTTTCGTCGATGCCGGCCGGGCCGACCGGTCCGTTACACTCTTCGAACAGATGATGGGGTATCAAATCCAGCCGAATTCCTTCAGTTTTGCTACCGCTATCAATGCCTGCTCGCAGCTCGCTGACCTGAGGAGGGGCCGTGAGATCCATGCTCTTCTGGTGGCTTTCGGCCTCCACCGGGACCTCGTTGTCGCCACCTCCCTCATCGACATGTACGGCAAGTGCACCAACGTGGCCGATGCTCGCCGAGTTTTCGATTCGATGGTTAACCGGAATATCGTCTCATGGGGCTCAGTGATTTCAGTTTACACTCAGAATGCATTCGGCCACGAGGCGCTCGCCGTCTTCGTCGAGTTCCTCGAGGAGAGCCCTCCGGTGAGTAGGCGGCCCAATCACTTCATGCTTTCGAGCGTCATCAATGCGTGCGCAAGCATGGGGAGACTAGGCTTAGGGAGGTCGGCGCACGCCATGGTGATCCGGCATGGCCACGAGGAGAATGATGTCATTGCCGGAGCACTCATCGACATGTACTCAAAGTGTGGATCCATAGACTACTCCGGCAAGGTTTTCGACCGGATCGAGTGCCCTTCTCTAGTCCCCTACACCTCCATGATCGTCGCAGCTGCCAAGTATGGCCAAGGCAGCGTCTCCCTAACGCTCTTTGATGACATGCTCGACAAGAGGGTGAAGCCCAACAGCGTCACTCTTCTCGGAGTTCTTCATGCTTGCAACCACTCCGGTTTCGTAGACACCGGTCTCCGGCACCTGAAGTCCATGCTCCAGGATCACGGCATTGCACCGAGTGCGAAGCACTACACCTGCGCCGTCGACATGCTCGGCCGAGCTGGCCGGCTCGATGAAGCCTACGAGCTATCGAAAGAGTTCAGAGCTGAAGGCGACGACGCGCTGATGCTGTGGAGCACGCTGCTATCGGCCAGCCGTTCTCACTGCAGGCTAGACCTGGTGGCCGAGGCGAACGGGAGGCTGGCAGAGTTCGACCGGGACGTGGCGGGGGCCTATGTGGTCATGTCGAACACCTTGTCGTCAGCCGGGCAGTGGGGGGATGCGGCCAAGGTTTGGGCCGAGATGCGGCGTCGCGGCATCCGCAAGGACCCCGGGTGCAGCTGGGTGGAAATAAAGGACGCCACCTACTTGTTCTACGCCGGAGAAGTCTCGGCGTGCGCTCGGAGAGATGAAGTTCTTAGAACGTTGCAAGAGTTGGAGGTGAAGATGGAGGCGAAGGGGTATGTTGGTGGGAGAGGTGGAGTGGTGGTTGATGGTATGGAGGGAGAGGAGACTAGCACAGTGGTTGGTGTGCATAGTGAGATGTTGGCACTTGGGTTTGGGCTCATTAGTGTTCCCAAAGGGATGACTATTAGAGTGATGAAGAATCTAAGGATGTGCAAGGATTGCCATGAAGCTTTTAAGTTGATAAGTGGCATTGTGGGGAGAGAGTTTGTTGTGAGGGACCTCAATAGGTTCCATCACTTCAGGGAGGGATCATGCACCTGTGGGGACTACTGGTGATGATATGATGCCTTCCCTATTTCTTTCTTCCAGGAAATTTTGTTTATAACGGTGGTGCTGCTGATATTGTTTGCATCTAAAAGAAAAGCTTTCTTCGTTTTTCTAGTCGTTCTTGTAAGTTGTAAAGTTGTGTAAAATTTTTTAATATTAGCAAAATTATCAGCTCGATAATTTATGTTGAACTAAGATATAGGATGACAACCATTGGTATTAGTGATCAGAGGGATTTTTTTTTTTTTTTTTTTTTTGATTAGTTGAGCCAAAGGCTGAGTTACATGACGACATTAAGATAAAATTCTATCCGTTGGTTGAGGACGACTCCCCCGACCAACACAGTCCCCAACGAAAGAACAAGGGCCTTTTCAGATAGACTATCAACTACATTGTTCCTATCTCTAGGGATATTAGTGATGAGAGGTTACTCAAATACGGCATATCTAAGAAATCTTCGCTTGGGACCCAGAGTAGAGTAATAATAGAACCACAGAAAGAAGGGACTATAACGAGGATTATATTTGTTCATCAAATAGTCACTCAAAAACCTACAAAAAATTAAAGTAGGAGAACAAGATTTAATGAAAAAAAAAACACAATACATGAAAATTTTGCCAATATGAAACCTAGCTAGAAAGCTGCACATGAGCAATTTACATGAGGGAATCGTTTTTGTGATGCTGGCTTCAAGAAAGATGTATTCCTGGATCTGAAGGTTCTTTACCGAACCCTCCCCCCCAGCAGCAAAGTAACCTCGTGGCAAATTTCTGTTCCGATGTATTTTATTCTTTTTGGCTTCTTTTTTTTTTCCTTGTGTTGTAATCCGCAGCAGCTCCTCCAAGAAAAGTAGTTGCTCAAAACATTCCTTGCACCTGCATCATTAAAGTCCATCAAGCCAAGTACCTGAAGACATTGGGATTGTCCTTGTCCCTCTCCAGATAGTCCCTGGTGATCAGGTCTTCGATCCTCTTCTTGATCGCCTTGAAGTCAGGCTGCAAAAAGAACAAGTTGAAGCTTAAACAACAACTCAACAGACTTCAAAGACTAATGTCATGATAGCTGTCTAGATATTGAGTCAGACAACGAAAGCTGTAGCCAAGTCATGTGTCGCCTGAGCCATGTCTTCCATAAGAAAATAAGGCCATCATATATGGGAAGGCCTCTTAAAAAGAAGGCAGTATCAAATCATCAAAGCAATGAGCATTTAATAGCCATATTATTCCAGGAAATAACAACGAAATATCCTAGGAAAATTTTCCCAAGTACCTTGAACATCCGACCAAGCTGCTCGACACATTCCAGCACTAATTGTTGATGACCTAAAACTTTTCGACTCTTCATGATGCGCACTATCGATGCATCAATAGCATATCTTCGGTCCTTGTCAACATCTTCTATTACTTTCTTCTTCTCATCGACTGGAGGGAGAGGTATCTGCAGTTTGCACCAGCCAGAAAATGACGAATAATAGACTAGAGCAATAGTTCATTTGGCACAATTTCAAACTTTTAATTTTCATAAGCGTAACAAGAGAAAACCTTAATCCTTCTCATTTTGTCGGTGAACTTGGAATTGAACTCAAAATAGTCAGTTGGCGAGATGTTTTTGGTATTTGGCTCTTTATTAAGTATCTTGTACTTTGCACAGGAAAGGGAATGCAGCAGTCTGACTACATCATCATCAGTTAAATTTAGTTGTCCCATAATATCAGAATAACTCAATCGATCCGAGCCATTAAATAACAGCAGAGCTGATGCCTGCAACAAATTAAGGCATGTATGAGCCTCCAAAAATATCACCGAACCGTAGGTCCAGAAGGAAAAAAGAATTAAAAGATAACCTGGTAAGTTGTCACAATAAGTTCCATTGTTTTGGGCTCAAACTTCCCAAGGAGGTTACATGTGCCCAACGAATAGATCCATGTGAGCTTCCGATGCTTCGTTTTTGTTTGGTAGAACTCCTTGAAAACTTCAACGCACTTAACCTAAAACACGAGAAATTCATTCCTCATCAGTACGCTATTGTTGCAATCTCAGAACACAAGAAATTGTACTTTGCAAGCAGGATAACAAGGAAATGCAGCTACTATGCTGGCCTCCTTTTGTACATTATCATACATTCAAGAAATGGCATTGACAAGGCAAAATAGGTTGGGAAACTGCATACCATCTCAGCAGGAAGGTTGAGGTCAAAAGATTTATAACTTGGCCAGAATCCAGTAGTGAGAACTGTAACTGTCAAGTCAATTCCAGGATGTGCCTGAGGAGAATTGTTAAGATACTCCTCAAAGCTTGATTGGTTTTCTCTTGCAAGTGTTAAATCAGTTACCTGAGAAAAGAAACATAAGAAAGTGTGACCTAACTACTCCAAAATAATTGCACTACAGAAATCACACACGTACCATGCCCTCCATCTTTGATGTAAATTGCCCACCACATTGCTGCTTTAGCTTTGTTAAAATACTTCTCTCGTGTTCATCATTAGCACTTTTGTCAAATAGCAGCCTCCGAGCAAGTTTTTTCCTATATGCAAATTTCATCATGAATTTAAGCATAATCATTTGCTATTGAATGAAGCCCAAAAAAAAATCAGGAGGGAAATTTTTACCTGTAAAATTCTGCAAATAGATCTTTGTCACTAATATAAGCAAGCAACTTTACCACCTGCACACAATGAAGTTTAATTTATTAGCAGCCACCCTTACGCTTATGAACATGTAGATTCCAGCAACAATGGAAATAGCAAAAAGCAGGAAGACAATGACAAACATAGAAGTTACCTTCTCAAGTGTCTCCTCAATGGCTTCGTCACTCAATTTCTCGCTTCCCCCCTTCTTCAGTATGTTATCACAAAAGGTAGCCAGCAATTCAGCACTTGAGCTTCCAGCAACACCCTTATTGCAGAAAACCTCAAAAGCTTCTTTAAGAGCCTGTGCAAATCAACAAATCACAAAATATCAAGCAAAGGGAAATTGTGAAGACGAATAATGCATAAAACATTTTTGTATACATACCTTGTGAAAAAGAGAATGGTTCTGGAAACAATCATTTACATAGGCCAAGTACTTGTCATGAAGTTCAATAACTTTTCTCACAAAAACCTGAGATACAAAGAATGGATACTTTAATTAGATAATAAGCATCAAATGTATAAACCAAGATTAAGACTGAATATGCCCCACTAAAATACCTGCTCTTGCAGACCGACCACATCTTTCTTCTCAGCCTGAAAGAGTAAATCACAAATGTATTAGACAAAGCAACTAGAAGTACTTCTACTCAAGGGAAAAAAGTCGATGCAAAGTATGCAATACAGCTCGCAAAGTAGTCAAAGGAACCACGGAGTCACGGACACTAACAAAACATATAGCTAAGATGAAGTTATCAGCTGGACACAGAACAGGATGCTAGCCCTCAATCAAAGTCCAAAAACGTACGTAAAGATCTCCTAAAAATGGTAATATATTTATCCAGATAGCAGTAATGCAAAAAAAACAAGTGGAGCAAAATAGCGCCTCCAAGAGATTTTAAAGGTCATGACATGCTAACTCATGAACAAAGGAAGTTGGTCTGTTCTCATGCTGCTTAACGCTTACAGAGCTATCAAAGCTTGAAATATAATAAAGACACCACAGCAATCCCGCGAGTAGCCATTGTAATTTTCACAAACCCAACCACAAATCCCATACTGTGACTTGCATCCATATCCTTAATCATTCATTCATCAGTCCTTTGCACTAGTAATGACATAGAATTCTATATAAAACAGTAGTTAAGGACCTTAAGGTTGGGATACACAGCTAAAGTGAGGGTTGTGGTTCTTACAGGACATATAACAGCATCGAGTTTAGGTTTTAGATAAGAGTTCTTAGTCTCCAACCAATATGGTCGAGCATCGCGCATAGAGCACACATGACTATGTAAGTGACATTGCTGTATTGTTATTTAAGCCACGTACATCCTTTGACAATTTCAACTGATAATCTTGCAACATGGAACATCTTGACATATAGCGTAGAGCGAAGCCTAAGAAGGTACGTTATACTATGTGTTTAAGTCAAACCTAGTACCTTTTTGTTACTTGCAGCATCTTCAGCTTGTTTGACCAGGGCTGTTCCTTCCGTAGTAACATGCTGCAAAAAGCAGATAATTGAGGAACCATGTAAAAAGAGTTATTACCTAGAAAGATACACTCCAATTACTTATATACAGTAGAAAGTGAAAGTGAGTGCACCTGTTTAAACATCAGAGAAACAGGGTCCAAGCCACGAGGTATTCTAGAAAAGAGTCTATACATTCTTGAAAGGTCGTCCACCTGATGTTTAAAATCGAAATGAGTCAGGTTGCAGCTTTTCAGAACCATTCTTTATCAAAACAGGCATGTTTCAAGATCTATGTACCTTGTCATCTCGAAGCAAGGCATGGCAACCAGAATGTTCCTTTTCAAGAAGTTGGCTTGCATACACGAATAGTAGCTCATGTTGCACTTTCTGAAGAGTTAACATAAAACCACAAAATACTGTGAAGATCATACACAAAAGTTCCTTCTAAAAGCAAATAGGATCTCATAAATTGGATGTTGTTTAACATCTGTTGTCCATGATAATATGCACATGTAGGATCATGTGTTCACGGTCTCAGTAGATTTAAGAACATCTTTTCCATTTTCATGAGTTCCAATTCTTGAACTAAAAAAACAATATAGTATGTAAAGAAAATCAACAAACCTCCAACAACTTCTGCTCGCTGCTAGAATGCAGATAATGAGCAACTCTGTCCTTCTCCCTCTTTAAGCACTCCTCGGCCTACAGAAAGCCAGAAGGACCATCAAGCATCTGCCTCAGTTATTTAGCCTGCATTCATCAGAAATAAGTAATGGAGCAAATACCTTTAGCATGTAATCTGGGCATGAGTCCTCCAATATCCAGTTTGAGGCCTTCCTCGAATAGTAAGCTGCAGAATCCCTCAGCATGGCTGCTTCAAAATCATTATCATAGCAGTCCATACTCCCCACTCCAATTTCAACAAATATATCTAGAACATTCTTCAAAAGCGCTCGATCAATCTGTTCACCCTCGCGTTCTTGATCAATCTGCTTCCAAGAGTTAAGCTTAGTCTTCTTGCTAACAATCAGAAGCTATGATACAAAGGGAAAATATCCATACCAATGATATGACTGCATCTCTCACTTTACCATTGATCTCTAGATAGACCTACAATACAAGTAGAAGAAAAGCTAAGTCAGTAACCAATATTAACATACAAAAACTTAATTGTGATCTTCGTCAGAACACAGGACAATGACAAACTTATATTTACAATAGATGCAGGCAAAGAATATAGATAGCAAACAACCAGTCCATGGTTAGAAAAGCTAACTTTAAAGAAAAGGACACTATTTTACCAGATCACGGAAGCATGTGAGCCCGACTTCATTGAGTGGAGGAAGCGATCGCCGAGCAATGAAGTAACGATCAAGATAATGAAAGAAACGAGAGAGCCACCTGACCATAACTTTATGGTTTGACCATCTTTTAACCAGTTCTCTCAACATGAACTCATCATGCTTCTCCCTCAAGGACGGCATAACCTAAGAGTGGAGACAAAAATCATCAAGGAAAATCATAGCGAAGACAGTCTGGAGTGAAAAAAATCAGTCTACAAAAAACACAGTAGCACAAATACTCCAAACAAAAGAACCAGTGAAATGAGATGATGACATGCCCACAAACATAACTGATACTTATACTGACGAAATCGTAAACAATGAATGACCCATCCTAAAACAACAAAAATAAAATAAAATCTGTCGAAACAATAATGCACCAGTTATAATACCAATATGACTCTCAGATAATGGCATCCACATGGTAACAGATTTATCTATGAACAGCCGATTATGATAAAAGAGGCCAGTAATAAATACTCAAACCTTTATAAGGGCATGTTTCTGTAAAAAATAAATGCACTACCCATTGGTCACAAACAAAACACTCACTGAAATCCAGGAAAACCTATAAATTCTAACCAAGAAGGATCCACAACTAGGGTATGCTAATATAACTTTGCACTTCTAAACCTGCACCTAAATCTGAAGTTTATACTCGGGTATCGAGTTGAACACCTTCTATAAAAGCTAAATGTATGTTTATTCAAGTAGCAGTGTAGCCAGTTAGCATGACTATATTGGATAAAACATAGAATGAAACAAGAAAAAAGCCACCCACCGTCGAAGTAATGTACTCCTCGAATGCCTCTCGGTACTTATCATACAGCTGCTGCGAGTAGTCATGCGGAGGCTTCTGGGTGCACATATTATAGATGGTCCTGCAATTTTGAAGGTACAAAAACCCCGTTAAATCAACGAATTAAAACATCGACAGCGACAACATACAGTGACACGAAGCAAACGAAAAGAAACGAATCCTAGAGGAAGAAGGGCATACGTGTAGAGCATCATATAATCCTCCGAGCTGAACGCATCGGGGAGCCCTTCTAGGATGTTCTTGAGCTTCGTGATCCCCTTCTGCATAAAGTCCCATCCCTGCTCCAGATCTATCACCTTCCTCTCGTTCCCCGCCATGTCTCCAAAGCACGAACTCCACTTGATTCCTGCAGCCATAACCGATCAAACCACCCAAAATCCCCAAGTATTCCAGAAACCCAGCCCTAAGACCCGATCAAAGAGCCCTAGCGCCAAGAGAAAAACCGGCCAAAGCCTCAGAATAACGCAAGAGCCACCGCCTTGAGTCACCTCCCTCTCGAACCATGCGGGGATCCCCGAGCGGCATGAGAAGGGAAGGATTCAAGGATCAACAATACTAGGTCATCGAAACAAAATTAAAGCAAACGAAGTAGAGAGAAAGAGAGGCGGAGGACGAGAGAAAGGAGCCTTACGGGAACCCAAGCCTTAGCCCTAACCCTAGAAATCGAGGTGAGAGCGAGGAGGGGCCGCGCTTCCAAATAAACCCGCGCTGTGGAGACGATGACGGGACGAAGAAGAGCTTCTCCGCAAAGAGACCAAATAGAGTTTTAAAACCCCTATTTTTAGTGCCTGATATTTATACTTATTATTAAAAAAAATAGCTTTTATCGAGACTTCTTTGGGTCGGTTCGAACCGGTCGAGTTATGGTCGGATAATAATGAACTCAATTTTAATATGGTTTTTATGGTTTTTTTTTTAATTTAAGTCCAGTTGGTTGAATTTTTTACATATTAAATCTACTTATTTGTGAATTTATCAAAACATCACTGTTTTGTATTTTCTTTTCATTTTAGACCAATACCCATGTTCTCGGACCATCATACGCTCGCCATGTCAGCAGGTATTCATTCATCCTTACTAAGGAAAGTAAATAATGACCCGAGAAAAAGAGTTTTGAAAAAAAAAATTTAAAAAAAAAAGTAAATTTTGATAAAACCAATAATAAAACGGATTTAGTATGTGAAAAAATCAAATTATTTTTAGTATATATATCAAAAAGGGCTTATGAGGTAACAAACATTGTGATATGAGGAATTTGTTCGCGGTCCCATTCTATTATTTCTTATCTAATAAAAGAGTTATGGAATCTTCAAAACAAAAAACAAAAAAAAAGGATTAATTGGTGATATACTCAACTTAGTGACCTTTTTCATCCCAAAACCCTATTAAAAATCTATTTAATAAAAAACCCATCTAATTAGCAAAAGCTTGCTGAATACACTCGGACTTCACGGCTGCATGTATGCTGCTGTGCGCAGGGATCTGAGTGGATTACCAAAGTTCAAACCAAAATGATGTTTTTAACGCATACCCGACGGAGACGAGCCCATGCTGACAAAGTCGCCGGAGCTGCAACTCGACTCCCCATCCCCGCCACCAAACCCGCCGGCGCGAGACTCCGGCGACAGCTTCAGCGGCGGAAGCCGCGGAGGAGATTCAATGAGCTCGAGTTCAACGAGCTCGTCCCCGCCACGGTCGAGGGCGTCGAGGCGGAGGGCATCGGACGCGCTGGCGAATCCTCGGGAGGTGAGGAACTCCAGCACGTCGCGCACGTGCGGCGCCGCCTCCATCCCGCGAGCGGCACTAGCTTCGGCGTCAGACGCTGGTAGGACGACGAGGAGGAGGAGCCATGGCGGAGGGGTCGAGAGGAGGAGGAGGGGGACGGGGGGGGTGGTGGGCGCGTAGAGGAGGTATGGTGGGGAGGGGTGTCGCATGCTTTGAAGAGAGGAAGGGGTTTTGGGGAGGGATCGGAACCAAACCCGCCGGCGCGAGACTCCGACGACAGCTTCAGCGGCGGAAGCCGCGGAGGAGATTCAATGAGCTCGAGTTCAACGAGCTCGTCCCCGCCACTGGGGAGAGATCTGCGTGGGGCGTCGGGCGACGCCGGCTGGGGAGAGGGGATGGGAACTCTACCTTGAGCGTCGCCGGCTGGGCGTCGGGCATTGAGGGTGGCGTCGGGCGTCGAGGGTGGCGTCGGGCGACGGCGTGGAGGGTTGGGCGGTCGGCGACGGCGCGAGGTCGGGCGAGGGCGAGCTTGGGCGAGGGGAAAGAGAGGGAGAGGGGACGGGGGAGAGGGGAGCTTGGGCGGGGGGAGGGTGAGAGGGAGAGGGGACGGGGGAGGGGAGAGGCTGGGCGGTAAAGGGAGAGGGTGAGAGGCAGAGGGGACGGGGGAGGGTGAGGGAACGGGGGTGGGGACAGGGGAGGGTGAGGGGACGGGGGAGGGGACGGATGGGACTCACGTCCTCTCTCTCTCTCTCTCTCTCAGCTGAAGAAGGGTTTGAATTCGTAGTTGGGTTGGTGGGTGTGTGAGTCGGAGGAAGGAAGTTTGGGCGGGAATTTTTGGAGGGAAGTAAAATTTGGGTGGGAATCTCAAAGCAGATGATGAAATCTGGACCGTTGGATGTGTTTGGAGATAGATCTGGACCGCTCTTTATGTCTTATAGTTGAGACATTTCAAAAACCGCTCTTCCTTATGATGATAAAAATGGGAATCAAAAAGTCATGCATCCCATTTTTATCATTGATAAAAATGAGAATGTCATTTTCATCATTGATAAAAATGAGAATAAAAGTCATTCATCCCATTTTTATCATTCCGAGAATGATGAAAATGGATTTTTATCATTCCGAGAATGTCATTTTTATCATTCCAAGGATGATAAAAATTCATTTTTTATCATTCCAAGCATTTCATTTTTATTATTCCGAGAATGATAAAAATAAAAATGATTTTTGATCATTTCGAGACATTCCTAGAATTTCATTTTTATCATTCCGAAAATGATAAAAAATAATTTTTATCATTCCAAGAATTTGATTTTTATCATTCCGAGAATTTTATTTTATTTTTATCATTCCGAGAATTTCATTTTTATCATTGATAAAAATGAGAATCACAGCACTCATGCTCCCATTTTAACATTGATAAAAATGGGAATTCCATTTTTATCATTGATAAAAATGAGAACCAAAAAGTCATGCATCCCATTTTTATCATTGAATAGGGAAAAATCGGCAAAAAAAAAGGAAAAGTTAGAAAAATATGAAAAATTATGGGAAAGTGAGAATGATAAATGAGAATAATAATATTAAAAAATGACAAAAGTGGATAAAAATGAAAAAATGTGGGTTATTATTCTCATTTTTATCATTCCGAGAAAGATAAAAATGAATTTTTATCATTCCGAGAAAGACAAATATGAATTTTTATCATTCTGAGAAAGATAAAAATGAATTTTTATCATTCCGAGAATGAGAAAAATTCCAAGAATTACATTTTTATCATTTCGAGAATGCATTTTTATCATTCCGAGAATAAATTTTTATCATTTTTATTTTTATCTTTGATAAAAATGGGAATCATAGTACTCATGCATCCCATTTTTATCATTGGTAAAAAATAGGAACCAAAAAGTTCGTGCATTTCATTTTTATCATTGATAAAAATGGGAATCACATCACTCATGCATCCCATTTTTATCATTGATGAAAATGAGAACAAAAAAGTCATGCATTCCATTTTTATCATTGATAAAAATGAGAATGTCATTTTTATCATTGATAAAAATGAGAATAAAAGTCATCCATCTCATTTTTATCATTCCGAGAATGATGAGAAAAAAAATGAAAGAGAAAAAAAATGCTGGATCCGACCACTGAGGTTCGCCGGAGGTCGATCACTGGCAAGCAGTGATGTGAATGAGGGTTTGACTCTGGGAAGCTTGCAGGCCTTGCCTTCCTGCCATGGATAAACTAATGATTCATGAAGGCACCCCACCACCCACCGCCCAGTGCATTGGCATGACAAGCCAAGTTGTCCTCTTTATATGAGGAGTCTTCTTGTTCCACAACTTCTAATTAAGATTACTTACTATGAAACAGAGGAAGAAGCCTTTGGTCTGTCTCATGGCATTGGAGCTGTTCTTGTCTCACCTTCTTAGTCCTTTGGATGCAATACCTCTATCAAGTAATGAATGTTTCCTTTTTGTTTCATGTATTTCTTCTGTCCTCTTAAAGCAAGTAGTGATTCCTATGGGTATGTATCCTTTGCAGGAAGTGTTGAGCTAAGGAGCCAAGAGCCAACAGTGGTGGTGGATGTGGCAGCCCAGGTTCTACTCTTTTCCTCTCTCTCCTTCCTCTCGAAACACGCAGAGAAGCATGACTAGAGTGCTTGGGTAGTTGAATGAATGTATGGATATAATGTAGTCATGTGCTCCAGGGGGTTATGAGAGGAGGAGGAAGTCGAAAGGTGATGGAAGAGTTTGCAGGGGTGGATGACTACCCGGGATCCGGTGCCAACCCCCGCCATGATCCTCCCGGGAGCCCTGGAAGACCCTAATCTTGTTATACTAGTTATATATCGCCAATCATCAGCAATGCATTCACATCACTACCTGCCAGTCTCCTCTACTCCATCAAAATAGCTGCTAATTCGTGTATGAGGGAATGGAGAAGGAGATGGTGGCTAGTGTATGAGGGAGGATGAGCTCGTCGGAGGTAGAGATGGGGTGGTTGCGACCGGCTTTGCCGGAGCAACAGCGACGGGCCACGGTGGCGTGGGTCGCCAGAATCGATGGAGGAGCGCACGCTTGTGGGGCGAGCACACGTCGATCGCTGGAAATGATGGAGGAAAAGGCATTTATGTCTTTTTGTCATGTTGCTTGGGGTTTCATGGCTTATCAAAACTCCGGATGAGCTTAATAACAAATAGGGGGTTCAATTTGGACTTCTGACCTTATACCCAAAAAAAAAACCCTATGGATGAGAAAAACAAAGAAGGTTGCGTGACGTCTTATATTCGAATACTTTATTTCTAAATCAAGATAAAACTCTCTGATTACAAAAGTTTTATATTCTGGGACGCAGAAAAAGCTAATCAATGTTACGTTCTACAACACAACTTATAATGTTAATTTTTCAGACAAAAGAAGAGGACAAGAACAAAATATGTTACCCGGAATGGCTCCTCTGAGTGCTGTGCGACCAAAGCCCCTGGTCTTCTTTGCTTTTTTTTAGCTCAACGGATGATTCCTATAAATCAGGTAAATCTACTTCTCATAGACGACAACCGAGATAGTCCTTAGCACCAATTTTAGTTCGTTTAGAACTTCTGTCCCGTATAATAAAATAGGACAAGACCAACCAATTTAAATCTCTACTTTTCTATTCCTTGATAACTATATAATAAAAATAATATATTTTTTTATTATTCTTAATAGGTATAAATTCTTGGATGGTATCTTGACTGTCCATTATTCCACGATAGTTGCATGATCACCAGCCCAGAGGATTGAGCTCGTGTCTACGTGTGTGGTCGAGCTAATTGCATGGCTTGAAATAAATTCCGAGACTAGAATCAATTAATCAAGCCCGGCTCATTTAATTTCAATTAAAACATAATTTTCCTCTCTCTATCTAAACATAGATAACGTGTATAATTATTACCGTCTTAATTGCTACTCATACAAGACATATAACTCTTATAATAGTAGTCTTCAAGCTTAGCAATCAAATACATTGGTCATGAATCTCTCCATCTTCTCCTTCTCCAACACTATCCAAACGTCAATTCCACTGTTAATCTTTTCAGCTCCGCCACCACCAGTCAGCAGCAACACAAAGTCACGCACGCCACTGGCCACAGGCCCACCAAACACAGGCCTCCCATGGCCAAAGTCCAACTCATGGAATGGCAGCTTCCACCAAGCTGAGACATAGAACCCCCTCCCATCCATAGTTGATGGCACTCCCCTGTGAACCTCCAGCCAATCTATCACAGACCTCACATACTCATCCCTGCTCACCCTCTCTATGGCCTCCTTCACTCTCTCCACACAGTATGAGAATGGCATCTCCCTCAGCTCCTTCACTGTTGCAGCTGCTGCAGCTGTGATCACGCCATTGCCCACAAAGCCATCTGGCAGAGTTGGTGTCATCTTGGCTCTTATATCCACTGCGAAGAAAACAGAGGATAGGGTACTATTGTTATTGTTCTCAGGTGCGGTGAACACTGCCATTGTTCTTGCTCTCCAGACTTGTGCGACAATGGCCTCGAAGGTGGAGCAAGTTGCCATGGCTGACCTCTTCTTGAGAGAGGTGATCATTTGGGCTGTGAAGGAGAAGAGCTTGCAGGTGTGGGTCTCGGATAGAGCTGGGACAGAGGGAGGTGGAGGGGGTTTCAGTGATGAGGTGAATGAGGAGTACTTGATGGAGGAGGCGGCGTCAAGCTTGGTGTACTCCGTGTGTTCGTACCTTATCTCTGGAGGGTTTCTTGGTTTGATGCAGGACCGGTCGAGGTTGAGCGCGTCGACGTTGTTCATGCCTGCTTCACCTCTGCAGATGGCGGCGAGGGTCACCAGCATCTCCGCCGCCGATCTACCGTCCAGTATGCTGTGGTTGGTCACAAACCCCATGGAGAAACCTCCACATCTAAACTTCGTGACCTATATATATATACTCAAAAAGAGTAGTCATGAGTTAATAATATTTAACTGACGGAACAGACGGAAACTGGGCTGGTACTCAAAATGAGTAGTCATGAGATAATAATATCTAACTGACGGAACAGACGGAAACTGGGCTGGAGGAGGAGGAGTAGTTTAATTACCTGAATCGTGAGGATTGGAGTTTCCTCGATACTAACGAACCGGTCGGTCCGAAGGATGAGGTGCTGAAAGGAAGGATTTGGCAGGGAGAGGTTCCCAAGTTCATGGAGCCGAAGGCTCGACGTTGCGCCGGAAAACAGAACACCGGCGTTGTTGCAGACGAGCTCCAGCCTCCTGGTCTGAGAGTTAAAGCCGATCCTTCCAGCCATGAAGTAATAAGGAATGAGTAGCCCATCAGACACAGCTCTCTTCACCCTCTCAGCGATGCCATCCGATGATGCCGGCGACCCTCCGGTGCCATGATAGAAGAACACCGTCTCCACTGGAAAGGCCACTGTTTGGTCTATGTTTGAGAGGTAGACTGTTTGGATTGTTGTTCGGTTTGGGTTTGTTGGAGAAAACAAGAGGATGGGCTCTTCTTTGTTGATATCTTGAGCTCTTAACACGGGAGGGGTCTCCATTAATTGGAGCTGGAAGGAGATGGGGTTGGGAGAAGAAGGGAGTATGGAATGGATATTTAAAGAGATCATCAGAGTTTAAAGGGAGGGATGATGGAAGGCATGCATGAGGGTGTGTGCATGGTGGTGCTCATCTCCTATGAATGGGACCTTGGATCTCGGCATGAGGGTGGTGTTTCTTGCATGCATGCATGGGTTGGTGGTAGGAGGATATCTGCATCCAAAGTATGAAAAAAGATTTGTGTACATGCGCATTTCAGCCATGTACATTGCATACATGACTGAGGTGGCCATGTATTATTAGCTTACATGATGAAGACCAGTGGATGTGAGTAAATCTGGACCATTGAATGTGACCATGTATGATGCACATGCCTTCGTGACATGTACCCCAATCACTTCTCTCAAAGTATACATATGTGTCACTAAGATAAGTGATTGAGGTACATGTCACGTAGACATATACAGTGTACATGGCTGAAACACAAATCTTTTTTCTTTCACTAATGCATTAACCCCGATTGGGGTACATGATAAGGGGCATGTACATCTTATGATTATAAGTGAAACTTTCGTTGTCCTACGTGGCGGGAGAATATTATAGGTGAAGCCTATGTGGTATGATAATCCTAGGTTGAGGGGGCTTAGTTTGATGGAGTTATTGGGTAGTTATTGGGGTGGGGTTGGTGTTTACCCTGGCAGGTGACAGGGGCATAACTAATATATATATATTGTGCCAATACCTTTTTTTATAAACAAGTCTTAGATTGTTTCTATTTATCTGTAAATATTTTTCTATTTAAAGATTTTAATTTGTGGTTAATTTTAACCATGTCTAATTTTATCAAAGAGAGGTATTTAAATAAAAAACCACCATTTGGAATTGGAAGGGTCCGTCTTATATTGACAAAACATCTTTATAGGAGTATTCTAGTTTTTCGTACTTTTGTTTGTACCAAAAAGTTGATACCAAAAAAAGAATAAATATCCTACCAAAAATATGCTTATATACCACAATAAAAGGCTGGTCTAACTCGTGTTTTGAGTGCGTGTTATTAGATCCGGATTTTAAGAGTCCATTCCATCAGATGGAAACCTTATAGACTTGGGATCTACATGCATTCAGCAAATGAGTTTATGGTACGGTGATCAAAGCCCTTAAATGGGTTCGAGAGATATTATCTTTATATGAGGTTATGATTATAAGTGAAACTTTCGTTGTCTTATGTGACGGAAAAATATCCTAGGTGGAGTCTATGTGACGCCTATGTGACATGATAATCCTAAGTTGAGGGGGGTTTAGTGGAAGGAAGTTATTAGGGTTGGGTTGGTGGTTAACCTGCCAGGTGGCAGGGACACAACTAGTATATATATATATATATTGTTTGGTAAAGAACGTGGACGGTAGATTCTGAACATTTGTGGAAATATAAAAAATAAAGTCATGAGTCAACATCTATTTACAATAACAGTTGATTATCAAATTTCACATAAAAATTTCTTTATATATTTTTTATCATTATTTATTTATTGAACCTAACAAAATAACTTAGGAGGATAAATATCGACTTGACTGCGATCGGCGTACATTGATAAGGCATGTATATCATGCATCTCTTTCGATCGGCAAATGTCCATCGTTAGAACACTATTGATATATTAAAACACTATCAATCGAATGTATCAATTATCGAATTGACTGAACACTATTGATTTGTTGATGTAATTTATAGTAAAACAAATGAATCAATCGGTAGACAATCGATAGTGACGTGCGACGTATGTGAATCATTTTCCTACCGACTCAGATTCCGTTTGATCAGTTTTAAATAAATCTTGAGTTTTAAATAAGTACCCATGTATGACATAACCCATCCGAGATTCCGAATCACGGACGGCTTCGATATCATCCGAGCCGTGGATTTTATTCTTCGGTCAATACGACGACGGCCGCTACAAACCTCTCCCCTGTATAAGCCTCACACCCGATCAACTTCTAGCTTTATAAACCGGAGGGGCATCCTCGTAGTTTTCACGAAACCCGAGTCCACTCTCATGACTGGATTGTGCCGTCGACGAGCCCCAGGTCCCATCTCATGATAGGACATCACATCCCCTGCACCCCCTCCTTAAAACTCCCAAGCACCTCCCTCCTCCAGGCGCCACGTGTCCAAAAACGCATTCTCTCGGCACGTGTTGTTCAGTCGTTTTTCATTTTTTGGGGTTTGGTGTTCTGTAATTTGCAGCGGATCCTAAGGATGCCGTCCTGTGATATTAATTGGTCATATCTTACCACAAATGCCCTCTTAGGTGGCGTTTTAAAGCTCGTATTTTTACTTTTCGTCCGAGTTTTTTTGTTTTTTAATAAGCTCCTCCTCGTCTCTCTCTCTCTCGTCTCTCTCTAGAGAACTACTTCTCTTCGATTTTTCCAACTTTCTTCTCTTCTTGGGTTTTTTTGTTTCCCTCTCTTCGCCACATCTCATCGCTCGGACCAATTCCCACCTTCGAAGCCGCGATAGAAAACTCTATCTTTGTTCCGAGGTAAGACCGTATAGTTTGGTTTTATTATGGATATATATTCATGGAAAAAGTTCGTTTCTTTAATAACATACGATTGTTTTCTTGCAATTTGCGTCAATGGGTACTTTTTTTCGAGTGATTTCCACCGGAGATATGACTATCTCTGCGAATCGAGGATGCCCATTTGCCCACCTCCGCTGCTTACATGTTGGTCTTATGTTTTTGAGGATCGTGGATGCGTCGCTTACGCTCGTCTCTTTTAGTTGAGCTTTGATATTGGTTTGTGATGTTATCATGTTTATGTTTCTTGGGTTGTTGTTATCATTTGTGTGTATGAGTTGAATTAGATGGATCCAAGTGTAAGTTTACTGCCAGGAAGTATTTATTGTTCGCAATGTGGATCACAGCATCTCTTTTGTGAAATGTGTATTTGCTCTAGTTGGGTTGCTTTGTATTGATATGCTAGGTTCAACTTTCTTTCTCTTTTTTTTTCATATGGGGATCCTCTAGGTCGTCCTGATTGTGGTTTTCGTCGGACATGGACATGGTGGCTTTGTGCCAACCAATTTTTCTGGCGTCCTAAATTTGGTGGATTCTTGATGAATAGCAATGCTTTTAGCGGGGATTTTTTCTTGTGATTCAGTTTGAATGCAGCTCAGTAACACTGAAAGGTGTGTATTATTAATAGGTCTTCGACTTTGCGTAGAAACTTATATTCTTAAGCTGTCCCTTTTGTTCGTTGGGGGAAGATTGATGCTATAAATTAGACATGTTCCTTAGCAGAATGATTTCCTGGTCATTTTTTTGGAATCTTGTCATTTAAAAAAAAAACCGTTTTTAATAAGAAAAATTTGGTTGTGTGATTTTAGTACTCGTTTATGTTTAACAACCTTAAGCGACACCCTCAGCAGAATGATTTCCTGATGCTGACCAATTCATGATTAATCACCCTTAGCAGAATGATTTTCACCATAGTTCTAGAATTGTTGTCAACTAATGCATATGGTTGATATGATAGAGATCAGTCATCTAGAAGTCGGCTGAGCATATTTGAACCTAGTTGTCAGCTGAAATTCTGCATCCCAAGGTTTTTGAAAGCACATTAAGTTGATTACTTGTTGTTTGCTTTGCAAGGCATTCATGGAGCATTGATTAGATTTTAGAGGTTTCTTTGGTATCCAGATAACTTCAACTTTTTCAGAGCTACTGAGAGCATTAATTGTTTTTTGTAACATTTGCTATATGTTATATTTCCCATTTTTACTCTGTAAATTGTATATGTACAAGCATCTCTTGATTACAGGTTTTTCAAATGTTTGATAAAGGACTGGATGGTTTATTCTCATTTCTATGATTGAAATAATCTTCTTGACAGTTCTTGTTATCTAATTTAAGCACTCTGAGCATTATTTGCCTGAAATTTGATATTTGTGAAATCCTAGAGCTTATGTGGAATGCATATAAATTAGCTTTCTCTTGATGCCAATCCTGCATTCGAGTTGTCCTGATAACGCCGCTTCAGACTTAATAAAGTGACAGGTACATCTTTAAACTTCAAGTTGTGGCGGATGGATTTAGTTGAAACCGAAGACAACCAGGAGGGGCAAGAGCATATTGAAGGGCACATTTCAGAGGCAATTCTTGACCATTCTTTTTCTGTGGATTGCACTGGTGCAGATGACATCTATGAGGACCCACCCATACAACCTCGTTTAGGAGATCAATACCAAGTTGAAATCCCGTCCTTGATGTCAGAATCTGAAAGACAACAGCTATGCCTTACCCCTATATACAGTGGTGCCATGCTTGGAATAGGGTTAGCTATCCCAATAATGTGGGTACCGCATGAAGGCAATTACACTAAACAAGAAGAACAACAATTCTCCCACACAAGTACGAATGCTGAACCATCATATACATGTAACGGAGTGCTTCCCACTGCCCCTGAATGCATTAAACCCTGTGAATATTCTCCTCAGAGTATACAGAGTCAATTTACTTCGTCTCAAGGGTTGACATGTAAATTTGAACGTCAGGATAAATTATCAGGACATGATCAAGAACTTGCTGGTTCCTCAGGTCAAGTATGCAAGACCACAGTTGAGCAGATGTTTGTGGGCGGTGGCTCTGTGCAACCAATAATAGCCAGACGTTTTAGCCCGTTGCCTGGCTCGCCAGCTGCCTCTTGGAGCGAAGCTGAAGCTCAGTGCTTTCTTCTTGGCCTCTACATTTTTGGGAAGAATCTGGTTCAGATTAGGAAATTTGTGGACGGTAAAGAAATGGGCGATGTTTTATCATTCTATTATGGAAAGTTCTACAGATCCAATGCGTATCGCAGATGGTCAGAATGTAGAAAGATGAAAAGTAGGAGATGCATATATGGTCAACGTATTTTTACAGGGTGGAGACAGCAAGTCCTGCTCTCGCGCTTACTACCTAGCATTGCAAAGGAAGCCCAGGATAATCTAATAGAGGTATGCTTATACTTAACTGTCTGTTAAGATGCATTTTGATGTGTGAAATAATCCCTTTCTGACAGTTAATTAATGAGGCATCCACCATACTGATGAACATATCTGGTCATATTTTTGGTCTTATAGGTTATCGCTTTATCAATATCAGTTCAACGTAACAGTAATACTCATCCTATTAATGGATTTTCTTGTGTCCTAGACCTACATTAAGAATGGTGTTTTTTCGGTTTCATTAGCAGCATGCCAAGAAGATATCTGTTGCGAAAAGTAGATAAAGAATTAAGCTAGTTATCATGAACTGTGTTTTGGAAGGAAATTCCTGTACTCAAAGCGGAGACTATATGAAAGGCCTCTACTAAATAGAACTTGATTGGCCTGCTTCTGTGGAAACCTATACATGAGTTGTTCAGAGTCTTACAAACCTCAAGATTGTACATCATCATTGAGCTTCATATCTGCTGCCATATTGTTCAGAATTGTCCAGAAGGCTGTAAAATTAAACCAAGCAAAGTTTAATAGCGTGCTGCAAAAGGGCAGCATCCACATTATGCGAGAATAATTTCAAGAGTTCCTTCACTAGATCACTTTGCAAATCCATTTGGTCCTTGAAAATTCTCTTTTGATTTGTTATTATTAGCAAGGAAATAAATGTTAACCCTACAAAATACTGTTTGTTTTATGAATGATGTTTCATTAAAATTTTCTGGTTGTTATTGCAGGCTACTAAGATGTTTAGCGAGGGAAGAGTTTCTTTTGAGGAGTTTATCTTCTCTTTAAAGGCTATGGTTGGTGGTGAGCTTCTGATAAAAGCTGTAGGAATCGGCAAGGGCAAGCATGATCTCACAGGCATTGTGCTGGATCCTTTTAGAACAAATCAAGCGATCTCCGCTCGCCCTGAAATTCCTGTTGGAAAGGCATGCTCCTCTTTGACATCTGGTGATATTATCAACTTTTTGACAGGAGATTTTAGGCTAAGTAAAGCTAAATCAAATGATCTGTTCTGGGAAGCTGTTTGGCCTCGCTTGCTTGCAAGAGGATGGCACTCTGAACAACCCAAAGATCTAAGTTCTGTTGGATTGAAGAATTCTTTGGTATTTCTCATCCCTGGTGTTAAGAAATTCTCGAGAAAGCTTGTCAGAGGCAATCACTACTTTGATTCTGTTAGTGATGTTCTGAATAAGGTGGCATCAGACCCAAGGCTTCTTGATTTAGAGGTTGAAGAAGCCATTGGGAGCAGCTCAAATAAAGTTCAAAACATCAACTTGGACCAAAAGGGTCTGGGTGATCATCAGCGTAGCTGCTATCTCCGCTCAAAACTCCCAAAGTGCAACTCAGAGTTTATGAAGTTTACTGTTGTGGATACTAGTTTGGTTCAAGGAGAGGGACCATTCAAGGTGAGGGAAGTAAGGACTTTACCAGCTGATGCCAATTGTAGCATTGGCGCCTCTAATAGTTCAGGAGATGTAAATAGTGCAAGCTCACCGGGGAACACCAACTCTACTTCAACATCATTAACCGAGGATGGGGAGTATGAACCGGTTACATCTGATGATAAGGAATTGGGGAACATTGCGAGATGCAAAGCTAAGCCATTGTTGAATGAAAATGAGGACTCCTGTCCAGTTTCATCTGATGAGAAGATATTGACGGATAACAGGATGTGCATGCTGGGCAAGTCTATGGAACCTGACATAAATGATCATTTAAATCCTCTTTCAATCGGAAGAATGCTGGTAAATGGACATGATTCCAACAATGAGCCCCATAATCTGTGGCATAATAAGCATCTTGTTAAGGATAAAAGCAGCCAAACAAGTTGCTGCTTTGATTCTACACAACCAAAGTTTTTAGCTTCCGTGTCTAAAAGGCGAAGGTTAGCTGGTTGCAAGTACACTGGAACTGGTCGGCGCTCCTTTTCTTTCTTGAAAAGCCATCAGCTGAAAAAAGAAGAGACCGAGCTGAATTCACATAGCACAGGTCAGATAATAGGCGCAGAGACTGGCCCTTCTTTGTTGAAGATATCTAGTGGCTCTTCTGTTAAATCTGTCCCAGACATGGATAACGATTGCACTAGAAGACATTGTGGTACTGATGATGTGAGCGAGTCGTTGTTGTCTGAAGAAAAGGTCCAATCACGTGCTCTAATTGACCTAAATCTGCCACATTTTCCACCAGATGTTGAAACTGTTGATCCATTAAGCTTGCATGACACCTGCAATCAGGACAAGATGAATGGAGATGACCCTCCATTCCCTTCAGAAACACAGCAACAGCGAACTCACATACAGTCATTTACATCTAACGTTATGCATAGCTTGGATCAGCCAACCATGCTGAACGCTAGGAGGCAGAGCACTAGAAACCGGCCTCCTACCACAAAGGCGCTAGAAGCTTTCGCATCTGGACTCCTCAGCACTGGCCGGAGGGGAAGAAGCACAAGCACTTCTTTGAGTAACACAACATCTAGGTCCTCCAGGCGAGACAAATAGGAATTGATGCTCAAGCATGCTGTGGTAGCAATATCAATTTTACCAGTCAAAGTGACGGGGTCTTGAATGCTAACATGAATGAAGAGTATGGCATTCGCACAAACCATGCAAGCATCTTTGGTGACTCTTATGTTCAATCTGAGACTATTGGGACTCATGAATCATTTAGATTCCTCAAGGATGAATCAGCCAGCGCTTTTATCAGTGTTTATCTCTTCCTCTGTCAGCAAAGAACTGGATTGCAGCAATATCTTGTGCAAATTGCTTTCTACTTGTTTGCTTGCAATGCAAAAGAGGCATCTCACATATTTCGTTGCGCCTACAAAGGAAACCTCTTTGACGCACCATCCATTATTGTTGTGATATCTGCAGCATCCATGGGGAAACTCTAAGCAGCTCAATAGTACTCGGACATCATTTTCAAGCTCAAATTTATTTTTTTGGGGGGCCTAATTGACTTATATGGGCCACATTTTATAGCAGATATCCAACATTTATTGTAAGCTTTTCATATATCATCTATCCTGTGAGCAGTTGATAATTGGAAGAACCTGAAGCAGGCAGCAGCATCAAAGTGGTATCGCTGGTAACAAAATATTGAACGGAATCCAGGTGGTTCTTTTTTTTGTCTTGCTTGGAAAAATCATAGCATGCATAGAATGTTGAATGGAAGGATAATTACAGTCAGAGACAATTTCTGGTAATAAATCTCACTTTTTTTTAAAATTACTTTCTTTATCTTTCCACTGCTTACTAGCTGCTATCCTAATTTGCCCCGCGAAACAGTCTTGCCATGAAGGAGGTATCTGCTGCATATGATCAAATCCTTATGGTTTATTGCTACTGAATAATTGCAGCAAGAACAGATGTATGACACTTGGTATCTTATAGTTGCACAAATAGTTCATCAATCTTTAGGCACAACTATCTGATTACATGTGTATTCAGGATTCTGTTTAATTAAGATCATAAAAGATTAAAGGATATGACACAACTAATGTAATGAACAATCATGTATGTCAATTATTATTACACTGTCAAATCATTAAATTTTTTTTGCCTCCTTGCAACAAATATTACATTCTAAATTCATTCTCAGAGAAAGATAGTTCTTCTCAAATATTTATATATTCTCACATAAACTCCAAAAAAAGTGAAGAAAATTCTCAGACTGATTGATTCCATGTAGACATGTCTACATGTCTACAAGAACACCTTGAATCAATGAGTCCTTCCTTATCCACAAGAATGCAATTAGTGCATGGAATATGGACCAAATAGCATAAATAACTATGTTAGCTAGCAATAGACCATATTAATAATGGAAAATAACAGCTTATATTGTCTCTAGATCACCACACTTAAAATTAATTGCGGAGTTGACGAAGAGCGTGCGGCGCGGATCTTGTTGGTATCCAAATTTTTTTTTAATATACAATTTTTAAACCCTCCATGCTATTTTCTAGGCCTAATTACTTTCTTAATACCACCTATCATTCCTCCTAATTATAATTTTTTTTTTCCACTCTAATCCCCTATGCCGTATGCCCTATAATAGTCTAATTAAGTGCACTTCTCGAAGGGATAACAGTGGTGTCTCACGTTGTCTAATTTCTTATTAACAATCTCAAATCTAGATGATTAATTAGATGGCGAGTTAGGTTAAACATCAATTGAGAGATTGATGCCTAAATTATAGAAATTGTTGATTGGACCCATCGATCAATTTGAGATCACGTTTAATTCGATCCAATCCAATTTGTATCCAAATCCCAAGTGGGTTATACACCAGACTTGTCTGTCTGTATAAGACACACACTAGTCGCCAATAAAGGCATCATAGTTTGAATTCAAATGTTTCCCCCCCTCTTATTAGTAGTCCTTATACATGAGAACCTCCTACGAAACTCATTAAAACTTTTGTTTAAACCATCCAAATCAAACTTGATCACAATCAAATAAATCATATAAAAAAGTACGTAATTTTCATGGATTTCGACATCAAAGATGACAAACTCTGACGAATAATAGAGACATAATTGAAACTAATTATTGTCAGCTAGCTTCTCTGATCAAATTAATCATGCAATTTGTTTTTTTTTTCGATAATATTCGGCAGCTGGGCCTTCTCGATAGAGATATGTTTGTGAGTTTTTAATTAAGCTTATATGTCAGCTAATTGATCCGTTTCGATAGGATGATAACAATGCGAAGCTTCGTATGTTCTTTTCCTAGTAATTCCGAGGTCTTAATGAAAGCTAAGTCTCATCTGTGCTTCATTTTAATTGTTGGATTTCTTTGTCATAAATTAATTTCATCGATTCCTTGTCGATATGAATGGTGTTTTTAATTAGCTTATGCAAGTTAATATGATTTTAAAATTTATATGTTAAAAATTAGGAGTTGAAAATTTAAGGAGCACCATAATTAACTTGAAGATTTATTACAAAGTTCATGATGAATTTGGATATTCCTTGATCAATATATAACTTTGTCTTCTCAAGCAATTAAGAAGAACATCCTAATTAATGAAGATAAATTTACACAACGAGAGTCTGTGATAAATTTACCCTTGGTTCTTGGAAAATCTAATTCATAATTTCTTTAAAAAATTAATGATTGCATGCACGTACACCTGCTGCATACGTATGCATGCATTAGATCTACTGATCCAGTGAGTCTCAGTTTAAAAGGAGGGAATATTTTAGAAATATTCTCGAATCCATTATTTATTTCACACTTTATTTTTCAAACACCTTTTTTTATACTAAGTAATCATTACAAAGTTATTTTCACTCTTCACTCTACTTTTTTCTTATTCTACGTAATCATTATAAAGTTATTCCCGAAATCAAAAATAAACTCTCTTAATTCGAAATAAAGTTATTCCCATATCAAACGAGTCTTTATTGGCCACAGTTGACTACTGAAGTTAATGAACCTCCTAGCTAGGGTAATTAATTAGCATATATCTAATTTTAGCTTACAGAGATCGATGAAAGGCACGTAGAGGAGTGCAATACAAGGCAAAGCTAATCCTACATAATAAACAAACCTTATATTACATTAAATAAGTAGGCATTTGGTGACATCTCAGACAGCTTTCATAGCTATGGACCTTTACAGCATCTCTTCTAAATTAATGCTATCTTCTAAGACTAACATACATTAAACTAACACATGGAATCATATGTAGTATATACGTAGCACTCTACTTAACTAGCTAGCAAGGCTAAAAGACATATATTAACATGGCTCCAAAAGGAGAGATTAATTGGCATCAATATTGCTGCACTTGTTAATTGAGGCATTCCATGAGATCATTTTGAGCTAAGTAATTTAGGACTAGGGTTTTGTTTATTTTGCAGTGAGTAGTTAGAGTATAACCATAAGCACTGCAATCGAAATTAATTGCAGCACTCTTTGTCCTTGTGTGAGAGAGAGAGATATATATATAGTATCTACCACACCGTGGAGAATGCATGCAAACTCACAATTAGCATCTATATTATACTTATTTTTCTTTCCATTACCCTAACATTATGGAGCATCCAATTAAGACACGTTATTCTTATATCACACTATCTTCAAATTTCAAACGCTAATCCTTAATATATTATTATGTCTACAAGATTGCAAAGACATAGGAAGTTCTTGGATTTTTTTTTTATGAGTTGAGTTTAAAAGGCTAGTAACCATGGCAAATTACAAACACGGGACACTAGAGGAGTCCAAACACCATTCTTTTTCAACAAAAATCAACAACATTACACATACAATGTCTTACAACATCATCAACTCTGGTCTGTCTATCATCACAACAGAATCTAGTAGCAACATAACCGTCCAGACCGTCTGCATAGAGTAGGAAGTTCCTAGATAGCCCCTTGCATTCTGACGAAATTACATAAAAGCTAGAATACACTCCTTTGTTTTGGCTTGGCATTTTCCATATTAATTCTTTAGTTCTTCTTTGGGCAATTTGGAAATTAGAACTGGCTAGTATTTTTTATTTTTAAAAAGGAAAAAAATCACAGATAGTGGCCAGCGCCGTCTACGCTAATTAATTTAACTATATATAACTCTAGAAAATTTGCCCTCGTACTTCAGCATAATAACGATATTGCCCTTTAGCACCAAATAACTGTTAAGATTTATTCATCATTATATTACTTCACATGGATATCTGCCGAACAACTCCTACTTGAATTGATAACATGTATGAAAATAAATTCAGATATTAAATCACATTGAAAATGGTCCTCCATGATGCCGCATAATTTTCTTTTTTAGTCCATTAAACTACTAATATAAGCTTCCATTCAGTGTTATCTACATGCTAAATTAAATAAAAGCAAGTTAAATAAACCCAACCATTCACATTCTTATATAAAAATGAATAAATTATATATATGCTAGGTGAGCCTTGTGTCACATTGCACAGGTAATCACTTACCATCACTATTTCCTAATCACCCACCTTCATTGTTGTCTCTCTCCTCCTTTCTATATGAGTCAGCTATCCCGTGTACCTCCTTATGCTCTTTTTATGAGTCACTTGTCACGTATGAGAAAATAAATAGGTGATTCATAAAAATCGATATTATATAATAGATAGCATGAAAGGAAGAAAGGAAACGAGTCCGAGCTATACCCAATAATGCAAGAGAGACCAAGGTCAACCAGTCCCCCTCTTAAAAGAATATAGAAATAGTATCCGTATATATATTATATTCTCTGCGTATTAATTAAGCATTTAATAATTAAAGAAATGAATGAAGGACTCACCGCTTTCCCTCCTCTTCCTTTGATCCCGGCCAATACCCACTTGATACTAAAGACTTCAAGGAAAATAAAGATACCAAATTATATTATATTATAATATATATATATATATATATCATTTTAATACTCATTCTTTAATTTTTTCCATGTATACCCTCCTGTACTAGCATGCATATAAGAAACCAGACAATCACCCCCAAGCCTCACTTACTCATCCTCATTAATTCACCCAAGAGAGAGAGAGAGAGAGAGAGAGAGAGAGAGAGAGAGAGAGAGAGGGCTTTGCTACCAATGCCAAACATAAGTAAACGTGGTGGCAGCTTCTCCTCTGGGGATGATGACCACCTGCTTCATGCATCTCAGCAGCCACCTCCGCCGCCGCCTGCTGCTAAGAAGAAGCGGAGTCTCCCCGGAACGCCCGGTAAATCCTCCAACCTCTTCCGATCCGATGAAACCAAACTAATGAAGAGAAACTAATTGGAATTAGCATATATATATTGTGGTTTCATGGTTTTTTTTTCATGTTGGAACCAGGAGAGTTCCATCTTTCTTTTGTTTGGTTTTTTTTTCTTTCCTTTGTTTTGGTTGTTCTTTGATAGAATAGATTGAGTTGGAGATTAGTGGGGTTTTTAAAAAAAAATTATTGACTGGTTAGATGTCCAATTAATCATTGGTTAGCAATTGCTATAATTTACGACAGGTGTAATTAGTTGAAACATATATAAACAATTAATTAAGAGATCGAGTAGTTGATGCTTCTTGCTTTAAGATATTCATGCCAATTAAGTAGCCCATAAGGCCATAAGGGTTGGAAAAAATGATTATGAACTTAATTAAACTTAAAAGTAACTATATATCTATTTCTGATCAAGAATGAAACTCATATATACATGCATGCTAATTCATCAAAAATTCACACAGATCCAGCGGCGGAGATCATAGCTCTCTCGCCGACGACACTCACGGCGACGAACCGGTTCGTCTGCGAGATCTGCAACAAGGGCTTTCAGAGGGACCAGAACCTGCAGCTGCACCGGCGAGGCCACAACCTCCCCTGGAAGCTCCGGCAGCGGGAGAGCACCGATATCCGGAAGCGCGTCTACGTCTGCCCGGAGAAGACCTGCGTCCACCACAGCCCCAGCCGGGCCCTCGGCGACCTCACCGGAATCAAGAAGCACTTTTGCAGGAAGCATGGGCAGAAGAAGTGGAAGTGTGACAAGTGCTCCAAGAAGTATGCGGTCCAGTCGGATTGGAAGGCTCATTCCAAGACTTGTGGAACTAAAGAGTATAAGTGTGACTGCGGCACCATCTTCTCCAGGTTCTTCATCTCCTTCCCTTAATCATTATCATCCACTACTATCAAATCAAAATCCCCTCCTCTTAGAATCCACCGCTCAATACTTTGAGATCCGCGCTTCTCCTCCAAACTCCATCCTGACCTTTAGAACAGCACATATTAACGAGAATGAGCTCTTTTCATTTAACAGGAGGGATAGCTTCATCACCCACAGAGCCTTCTGCGACGCTTTAGCCGAACAAGTTAACAACAAACCAAACCTCCAACAAGTCTACGAGCTAATGACCCCGGTCACCGGCGGCGACACCCCTTCATCGCTGGGCATGCCGGAGTTCGGCCACCACGTTAAGAACTCTCTAGAAGCTCTCCACGATGAGCTGATGCCGTTTATGCCACTCAAGTCCCCAGGAATGGCCGGCGGCATGTTCTCGAGCACCGCTGGTGCTCTCTTTTGTCCGAGGAGCAATATCTCAACCCTCCAGCTCGGCCGGAGCAACAACTCAACCTTCGATGGAACAATAACCGGTGGTGGCGCCATGATCGGTGGAACAGCGGCCGGTGGTTCGCCGGCCCACATGTCGGCGACCGCACTGCTCCAGAAGGCGGCCCGGACGGGCGCGATAGCCAGCGGCAGCATCAACTCCTCCATGATGCAGCGTGGGTTCGTCTCGGGCATGGCCGGCCCGGACCAGGACTCCAGCATGCAGTCCTACTCCTCCGGCCTCTATTAGCAGCTGCACTATCCCCAGGGAGACCACTCTGAGCTGGTGGGGATGGATGCCGGAGTCTTCTGTAACTAATCCTTCGATGCACCACATGGAATGCCAGCCGGATTAATCTCCCATGGCGGAGATCACAGCGATGCCTACATCAAGGGTGTCTTGCACAAGAGTAATACTACGAACATTTCGATGCATGGGCGGGTGCCGGCCGGAGGAAGGATGGCTACCAGGAGGATAGGAGGCAGCGGCGGTGGAGACATGATGACCCTGGACTTCTTGGGTGTGGGCGGCGCGAGATCATCGGTGAGCACGCTTGAGCAGCAGCGGCAGGAAGGGAGGCGTGGAGTTTAAGGCAAAGGGTGCATGCTTTGCGCCCATTTCAGCTGCCAATGGAGAAGCCCATATGGGATGTTTAACTCATCATTAGCATTAGAATCTGTTCTTAATTATGCAAAGCTTGTTTCTTTCCTGTTTTCCTTCCAAGTCTCCCATGAAATAAAGTATAACATCACCTTTCACGCTTCCAATTAATGTGCTTGTAATTAGCATAAGAACTTTCTTTAATGGCCAGATCAATAGATCATGATCACAGAACAGAGAACATGTAAGTGACGAGCACACACTCAAATCACGCCCTTAGTGATGCCATTCATGCAATGTAGTCCCAGTAGTTTTAGCTGAAGATGTTAAAGCCGTATATATCACTAATGTTTATTCTCGGTATTTCCCAGTAAAAATAGTACAGATTCACAACAAAATAAATCGGGTGAAACTGGTGCCACAAAATAATTTAGTGCCTGCAACACAATTTTAATACAGCTCCTGCAGACTTAAATATCACACCAAAAATAGAGCACGGAAACACAACACAAGAAACAGTAACTGGTCATTTTTTCTAAAACTCATCCCGGCCCCGTCTCGCTAGCTTCGTATTTTCTGCTTATCCCTCAAAGCTGCTGGACATGTCTAATCTATTAGAAATGCAGCTCTTGAGATGCAAGTCTTCGAACAAGAAAATTCTTCACATCCCTGCCAATCATTCCAATTCGAGCTTAAGCGTCAACTGTATTGGAAACCTATAGATGCTTTCGTTGCTTGGAAACTTTTAAATAAAACTAGTAAAGATATTGAATGAACACAGAACAGTCGCAGACATGTCACAATATAAATGGCTGAGAAATATATGGAGTGAGTGAGAAGTAAATATTGACCAGCTAAATAAAAGACAAAAAAAAGTTGAAATACCATCTATGGCAAAACTGTTGAAGAAAAACTTGCGCATCCTGCAGGTGGAACCTCGACAACCTTCCCCACAGCAATCGTTTTTCCTATAAGAAATTACCCAAGTTAACGTTCTCTTTTAGGGCACTAGTGCCACACATCATATACGGTTGAGGAATAAGGAATCTCTCATTACCTTCGGTGCGCAGGGTAAACCTTCCAAGCTGTGGAAAATCAGAAAAGTTCTCGATGCATATTAAGTTGTTCACCTGGAACGCACAAACATTTCAGTTTAAGCAACAAGAAGATATCGCTTTGTCGTCGTCAAAATAAGTATTTAAGCGAAGGGCAAAGGCCAAACCTGGATGCGGCAAACAACAACAGCACCACTCTTTACAAATAGAGGTTTCCTCTTCGACTTCTTTTTCTTTGGATCAGCATCCTTCTTTTTCTTCATATCTATTTCTTCTAAAAGCTCAACAATCTCACACTCCTCGACGATGGCATGAATGTGCAGAACTGCCTTGTACCCAGCAGTAAAAAGTGCCTGATACAGTCAAAAGATTCATATGACTGGAAAAATATCATAGAAGATAGGATTAAGCCAAACAGGGTAGAAAATAGTCCAAGAAGAGTAGCACATCTATTCCTGAAAGAGCACTTACACTATTGTCGAGCAACTCCAGAATCTGTAACTGAGCATTAAATTCAAAAACAGCGCCTGTTGGATTTGCTGCACAAGGAAATCTGAGCTTAGCTCGCGTAAGATAAGATCAATTCAATTTCATATTACAGGCTTGTAATTCATCTGAAGCTTCCATCTTATCCAAAAATCTAGAAGAATGATACATGCATACCTACTAGATCCATGCATACATGCATACCTACTAGATCCATGCATACATGCATAGGTGTACAGGGAGCGAGAGAGCGAGAGCAAGAGCGAGGGAGGGAGGGAGGGGGATATTACAGGAATGGATCAGGTGACTTAAAAGTCTTAAAGAATTGTTTTGAGAGATCGATGTGCTAAGCTATGTAAATACTACTAATCTCAAGGCATGTCCAATGGTGGAAAAAGTGGAAGGGAATAGGTCAATTTCCTTGTGTACGAAATCACACACGCAGACACACGCACCCATGTTTGTGTGTGTACACTCGCATACACATGCATGTTCATGGCAATCTTCGCATTTTTTCTACCCAAATCTGATGATTGAATAACAATCAATGTTCTTCAAAGCAGGGGAAAAAATCAATCGTACTTTACTCATGTCAAGCTTGTGTATAAACATACCAAGACTTGCAAGAACAAAACCAGATAGTATGTCATCTTCTTCTATGCCTGCCAATTTTACTCGGACATTTTCACCAGGCCCAGCGCGTCTCACTTTATTTTCATCACAATATATACCCAACACTTTCACATTGACCTGTAAATTGGAAGGTAAACAAAAAATCAGGAACATATATAACTCCCTTGAACATGATTTGTGTCCAAATAGTCATTAGGCAGTATGGTAGAGAGAGGAGAGAAGACGTACTTTATTAGGCATGACCACTAAACTATCACCTTCATGAAGAGTTCCAGACTCTATTTTTCCCATCACAACCGTCCCCATATCCTTGTATTTATCAATAATTGGCATCCTAAAATTGCAACATGCTCAAATTAACAAAAGAAAATGATGCATCAAAATGATTTGGGATGATTTGATATGGAAAATAGCTCAATTGTCTTGAAAGTTGAAAGTTCTCAAATATGAAAAAACAAACAGGATCGCATAAGTTGCTAGACAGATGAAGTTTCAAGATGATAAAGATGAAATAGATAAAACAAACATACCTAACAGGGCCTTGAGGGTCCCGGAGAGGAACTTCTATGGAATCCAAGACTTCAAAAAGATAAGGACCACTCCACCATCCACAAACATTTTTCTCCACTCTAGTCTGGATGTTGGATCCCACCAAACCAGAAATAGGAAGGAACACAACATCTGGAAAGTGGGGCAAAATGATTGGACACCAATAAATATATGTAGGAAATAATTCGACATTCACTTGCAAATAAAAGTACGATAGCCTGGGTGAGCGTGAGTACATGATCAATGCAATCCAATGCAACAGATACATAAATACTTACAAATATGCGCACATGTAACAGGTAAGATTGCTTCATCAATTTCATTATTTTATCCTAACAAGATACCGAGAGGAAACAACAAATTTCAATGTAAATATAACTGGGCACAGAAACTACATTTAACCAACAGTATAACAGAAACTACATTAAACCAACAGTATACAATGACTCATCTGTACATAGGTTGTTCAAGCCATTAGAGTCGAGAATATTTATTCCATGATAGAGTACTATCAAAGCATATAATGAGATTGTCGATAATAAAATAACAGACCACCCAAGATGTGAGGTTGAATCTCTACCCAAGGCCATTTGTCCAAGTGACTACTCAACTAGATCACACATGCGGTGTGCATATACATGACGATGATTAAACATTGACATCTAGTATATGGTAGACTAGATCATAGGAGAGAATGACCGTGACAGCCAGTAAATTCACATAAGAAGCAATTCCAATCTTCATGGCTTTGCAGTTCGTATCTGAGCATCAGCTTCAGGAACAAAAAGAAGAAAAGGAAAAGAAGCAAATAAGTTGTCGTAGCACCAAAAGACCATCTTACTCTAAATTTTAAATGCTACTAATGTGCTAAAAACAACTGGGAACGTCAATTTTGAAGATATCCGTGGAAGTGGGGTCAAGAAAACCAAAACCAAATGACCTCTCCATCAAATTAATGTCAAACTCGGTCAAGCTAAGCTATGGATCAACCAGCTAGACAAGAAAGACCAGGTTCTTATCCAACCATTTTTATCCCTTATTGCTCCTAGAGTTACTGCATCATTTGTTCTCTGAGGAAAGCTCTTCACCACTTTCTCTCACTTCCAAATCAACAACAGCAGTTTGAATCAGCAAAAATCAATGCATTCAAAAGAGTGAAATTTTGTGATCCAAATGTCTGATTGAAGTTAATTTCCAGTGCTCTACTCTTACCTTTCTTCACATTGTACCCAGATGACCTTAAGAAGGGTATCATCTTCGATTCAATTTCATCATATCTGAAAGCGGCAATTACAAGTACTATTAATCAACTGCAAAGATGTTTGCAAACACACAGCATGTTAAAACCTATCTAGGTGCAAGAAATGTCATAAGACAGGTAAGGCACCTTTCTTTAGACCAGTTAACAGTAGGATCGTCCATTTTGTTGACAACAACTACCAATTTGGAAACACCCAACGTTTTTGCAAGTTGGACATGCTCACGAGTCTGTCCTCCTTTTTCAAAACCAGTTTCAAACTCACCCTTGCGAGCAGATATTACCTTAATATAAAATGATTCCAAAATTAGATAACACATTTGCATAAAGACAGATTTACTGAATGAAGAGTGACAAGCATAAGCTTACAAGAACTCCTATGTCGGCCTGAGACGCACCACTTATCATATTTGGCACATAACTCTTGTGGCCCTGCAGGAAAGAGTAATTGTAGGCTTTAATAAGGAAGAACACATAAATATTCGAACTAAATAATGAGAGCAGTAAATAGGCTTCAGAATTCATTAACACATATCCTGGGATGAAAAAGGAACATCTCATGTAAATGTATCTCAAGAAAATATACAGCCCATGAGATATTGATGATCAATTTAAGCACAAGGCACCATGTTGGCTAAGAAAACCTAGGTAACCATAGCTAACCTATTAGTCATTTCAGAGGATCACTTAATTTCCTGAAGCCATTCATGATTGGTTGAAATTCAAGCCGTTAGCTTCAGTAAATCACGATGATTATGAGAGATCAAACACAATGACATATTCCGGTATACGACATACCAATGAAGTTCAACGCCGGATGCCCCTAGTAAATTAGTAACAAAAACCACTTATAAAAACAACAAACAAATAATAGAGATAGCAAAAATTCTACCGGTGCATCCAAAATTGTGAATCTGGTAGTTTGTGTCTCAAAATGAGCTCTGCCAACCTCCACTGTCTTCCCCTGCACAAGATAACATAGAGATTTGTAAATGAAGCAACCGTACATGATACATCACTAAAGAATCAATTTGAAAACGATTTAAAAGTCAACAGTCTGATCATCCCTAGCCACACAAACTTGTGATGGTATACTCACACCCGATTCAAGTGTGTCTAAATAGACCATTTCCTACTTGTAAGCCGTCTGAAGCGAATAGAGCCAGGCACACAAAAATTCAGCTCAAGCACAAAAACACGACAAAATAACTAAGTGAAATTCTCCAAATGTAAAATGCAGAAAGTATAAGTAGACAGATGTACAACAAACCTTCACTCGTTCTTCCTCATTTGTGTCCATAATATAGGCCATGTACCTAAGATAATGAATAAGTGACAGGTAAATACCAATGCAGATTCATTCAATTCTAAATTCAGTTTCACCACTGCAGATTTTTATGGAGTAGGAAATGTAAGTTAGATATATCCTATGCATAAACAAGAAATACTGAAAATACAAGAGGACTAAAGTTCTAGAAATTAAATCAAAATAAAACGACTGACGAGATATTCAGATACTTGACACTTGCAGATGCAAATTAGCCGTCCAAAATATTAAAGCAGCATAGTCCCTTTGGAACATATATGCTCTTTTCATAACATGTAACACTCCGTGCATGGATTTTATCTTTGGCTAGGTACAGAAACCATATTCCAATTGACAATTGGATCATGCACTAATATAAATAAGAGTCTAGACCTATATCGAATAATATGCCAACTTACTCGAGCCATCCGATTTCCACAGTTCGCAGTTCAGTCGCTACATGCAAACCTCAAGTTCAATGGGTCACAGACATGTGAAATACACATAAATTACAATAGGACTCCACAAATCCTAGCATTTTGTTAAGATGATTCAATAAGCTTGCAAATATCAACGACTGTACAATGATACATACAAAAACATGCACGCTAAGAGACAGTAAACTTGTTAATTATGTTAAAATAATTTAGGATGACAAAGCTATTTCAAACAGATGATAATAGCCTACACATAAGCAGGCACTTTTCTTCGTGTAATTAGTTACATAAAACTAACTCTAAAATAAGTAAAACTTAGCACAATGCAGCTATGTTCGCTTAGCAGCGAGGAAGATATAAGTCGCTTATGTCATTCTCAGAAGTTATTTATCGGTGCTTGTTGCAAAGAATATCTCTGAAGCTTATCTAACATCTCTTTCCAAAAGGATATTAAATCATTAAGTGAAAGCTCCAGTGGATAATCAGCACTAGATCAAGCAGCTCAAAAATCATAAGGCACCGAAAAAGCAAAAGAGACAAAAAAGAAGAAGCAGTGTTGCATAATCAGTGGTTTAAAAATTAACATCACAGCTAGTGGATACCAGCTGTCTCGACTTTTATCCTTGGCTTCCTTCTCATACTTCTGAATTGTCCGATCGTCGACTTGGCCACTAAGGAACAATATCTGCCCACCAGTTGTTGACTTGCCAGCATCTGTTTTTGTGAATATGCAGCAGAAACTGTGTCAATGTCTTCATATGCCATCATCAAAAAACAAAGGGAAAATATATGTTTTTTCTTTATACATCAAAGGGCAATGATATGTTGATGAACTAGCAATACACAAGTTGTCAATCACATCAAATAACAAAAATGAGGCTTTTGTGCCAAGCAACAAACTGCATCAGATGCGAGATAAGTCATCCAAAGTGACCACAAAGTCCAGACACTAATTTCTGCTGATGTGTTGAGGCGACATTCTGTAGAATTGTTTCTATTGTAAGCAATTATTGGATCATTGTTTCCATCTGTTCTGTCAATAGATTTTGACCTATTCCAAAGGTATATGGTCTGGTTTTCTACTGTTAGCAGTTATAAGTTCACTGCCCCTAACTACATTTATGCATAGATCATGTCATTAGCAGGGAATGTCAGCAAGCTACTGCACTTACTTAAAAAGCATTAGCTGTCTCACTATTGTGGCAGCCAACAAAGTGGATTCACCAGCTAAATTACGATATAGTGCCTTCAGCAGCTACGATGGCTCTTGCTCAAAGTCAGTGATAAGATAGAGGAGCAAAACAATTAAACAGGAATTAGTAATGAAATTTATTCTCCGGCTCTGCATCTAACTTTCATGTCCTCAATCTACCGTATCTTTTGGATCATTCTTCTGTAACCATCACAAAAATTGTGCATCTATTTCCTTGTTACGAGGATGGCTACTTCAATTGATTCAGATTGCTAACCAACACTTGAAAGATCTCTTGAATAGAAATATATCAGAAACAAGGTAACACAAACTATAAAACATAATCCAAGAGGTGATTTGCCAGGCTCTTTGTTAGAGTTTATCATAAAAACTGATAGCGCTAGGCAACCGTAGCAAGAAAAGACGTTCAAGATGATTACACCATATTCCTAAACTGATTCAACACAGTCGACATATATAACTGGAACGTTCAGGATATTGGTCTTTTCTTAAAGAACATAAGTAACTAGACATTTAAAAGTACACCAGAGAACAAGAAAATCATCTAAAGGATGCAACTTAAGAGTCATAATAGTGGTATTTCAAGATAGTGAAAGATTGAGAAAGACTGAGAGACCACTCATACAGCTAAGCTAAATGAAGAAAAGCTAGAACGACCACAAAAATTTAACAAAGTCTCAAAGCTTATATAATACATGCATTGTAAATTTCAAAAAAATCTTGTTTGGTGACAATAGTAGGGTTAACTTACCAACATGGCCTATGAAAACAACATTCAAGTGCCGCTTTGCGTCTTCTTGCTCCTCTTCCACATTTTTAACTTCTTCAGGTGTGGTGGTCTCTTTATGTTTCTCTGAAACATTTTGCAAGTAAAGGGATTAGTCGGCCGAAAAAAGTTAATGGAACACAAAGAAACAAAAGGAAGGAACATGGTGCTAAGCAACAACTGAACTAAATGAGCCCTATGGTTGAACATAACAACCACTAAATATGTCAGGTTCTTATTAGCTAGCAAGGACCTACCTGTTGGTTCCAAGTGCAGTGACTGAAGACCTGTAGTCACTTCTTCCTCCACCTCTGAAACAAAGAACACAAAAGTACAACATAAGCTATCGGACTGCTATGGCAGCAAAAATCTACAAGGTCAAAGCCATCTCTCATAAGAGATGATGGAAGCACGTTGTAGACCAGCCTTAATATGGTAACTTCCCTAAGAAGCCAGACCAGATACTCATTGGATATTTCAGGTCATACAATAGATGTTACCAATGTCAACAACATAAATCAAGAGGTAATATTGAAAAGACAAATCAAGAGATACTGTTCAAATCATTCATACTTTAAATTGATCCAGCATAAAACTCAAGTACATCACCTAATGAACTAATAGGCAACAACCATAATATACCTAGAAATATCAGATCAGAAAACCACACATGCCCCTACTAGATCCAGTTTCATACTAAAAGTTTCTTCAATCCACTCTTTACTATCAATAATACATCCCTCCTTGAAATTTAATCGATGAAAGGGCACCCCTTTCAACAGCTTCATGGAGATTCGGTCTAAAAGAATCAAACAGGAGTCTTGAATTGGAGCAAGCTAGTCATTGGCGAGAAACTTAAGAAAACAACTCAAAAATAGTAAATCGTGGAACAACTAGTACTTCCATCTAAAAGCTCCATAAGACTAAATTAGTAGACAACGCCAACCAAATCCCATCCGGCATACAAAAAGAAACAATTTTTTGCATTTCTTCGAGATGGAAATAAAAAAGATCGAGAATTAGGGTTCGGATCAGGATCAGGATCCGGATTCTAAACCATACCGTCGGAGGGAGGAGGGTCTAGGATTTCGTCGTCACCCTCAGCGGAGGAGGCGACAGCGGTGGCGGGGTAGTCGTCCTCCATGGAAGTACCGTCCTCTTTGCTCCAGTCGTCGTTCTCATCGCCATCAACTACGGGATGCATGGCGACCTCCTGCCTCGCGTGTTCCTCCATCGAGAAGTAGGCAGAGTATGGAGTACAGGAGCAATACGGGCTAGGGTTTTATAACAGGGACGATGTTAGGGTCCGTTTGGAGGTGCGTTCCTACTACCCGAACGAACCTCCGTTTCGAGGTGCGTTGCTGTTGGCCGAATGAATTTTTTGTTTGCTGCGGAATAACTTTATTCCGGTTTTATTTCCGATTTCGAGAATAATTTTATAATAATTAATTAGAATAAGGGAAAAGTAGAGTGGAGAATGAGAATAACTTTATAATGATTACTTGAAATAGAAAAAGATGTTTAGGGGATAAAGTGTGGAATAAGTAGTGGATTCGAGAATATTTTAGGAATATTCTATCCCTTAATCCGGGTTAAGAGTTATTCCCGTTTCGTATTCCCGTACCAAGCGGGGCTTTACGGAACCAAACCGTGTCCACAAAAATCGAATAATAACGAATTGGTGCGGAAATTGAAATCTACCTTATATAGCATTAGGTGGGCCCTGTGAGGACCTGTTCCTCTACCCCTGTGGCTCATTGTAGACCACAAGGGCAATTTGGTAAAATTACGCATTGTTGGTTTGTTTCACACCCGCGTGTGTACACACTGATCTTGTTTGTGTTAGTGCTTGATTAGAATGGTTAGGTGGATCTGAGATCGGAAGATCCCAGCTCGGGCGAGCGGAAGCTTGCTTTTGGACAGCTAACGCCTCGTGAGCGAGTCGGTGGGTTTTTGACCCGTTCGGATCGATCCAAATGTTTTGGATCGATCCAGCATGCCTCGGATCGATCCGACTTGGTGTGGGATCGATCCGGACTGGCTTTTCTTTCGCGAGCGATCGGAGCGATCGATCGGACTCTGCGTCGGTGGCTTTTCTGCTTCGAGAGGACGGCCGCCGTTGGCCGTCGCTCTCTCTTGTCAGAAGGGGAGGACTTTCCCTCCCCTCCTTCCCCTTTTTTCCCCTTCCCCCCGCTTTCCCTTCCCCTTTTCCCTCCTTTTCGTCCTCTTCTCCTCCTCCTTCATGCTTACTCCTACCCGGGCTGTGTTTTGCAGGTGCAGGCATTAGCTCCTCTTTGGTGGCCCTACCGGGCAGTTGGTCAACGGTGCGCGCGGCGCCAGGCGGAGTCTGAGAGGTGGTGATCATTTACTGCTTTTACCCTATATTAGATAGTCTCCTACGGGAGTAATGTTGTATTTGAATCTTCCCCTCTCCGAGGATATGTATATTAAATCTTTTTTTGTTTGTAAATCTGTGGTTCGAAGTTTCATTAAATTATTGTCTTTTAATTGAGGGTGCTTTTGGTGAATTGTTAGGGAGACCAATAGGTTAGAGGGAACCCTCGCCAGCTTTTTTCACGTTTTGTTAGGTTCCGGTTCGCGTCGCCCGGCCCGGTTGGGCTTTCGCGGGTCGGGGCGCGACAGGCCCCTGCCACCTGGCATGGTAATCATCAGGTTAATGGATGATTTGGTTATAAAAACCGAATATGATTAATGGATTATTATGGATAACATATAAAGTTGATGTATTAGATTAGTATACTATAACTATAGAATAAATATAATTGTACGAATTAAATCAATATTATAAGGGGACAATTATGCATAACCGTTTTTGCTCCTTATGAGATTGATGATGGTTATAAGTGAACAAAGTGAACCATCATGTTGCCCTACGTTGAGCCTATGTGACATGATAATCCTAAGTTGAATGGGTTAGTGGGATTGTGTTATTAGGTGGTTATTAGGATGGAGTTGGTGGATGACAGGGGCACCACTAGTAATTTATAGATGCTTTCATTTATAACTACACGGTTGCGACGACATAACAACGCATAAACTAAATTAAATAATAAATTAATATTTTTCTTTATATCTTTTAAAAATAAACATATATATAATAAATAATTTAAACATATTTTTCTATGGTAGTTATTAACGTCTCGTGCTGAAACGTTTTTCAAAACAAAACTCACCATTAAACGTTTGCGCTCCACGCACATCGTGACAAACGTATATGGAGTTTGCTTATGGGATTTTTGCATTCCGCTACCCCGCACATTCCCAGAATTACATTTTGGTACCATCAATTTTGAGATTTGCAATTTGATACCACCGGGTTATAAATTAAGTGAAATTTAGTTCCGACCCCCGACTCCATTATTATAATTTGACGGTTCCCCGCTCACATGCGCTCACGTGAACAGTTTTGCACATGTTTACGCCTGTATCAAAACCGTCACATGCGGTAAGACTACCGCCCGTCCCCCTGAGGTCACCGACGAAGACGAACTGGCCGTCGAGAACCGCCTTAGCTAGGTTGCCAACTACGTGACGGAGTACGCTTACATGGTGACAGAGAAGGACAATGAGGTGTCGTGAAGCTGTTCATTGGGTGGTGCGACTACTCCAAGTTCCGGACCCCATCAATCCTTGTCAAACCTGTGTTTTCCCATCGCCTCCCGGCTCCTCGCAGCGCCTCATCCGCCTCTCTCCCGTCAATGCTGAGATCCTCTATCGCCGCCAATTCTCCGTCATATAGTTCTTCCCGAGCGACATCGACGGGGAGGCGGTGGTGTGGGAGGGAGCAGAGGCGTTCATGGCGGCGCTGTCGGAATCTTGGGGGGTGGTGAGCATGTTGGATTTGTGGCGAAGTGTTCCGACTCGAGATCCGGAGCGGCGGACGGGGTAGTCAAGAGCTCACGTGTGCCGAAATCCTTGGCGATGGCGAGTGTGTGGGACTGCGGGGTCGGGGGAGAAGGGAGTCGTGCGACGGAGCTGGTGCGGTTGTGCGCACAACATGCCCCGCCCGATGGTGGTGGCGGAGGTGGCGAGCGATGAAAATCTCTGAGGGAGGAATCCCTCATGACACGTGGTTGTTTAAGCTGATGGTAATTACGTGACCAGTTTACCATTAGTCCACATAACGCCATTGGGGGCTGAATCACTTTTACCATGATGTTATAACTTGATGGCATCGAATTGGAAATCTCAAATCTGGTGATACTAAAATATAATTTTAAGAAAGTGTAGGCACCGGAATGAAAAAAACGCTTTTGTCCAACCGGCATCCGACCCGAAATCTCGGCTTCGGAGCTTCTTCTGAAACATACCGGGTCGGATATTCAATCCTCATATCCGATACTTTGACCATGATCCAATCCAAATTAGCGGATCCCTATTCTCATTGGTCCGATGTTGGACTCGATCCGACCCGTTTTCACTGGCAAGTGCTTCCATACAAGCTAGAGGGCGAGCACCTGTTCCTCCGGAACAAGTGAACAACATGTATCTCCTCTTCCCAAGATATCTTGAACTAATATTGTAGCTCTCCCGGGAAAGCCCACGAGATCCGTTTCGAGACCTAGAAACTCCCCTCCAGCCGCATCTCCTCTTCCCTAGATATCTCTGAGGTCCTCGAGGAGAGCGGCTATGGCGAGGGCGAGCTCGGGGCTCGCCTACCATGAGAGGTTTTACGCGGCGGCCGCTTACGCCGGCTTCGGTGGATCATCGGACTCCGTCGTTGCGGGCGCAGTCTCCAGGTTCCGGAACGACGTCGCCATCTTGCTATACGGCCTCTTCCAGCAAGTAAACGGCGATTCTACATTTGGATGTCCATTTCTTGGTTATGCGATTTGGAAGGGATCTTGTGTTTGTGAAATCTAGATCGATCAATTCTTATTTCTTGATGCGTTTGTAGGGTTCTTGTGGTTTTTTATTTTATTGATGTTTACTTAGGGTGGCTCTGATGTAGATCCGGAACTCTTGAGGCGTTTAAATTGAATATTTATTCCATGGGCTCGAGATCTTTGAGATATGCTGATTGGAATTTGAATGCAGGCGACAGTGGGGCCTTGCTCGGTTCCAAAACCCAGAGCGTCGAACCCAGTGGAGCAGGCCAAATGGAATAGGTTGGTGCTATACTGCTATTTACGTGACACGAATTCGTGAACAATGATATCTACACGTTATAACACCAATTATATTCCATTTCAAGTCAATTAACCATGTACTGGAAATCAACGTTCTTGCGCATCTTTTTACCATTCAATACCTTTTGTCTCATTTAAAAGAAACGCTTTACATATTGTTATTTTAATACAAGTTGTTTTAAGTGGAGATGGGCTCGCTGTTTGAGTCTTGGCCTTTTATGTAGTTTATCTCATGGACTTGACATGAAACTTGGTCTCAATTGACATCCACAGCAAATAGCTCATTGAAGGAGCTTTGACTTTTGATGACAAAATATGTAAACATCGGTTGGGAGTTGTATGCATGGATAAAATTTCCATCTGGAAAAGAAAGAAAGTTAACATACTTTATGGGTTTATGAAGTTGCAGCTGCCTCTTCAATATTAAATCTGTCTGAAAGTGAAAAGAGATGCAGAACTCTTTAGGTTGATAGGTCAAATGAAGCTGTTGTATGCCGAATGAAAACTATTGTCTATTGCATCCGATAGGATACTTTCCATTTCATGATCTTTTCTGCAGCTTGTATGAAGCATGTAGTACAATTTTGTATGTAACTTTTATGAACATCTTTGAGCTTCTGGTCTTGAGCCTTTCTGGTCATTATACAGCGTGTGTATGTAGACTGTTCGATTACAGCACTATTTGAAGTATAACTACTTAATTATGCTTGCAGTTGGTATGGGCTTCGAAGTATGACTCCAACAGAAGCTATGCGTCTGTTTGTGAAAATTTTGGAGGTGTATACAAGTCCTAACTTTTGAGAATGCAGTTGAGATGCATAGTCGCTGATTAGTTATTAAATCCTTGATAGGAGGAAGATCCCGCTTGGTACTCACGGGTGCCTGAATTTGTTGTGGAGCCTGTTACGGATGTGGAGATGCATGTAAGTATGTGAATTCTCTTCTCATAGATTTGGAAGTTCGTGCTTATACAATTGATTGTTGATTTTATAGTAATGGGTAACAATCATTACCAAGTAATGTATTAGCTTTCAAAATAAGCTAGTCCTGTGTTTTGTTTCAATCAAGATATTTAAACATGGTATAGTACAAGTTGTAAATGTGTTATTGAATGGTTTGCATTCAAGAGGGTAAACGCATTTTGATATCTTATGTCACGTAGTACCTTGCACTAATATGATTGAAAGTGCTTTGATTGGTCTTATCAATCATTGTGAAATTTGTAACCATTAGTTGGTGAAGTTGCTGAATTTTATAAGTATTTCGCGAATGGGGTTGTAATACTACAAAACAAGGCTATTCTCTCAAGGGAGTTGCGACATGTTGAGACTATTTTGCTATGTTAATAATGAGGAACCTATGAAGATAACCAATGGCATCCCGAGACATGAACACTATATGATGCTAGTCTTGATGATTGACTCCCACTAGTTAAATTTGACTGAACAATGAAGGCATGCATAGGATTCATGACATTATGCTTCATATTAGGTCTATACGTAACACATAACTTGAAAAAAAAGCACTGATTGCAATTGTTAAACTCCGAGTTTTGGTACAATAAAAACCTGCAAGGTGATGGCTTATGCATCCTTACACTAAATGCTTAGTTTTGCTCTTGGTCTGCTTCCTTTCTTGAGTTGATAATGTTCCAATGATATGCAATCCTCATTTTAGATGATGATGTATTTAAATGCGTATATTTGCATGTGAAAAATTAAACAGGCAATAGGAGGGGTTGCAGAAATGGATATCACGTGGATATGCTGCTTCACATTTTCTCCCTAGTGACATAATAAATGTGTTATTCTCAAAATCTATGATCCATGGATTCATTTTTATGTTATTAAACAGAATTCGGAATTTCAAACACTCAGTAGCAATTATCTATGGGAGCTGCAAACTAAAATTTCGATTGCCAAACTTTTATCACTTTGGTTTCATTTCAATGCAGAAATCAGCTATTCCTAATGGCGATGCTCTCATGGAGCCCAAAATTATTGCCACAGAAAATGCAAAAATGTCGGAGACACAGGATAAGGCTATTATAATGGAGGGCCTTGGTTCAGTTAGTATTTATGACCAATGGATCACACCTTCTATATCAGGACAGCGGCCCAAGCCGCGATACAAGGTCTTGCACCTATTTTGCACAGAAGCCGAATTGTAGATTGCTGATTTGTTGCATATAAGCTGCTGAATTGACTATCATCTTCTTGCATATTTGCAGCATGGAGCAGTTTTGGTGCAGGAAAAAATGTACATTTTTGGTGGAAACTACAATGGCCGCTACCTCAGTGACCTTCAGGTACCCAAGACTAGCTGTAACCACTTTGTCATGATAGCTGTTTTCTGAAGATATTGTTGTTGATAAAGATCTGTTAGGGACCATGAATTAAAGCGGTCCTTTTGAATGACATATTGGTTAACTCTTCGCCATCTCAGTTGCCAATTTAATGGCCTGTAGTTAATTACACACACACAGATACAAATGCAGACACCCTGCCCACACATACTCATCTTGCAAGGATCCCTTGTGTAGTGTATAAATAGTGTAGCTGAAGTAACATAATCTTAGGATCACATGTACAGTATATTGTCGTGTAGTTGAAGTAACGTATCTTAAATTTGTTTTCTATTTGGGCTGAAGGTTTTGGATTTGAAAAGTTTGGCATGGTCAAAGGTGGATCAGAAAGCAGCAGCGGCAGCATCAGAGCCTAAGACATATCCCTGTGTTGGCCATTCATTGGTAAATGGATAAATTTCTTCTCCATTTCTGCACCTCAATTTGTTGGATGGGCAGTTTGAGATGGTACATAAAAGTTAATAGCTCTGAACACTTTTGAGCAAATTATCTTTTTGCAGATCTCACTGGGAAATAAAATATTATCAATTGCTGGGCGCACAAAAGATCCTTCAAAAGCAGTTGCAGGTTGTGACAATTTGACCTCTTCTATCTCCTTTCACTGTTAACCAAGTAATTGCCATTCTGTCTTTCTACAGTGAGGGAATTTGATCCACAAACTTGCACTTGGTCAAGCTTGAAGACTTCTGGGAAGGCACCGGTATTTTTTCCTTTCCTATACTTCAGTTCATGCTCTACATAGTTTCTCTTCCTTAAAAAATGTGCAAAATGCACGCATGTTTCCTTATTAGAAGCTCATGTCCTAAACTCTTGCTTTAAAATACCTGTTCTGGCAAAGTAGGACCATCTGTCAGTGCACTGGTTACCAGGCTCCTCTAGTAATTGTGCTTGGAAAGAAAGTTGACAAAGTCACAAAGCATGATGTGGTCTTCTGTTGATGCTGTAGTCTTTACTATGTAGCTGGCATTTAGGTCAGCCGTGAAAATTCTGGTCCTGTGATTTCTTCTGGGTATATTTTCTCACTTGCTGTCTCTTGAGTATATGGAACACATTTGTAAATGTAATGTGGTTACTTGGTTATCACTTTTCAGTTGTTTCACTGGAAGCATTTTATAAGAACGCAAAATTTTAGATGTTAATTCAGGATGATTTTTAATGATGAAATCTTGGTAGATTTTGATGGTGGATCTTTGTATCTCATAGATACTGGATACAAAGGAAAAAAGATCATACACGCATTTTTGTATGTTAATGCTGGACTATGTTTAATGATGAATTCATGGTAGTTTTCACGTCAATGTTATTTTAGTTTTTTACATATGTTGCAAGAAAGAAACACAGTTAGCTCTGATTTATCATTTATCTTTCTTCATATAGATCTCACGTGCTGGTCAATCGGTGACGCTTGTTCGTATGAATTTAATAATGTTTGGTGGTGAAGATGCTAAGAGAAATTTCTTGAATGATTTATACATTCTTGACTTGGAAACCATGACTTGGCACGAGATTGATGCTATGTAAGACAAGTAATTATTTGTTTTCCTTTTTACTTGTTAAATTTTCAAGATTGTATTAACTCATTATGATTGCCTGTTTTAGCCACAATGGAAATGGGTTTAGATACATCGTTGTGGAGTGCGAAAATAAATTACTCTATTGTAACTGCAAATGCTTGTTGGCTGTATACTTGCTGTCAAGACATCAAATGCACTCTTGCTTTTCTTTTGTACCTAGATTATGGATAACTTCCTAAAACTATGTATTCTTGTTGCAACTCCTATAGCTGAAAAAGAGGATAATCAGAGAAATTTTTTTTGGCACTGTAGACTATAAAAGATGTAAGGTACCTTTCTAATTTCTGCAGTAATACTCGAAATTTCTCAACACTCTTGTCTTGTGTAGACCAATGGAAAGTGTAATAAATACAAACCAATGCATTTGTGCACTCTCTGCATGGTGAAAGGTAATGTATATCGTCTTAAATTTGTGATAAGACTTTTATCATACAAGCAAAGTTAAAACGAAGTTGGATCTGGTTTTTAAGTCTTCTATTATTGGTCAAGGAAAATCATCAGCTTCATAAATCAGGTTATCAAATCAAGTTAGTTTTATAATTTGTTGGTTGTGGCTTTCTGTGGTATTTGGCATTGTACCCTTGTCAAACTTATAAGCGTTGAATGTGTGCTGCAATAATTGGCACTAGATTCTGTAATTATACGCTTGTAATATCAATTTTCTTTCTGTTAAACAAATCTGCAGAGGCATCCCACCTTCTCCAAGGTCAGACCATACTGCAGCATGCCATGCAGATCGATACCTTTTGATTTTTGGTGGGGGTTCTCATGGTACATGTTTCAATGATCTTCATGTCCTTGACTTGCAGAGTGTAAGATAGTTGTCTTCATTATTCATATGCTTTAATGCAAGCATTCTATAGGAAGGTTATTTATTATCTTCAGTTAATTCTAAGAAAAATTGCTTTCTTGCAGACGGAATGGTCCAGACCAAAACAACAGGGTGTTACTCCAGCCTCACGAGCAGGCCATACAGGCATCACAGTAGGGGAAAATTGGTTCATAGTAGGGGGTGGTGATAATAAGAATGGTATGTGCGCCAAGGGTTTCTGCTTTCTTAGGGGATTTGTACTTTAGACACTCTGCATTGCTTTGTTGTATTTCTATTTGCTGCTATCCATGACGAATATCAGGCGCTTTTGCCACTTGCTCTTTCAGTTTTCGGAAAGAATTTTTTTCTTTTTTTTATTTCATTTATGTTATCTAACCTTTCAGTTTTTGGATAATGTGACTGTTCATTTCTTGAAAGCAAATCGAGCAACAATTGTGATAAATTACCATGTTTAGGGAATATACTTGAGGTCTGATGAAAGTTCAAGTCTATGGGAGCAGTGAATGTTACTCATGCATAACCGCACAACATAGCCAACAAGTATTTCCTTGGTTATGTCTAATCTGGTTCATCATTATCCCTTTCCTCAATGAAAAATGGGTGAGTACTCTGTCCACTCAATTCAAGAGATCCACCGAAGAAAATAATTACTTGCAGTGAGAAAGTTTTCGTTAACAGACAACCATGTTTTAAATCGCATGGAAGAGCAGGAAAATGCTTACGTTTTGTTTTGATCTCTTTGTTTTTGGCCTGTAGTGAACACCATCTTTCTTGACAAGTTCTATGCAGACAGATTTACACAGTTTTCCTACTCTCTGAAGGAAACCACACAATTGTTTTGATTAGTCTATGCTGTAGATAATAAATACACGTTAAGTGTATCTTGTTTCCTCACAAGTCTTGGAATCGATGATCTTGATTATTGCTTTTCCTCTAATAAATATGAGGGCTGTACTGATATATACTTCTTTCAGGGGTCTCTGAAACTCTTGTTCTTAACATGTCTAGCCTTGTCTGGTCAATTGTCACCACTCTACAAGGACGCGTGCCCATTGCGAGTGAGGTGCATTCTTATGTTCAATCTGCATGAAATTGTTGTATGCAAATGACCTATGAACTTGATAAGATGCATTACATGCCATGGAAGTTTCTTCAATAGGTTTCTGCATACTAATTAGCTGGCCAGTCTAAATCACTGAATTAGTAGGAAGATTGTGGACAGAGTATCCATGTGATTACATATGCATGAATTTCGTTAAAAAGTAATAGTCCATATTTTTGTGTGCAAGTATAGACATCTGCTTCAATAAAATCAATTGCTAGGAAATGGTCCAATCTCTGACTGAGTTCATTATGGAGTGCTGATTTGTAGAGGTTATAAAGTACCGCACTTTCATAAACAGATTAGCAAATCTTTTATCACATAACTCATTTCTTTATGCCGTATGCCTTTATATGGTTTGTCTGATTGGATCCTTCTGGAAGCTCACAGAACAAGAACCAAGTATTTATGGATAAAGTTTGGGTTTGTGGTTAGCCTCAAGGATTCCCGAGCCGACCGGCACCGATGGTGCCGGCCGACAAATGTCGAGCCGGTGGGCCAGCGGCACCGACATTGCCCCCGGCTCTGGCACCACCCTTTTTGTCCTCTTGCCGACCGGCACTCGATGGTGCCGGTCGATACTTTATATTGCCGGTCGGCAACATTAGTGGTGCCGGACACCGCAATGATGGAGGCCCGATTATAAGAGGGAGGGGGAGCAGAGCAGAGATCTGAGGAAGTAGAGAGGAGATCGGCGCGGTGGAGAGGAGACTCACCGAGATCTGAGTAGAGAGGAGAGGAGTGGAGAGATCTGAGGAAGTACCTGGAGGTCCTGGACCGCTGCTATCTCCACCGCGCCATCTCCTCCGCCGCGCTGATCTCTCTGATCTCCTCTCCACCACGCCGATCTCCTCTCCACTGTGTCTCCAGTCTCCACCTCTCCATCTCCACCGCGATTTCCTCTCCACGGCATCAAGGCGTCGAGCGAGGAAGAGGAACAGCGTCGAGCGAGGAAGAGGAACGGTGTCTGCGAGGAAGAGGAACGGCGTCGGCGTCGGCGAGGAAGAGGAAGAGGAACGGCGTCGGAGAGGAAGAGGAAGAGAAACGGCCCGCCGTCGGTGTCGAGCGAGGAAGACGCCGATCTCCTCTTTGGCTTAAGCCTTAAAGCCTTAAACCCTCGGTTCCACCGAGTAAAGATATAAAGGTATTAATTTATTTATATTTTAATAGCTAGTTATTAACATAAGATAAGCTATTAACATAACTTAAGTTATTAACATGGGTTAAACTGTTAAAGTATTAAAATATTAGATTATTTCTTTTTATCTCAAGTTAGATATAAGTTTGTTCATTACTTCATTTATATTTTATCATTTCTACTCATTAATTGTTGTTTTCTATCATTTCATCTGGGTATAAAGATTAGTTATTAAATTAAATTCAAAGTTACACAAAGTCTACTGAATTATTTAAAATATTACTAATTTATTTGAAATAGTAATGACTTGTTTTTAATTATCTAAAATACTAAGAAACGATTTTTTGAATAATTTAAAATATTATAAAATCCAAAAATGGAAAAAAATAGGAAAATTATAGAAAATGAGTACTAAAATTGCTGGTACATGTTATAACTTTTCATAACTTTTATTTTAAATATCCTATAATTTCAGTTAAATGGGTTCGAAATCACGTGAAGAGGATATTGGGTGGCAATATGGGGATCCTCTTCCCGGAACAAGATTTGGATGGGTGTGTAAATATTGTGCCATGGTAGGCAAAGGAGGTGGTGTCAGCCGACTAAAGGCGCATATAGCCGGTAATGACTCGAACGTGGCAAAATGTTCAAAAGTGCCTCAACAGGTCAGGGGAAACTTGAGAGCCGAACTTGACAGGGTAAAGGAGGCGAAAAAATCTATGAAGAACATGAAGGCGAACATAGACAGACAAGCGGCTGAATACCCGGTTCGGGATCCGTATGAGGATGATCCACTGTTGCGCGCTGGCATCGAGGCATCCCTCCAGGAACAGTGGGAGGCGGAGGAGATCCAGAGACACAGAGCACATTTCAGACCTTCAACATATGAGACCGGTTCTGGAGCCCATGGCGCCTCTGGCTCAGGTCATTCACCTCCTCGAAAACAAAGCAAAGGCACGTCGATCCTCGGTAGGTTTGGATCAATGAGGAGAGGTGGAGGGAACAAGAGACCAGCCGATGTTAGGGACATGGATCCTAATGCATACCCGAGCCAGGACTCCATGCAGCGACGAATCAACGATTGGAAGGGGGACAAGAAGAGGGAAATTGGTCGCAGCATAGCTCGGTGGTTTCATTTCTCTCACATTCCTCCTTTTTCTGCAGCTAACACATTCTTTCGGTCCATGATAAGCACTATACAAAAGCATGGGCCTGGGATTGAGCCTCCTACACATAAAGAAATAGCCGGCAAGTATCTAGATGAGGAGGTCGCCGAAATGCGGGAATATATTAGTGGCTTCAAGAAACAATGGAACAGATATGGAGTTACACTAATGTGCGACAGCTGGACAGGACCAACGAGAATGTCCATAATCAATTTTCTCGTCTACTGCAATAGAAAGGTGGTATTCCACAAGTCTATCAATGCCTCCGGCGAATTCCATGATGCAAACTACATTTGTCGTCTCATGGAGCAAGTTGTAAACGAAATAGGGGAGAGATATGTCGTGCAGGTAAACTCAAAATCACATATTAATCTAATGCTAAATTTCATTGCGTAGGGGTTGGGAAATTAATAATGTTTGATTATATGTATGATGTAGATTGTCACCGATAATGGCGCAAATTTCAAGAAAGCTGGAGAGATGCTCATCGAGAGGAGGGGGCATTTATATTGGACCCCTTGCGCCGCACATTGTATTGATCTGATGTTGCACGACATAGGCCAACTGAAGAAGATAAAGAAGACAGTGGCACAAGCCCAGCAAATCTCTCGGTTCATATACAACCATCTTCCTGTGCATGCCATGATGCAAAAATACACCGAGGGAGAGCTCATCCGGCCTGGTGCTACAAGATTTGGCACACATTTCATTGCATTGAAATCTATGCAACAGAAGATGGCTGGACTAAAAACTATGTTTGCATCCGAGGAGTGGAGTAACTTTGGTGGATATCCTAACTCCACGGATGGAAAGGAGACATACAATACAATATTGTCGAATAGAATTTGGGAGGCTGTGAATGAAACAATCAAGGCCATAGAACCTCTTTACGCTGTTCTTCGTATGGCTGATATTGAGAGGAAAGCTCAGATGGGTTACCTATATGGAAGGATCGAGCAAGCGAAAGCGGAGATACGGGGAGCTGCTCCAACAGCTTGTGAGAGTATCATCAACATTATTGAGCGCCGCTGGAAGGCACAAATGGGCCGCGATTTGCATCTCGCAGGATATTATTTAAATCCAGCATACCAGTACCGCTACAATCTTGCTACCGAGGATCACCTTTTGCGAGCTTTGCGGAACAGTGTTATCAGGTTAGAGCAAGATGCAACGGCATGCAATTTGGCTATAAATGAGGTATTCTTTTTTGTATATTACAATTTCTCTTCAAGAATTATTTTAAATAATGCTTGAAGACTTACCGTTAAATATGCAAAAATGGAAATCAGGGAATGATGTTCAGAGATGGGATTGGATCTTTCGGGGAGGCCTCGGCTGTAAATGGGAGATATTCTACTGATCCCGGTAAGTGGTGATTTTGTAACTGATTTAATATCGTACACAAATAGCTCCAAAGTGAGATTCTAATGAAATATATTGTATTACAGCTGAATGGTGGATTCAATACGGAGAGTCAACACCAAATTTGAGGAGGATTGCGATTCGCATCCTATCACAGACTGTATCATCTAGTGGGTGCGAACGCAATTGGTCCACATTCGCACTGATTCATTCAAAAGTGCGGAATAGGTTGTCATACACTCGGTTGGAGAAGCTGGTATATGTACATTACAATATGAGACTCCGACTGAGGTACATCACCGAGGATACAGCGAAAGACATGGGGGTTCCTGATGTGATCGACACTGACGTCTTCGGGGAAGAAGATGATCCTATAGTTGATTGGGTGCGAGCTACAAAAAACATGGGTGATCCCGTCTTAGACGAGCCAGGCGATCCACCTCGACCAAATAGGTACATCATCGAGGAGGCAGGGTTGCAGAACATGGATGTTGATGCTTGGACAACACGGAACGTCAGATCTCCATCAGAGCAACAAGGGGCTCCTAATCCTTCTAGGGTTCCTGCATCTTCTGCTCGAGGAGGGACTCAAGGTGATACCGACTCTGATGCAGAGTTTGATCGTCTTATGCATGAGAGAGGGCCACGTGTAGGCGGAAAATCCCAGCAAAGCCAGTCATCCAGACAAAACATAGGTGCACGGGATACCAATGACATGGAAGTCACCACTTCAGCCAGCACGCATCAGTCGAAGGACAATGACAGCACCGATAGTGATGGTGGAGATGACACATGCATCCCTGCTACACAATCTCAGAGAAGGGACGGTGGCTTGATTTTCACAGAGGAGCAAGGATTCACACACGCTACACAAGACGAACACCATGGAGCGAGAGATTCGCGCTTGGTGTACGGGAGGCGTAAAGGCGGCCAACATCGAGATGCTCAGTATGATTACTCCGACATGAGACAGAGTCTCGCTGATGCCAGTTCATCATCCACTCTTCCATCCTATCAGCACCCCTTCCACTCTGAGGAGAGATCCGGTTCTGATTGCTATTCTTCATCACATATCTTTGGAGATTACCAGTACCCAGTGTCAATTCCTGCGCGTCATAGCGTCGATCCCCAGGGCTATGATTTTTATGGCTATCCTCACTATGGTTCATCTGATTCTCAGAGCCAGCAGCCATACTTTTCTGAGCAGTCAGAGCCTCACCGATATAGTAGTTATGGAGAGTTTTCATCAAATCCTCCTCTGCGTGTAGATTTCGGGTACAACATGCTCGAGGAGGTAACTTTTGAGGATCAGCCTATCCGTTTCATGGACCTCATCAGAGAGTTTGATGAACAGCATTCATCACATTCCACATTCCCACAGTTTTTATCGTTTATGCAATCTATTAGGGGGGTCACACTCCATCGACCTTTAAACCTAGAGGATCAATATAGTTGGTGGAGAGCATGAGAATATACAAGTCATAGTATTAGTATGTTGATGTATGTTGCAATGATGTAATGAATGATATAATAAATAGTTCATTATATCTATTATTTATCATTTTGAGTGCCGAAAGATCCAAAAAATCTCTAAATCAATATAGAACATCAAATATATGATCAAAACTCCGTGCCAAACCATAAATGTGGCGTGCCAAACATTTAAAGGCCCGTGCCGGACCGTGCCGGTCCGTGCCGGACCGTGCCGGTGGCAAGTGCCGAGCCGGCCAGGGACCGGCTCGGCGCGTGCCAGCGGCACGGCAATCCTTGGTTAGCCTGTTGCCTTTTCTACTGTGTAATAACACTATCACAGCATTGCTGGGTTGGAAAGTAACTGATGAGCTTTTTAAACTGAGATTTGTGTCCTCGGATGAACCGTAAACTGAGATCTGTCCTCGGATAAACCGTAAACTGAGATCTGTGTCCTATAACTGTAAGCAGCGGTATTTGTGTAGCGTTCGTACAAAATAACTACCGACACTTAGTACAACTAACAATGACCATTAAGCTTAAAGTTCGGCCATTGGCCATTGGCCGTTGCCCATTGAATCCATGTTTTTTTCTGTCCAGAACCAGAATTGATACATTTCCTGAAGCAGTAATCTATCTTGTTGTTGGAAGAAGCAAAATCATCTCTTGCTATTCAAAACTGGTTCTTTTTGTTGCTTGATCTATCTGTAAGAAATGATCAGTAGTCAGTGCATGAAATGTCTGTTTCTTTTGTGTGATCAATATTTTGGAGGTGTCTTTTGACAGGGCCAGAGTTTGGTTCTTAGCTCGTACAATGGGGAAGATTTTCTTGTGTCATTTGGAGGATATAACGGGCAATATAGCAATGAGGTGAATTGAAATTATTTTAATTGGTTGATACCTAGTGCTTCAATGGTCATTCTCTTATCTGATATGCTCTCATTGGCCAGGTATATGTTCTTAAACCAAGTCACAAATCAGATGCACAGTCCAAAATTGTGGACAGACCTGTATCAGATAGTATCACTGCTGTGCTTCCAACTAACAATACGAGTAGGGATGTGGAAGCTGAAGTTGAAACATCTCAAGATGGAAAAATAAGAGAAATTGTGGTGGATAATGTTGACGGAAGACCTACGGTAATGTGACTTGAATCTTTTGTCTCTACTGTCATTGTTAAATTATCTATTGAAAATTCAATAGCATTTAGTCAAAAAATAGCATAGGTTAGATGCTTTGCATAAAGATGCTGCTCTTCATATATTAGAATGTATCATAGGGAAATGCTTCTGATAAAAACTGTGTCCTTTCTTTTTTATATGTAAGAATATTAGAAGTGAAGATACATATGAGCATGGTATAGCAACCCTCAAGGCAGAAAAAGAAGAACTAGAAGCATTCCTTGCCAAGGAACAGTTGCAGACACTCAAACTAAAGCAAGAGTTGTCAGAAGTAGAATCAAGGATTACAGAGCTTACAAAGGTAAGATATCCTTTTTTGAAGAATGGGGTTTTAATGTCTGCGATATTTACTTGTAATCAGCGTTATGCAGTGCTATCTTTATTGAATATGCATTGTGATAGTCCAACGTACATTATTTTTTAGAATCATGCTAAATCCACGTCTATCATTTTTGTTATCATAATCTTTTTCTTACTCTATGAAGTTGTTAATTTTCATCTATCCTTGATGTGTATGTCATGTGGTCCCTATTTCGATATCATAATATTTTTCTTAGTCTATGAAGTTTTGAATTTATATCTATTCTCGATATCTTTGTCTCATTCCAGTGGTCCTACCGCTATCCTATTGTACAACATCATTATTCTTCCGTCTTATAAGCTAACTAGCTTAAGACACTTTGCTGATATTATTCCAGGGAATTGTACCGTATCAGTTAACAACTTCTTATCTGATTGGGTCCGCTTTATGTTTTAGAGCACATTGCTGCTTCACAGCATTTTGAACCTCTCATGTGACTTTTGTAGGAGCTTCAATCTGTGCGAGGTCAGCTTGCAGCCGAGCAGTCAAGGTGCTTCAAACTTGAGGTATGCAATACTTCTGTTGTCAGACCAATGTTAGTGATCAGATTGGTTGTCAACACAAGTTTTACTTTGACGGCTGGCACATGTCGACAAATGTTGTGCCAGTGAGCCACCGGTACTGACATTGGCACATGAATTTGTGTTTTGGTGCCGATTGGCATGAAGTTTTAAAATATTACTATTCCTAGACCAAGTTTCTTTAAAGAACATCCCTTCTACACAGGCAAATGTTTTTATTTGTTTGTGAAACTATCTTACGGACATAATGGAATATTTGATGAACATAGGTCGATGTTGCGGAACAACGACAGAAACTACAGAGCGTGGAAACATTGCAAAGGGAAGTTGAGCTTCTTCAAAGGCAAAAGGCAGCTTCGGAGCAGGCGGCTTTGAACTCAAAGCAGAGGCAAAGTACTGGAGGAGTGTGGGGCTGGCTAGCTGGAACTCCCGAGGACAAGTCTGATACTAGATAGTTTCCAGAGGCTTATTTCATAGGTACCATTGGTTGTGACAATTCAATTCTTTCTTCTTCTTCTTGTTTTTTTTTTTTTTGATAAGGTGAGCCACACAGGCTGAGAAACAGAACAGTTATAAACTACAACCACTACATCATCTCTGGAGGTAGCCACTCACCATCTCCTAGATGCCAACAAAGCTAGATAAGTTAATTCTACATCTTCAATCAACACCATTCGAAATCATATTCTCAGCTCGAGTGATGAAGAAAAACAAGATGGAGTCTAAGAGCATGACCTCCGCCCAAACCCGTCGAACGGTTTCATCTACCACTTATAGGTCACGACCCATAACCCTTGAGGATGTCCACCGCAAACTTGGAGTCTGATTCCGCTCCCCCAACTCGTAAGCCCATTTAACCGTGGATTGAATTGCATAGAGCTTTGCTTCCAACACAGAGCACACCATTGACATGATCTCTCCTCTAGCCCACTAAACCTTTCTATCATTTGTGATCCCCACAACACCTATAGTAGCCTTGTTAGTGTTCCAATCCGTCGAAGCATTCACCTGCACCACAAGGTCTTCTATCCTCCGTGTCTCCATTCTCACGCTCCCATGCATACGGAGGTGTTCTTCTGATAGTTCCTCGTCAACATCTTCTCCGGTTCCCCTTGTCCTGTGAAGACCATATGGTTTTTATTCTTCCATATGATCCATAACCCATAAGCAATCATTGTTTTCACCTTCTTGACGCGAGGCTGTGACCTAGATACCATCAAATTTGCCAAAAGATCCTCCAAGCACTGTCAATTTGCCACTGCTGACCATTCCGAGATAAGAAGATATAGAAGATATAGAGCCTCACACATCTTCCAACAACCAAACAGGGCATGGCCAATCGACTCCGAAACATACCCACATCGTGGGCACTCATGGTCTGAGAACATACAGATCTCTAAAGAACCTCTTTTATCGGCAATCGGCCATGCATCATTTTCCAAATGAACTAGCGGACCCTCGGTCCAGCTGGCAAGCACGATAATGTGTTCCACGTCCAATCCTCCATAATCAGTGACCCTCCACCGCAACTTCGAAGCTTCAACAAATACGTCGAGGTCGTAGACATGGAGCCCGATCCACCAAAAGGACATTTGACCCGATCATTGATCTCCGGACTCAAGAGGTTAATGGCAAGGATGTCCACTGCCAGTGTCGGATGAAAAACAGAGCAAATCTTGTCCACATCCCACTATCCTTCAACCATAATATCACTTAGCACCCAAGTTTCCACACCCATGCCCATAGCAAACATCGTAGGCTTCTTCACCAGCGGCTCCCCAAGCACCTAACTGTCATGGATGACACTGAGTCTACTCCTTCCACACGGAAACCCGTCAAAGCCTTGTCTCATTCCATCTGTAGCCTCACACAACCTCTGCCAATGTACAGAGCCCCTCCGTGCATCCCTGGAAGATGGTAGAATCTCACACGATGCATACTTAGCTTTAGCAATCTCCTTCCACACCGACGACTTCTCATCGAAGAAGGTTGCCATCATTTTCATCTTCAATGCTTTTTGCCAAGTATCGAAGTCTTTAACTCCCAAGCCTCCCGCCTCGTTTGGTAAGCACACTTTCCTCCAAGAAATTGTAGTGACCCCGGGTTTCTTGCTTTGCCACAAAAAATCTTGGCAAATCCTCTCTAGCTTATGGATCACCCCGGCTGGAATATGCGTCATTGTCATCACATATGCAGGGATGGCTTGAAGGATAAATTGTAGCAGGATTACACGATCGGCCTCCGCCAATTTTCTTCCTTGTCAAGACAACACTTTATTGGCTAACTTCCCCACCAAAGGTTCAAAATCAATAGCTGTTAATCTCTTCATAGATAAGGGAACACCTAGATAGTTCCATGCAGTCGTTTCACAAACCCCCAATATATGACGAATAGCCAACCTCCGCTACTCATCAACCATCTTAGAGAAGATATTTTTTTATTTAGAGATGAGCCCGAAGGCTAGGGTACAACTAGCCAGGTAGACCCCTAAAGAGGTTTACCATCAACCATCTTAGAGAAGATGACACTAGACTTTGACGGGTTCATCTCAAGGCCAGAGAGGGCCTTGAAATGCACTAACTTTTGCTTCAACTTCCTTGATTCAAGGCAGGTAGTTTGAGTAACAAAGAGACAGTTGTTCGCACAAAATAAATGTGATAATGAGAAATTCAAATCCTTGAATTGAAGGTCAATCAAACTCGAGGAGGATTCTTTAAGGATCCGCGACAACACCTCTTGCACGACTATAAAGATATAGGGTGATAAGGGATCACCTTGCCTTAATCCACAACTCAATTGAAACCTTCCATATGGATGCCCATTAACAATGACTGCAAACAGTGGCCCTCTAACACAACCCATATCCCATTTAACCCAAGTCTCAGTAAAGTTCATAACAATCAAAACTTTCTTTAGGAAATCCCATTCCACCTTCTCATAGGGGGATCTCAAGTTTACCTTGATCATCATCAAGCTTTTCGTTTTCGGGGCCATGTGCACGGAATTTGCCACCTCCAAAGCCGCATTAATGTTATCATGTATGGATCATCTCGGTACATAAGCCGAATGTTCCAACCCCACAATTCCATCCAAAACCGGCTTCATCCGTTGGGCAACAATAGAGGAGATCACCTTATAGCCTGCATTACAAAGGCTTATAGGTCGAAACTCCTTAACTTTCTTAGGATATTTGCATTTAGGAATAAGAGAGATCATAGTCTCATTCCATGAGAGAGGAAGCCGGCCTATTCGAAAGAAGCCTTGAATAAGAGCAATAAAATCCATGCCAACTACTTCCCAATGCGATGTAAAGAATTCGACAGGAATGCCATATGGGTTAGGACATCTACTCTTCCCCATGCCAAAGATTGTCTCCTTCACCTCCCTAGCCGACACCTCCTCCACCAAAGAGGTATAGGCCCGAGCAGTTCAGAAGAAAAGCCCCAAAGAGGTATAAGCCCATCAAAACTTAAAGAAAACTTATCCATTCCAGTTTGCCCAAGTGGTCAGCCGACTTAACCACCTATAACTAAGTCGAACACAACCCGGTCAATGAGAATCCAACTTACCCAAGGTCACAAAACAATCTATCGTATAAAGTAAGATTTTATGACGTGGTCTATGAGTCTCCATTTATCTTTACACGCTTGACGTGAACACGTGTCGTGAATGTAAATGTGGAAAGGGAGGGGGGTGGGGGGGGGTGGGGGGGGGGGGGGGGGGTTAGTAGAGCACGGGGCCCACCATGTGCACGTTTGACTCAAAAAGGTTGAGAAAATATTTTGCATCAAGCTATTCCTAAGGTCAGGGGAATCCTTGAGATCCAAACCCTACAACTAGGAAAACCACCCACTCAAGCCATTGTCCATATACAACCCATGCTAGACATGGCAAATTATGGGTAAATTACTATTTTGGGCCCTGTGGTTTTCACCATATTTCATTTTGGGTCATGTGATTTAAAATCTTTCAAATTAGGCCCTATGGTTTTGATTTTGTAACAATTAAGGCCCTCAGGC
>OY986965.1:2270023-2294392 GCA_963920575.1 Narthecium ossifragum | reverse complement strand
AATGCTGGTGCTGGTGGTGTTTTCCAAAGTGAGTGGAAGCTACAATCTGGTCAGAAAGATGTCGTAGGGATAAACTTGCCTGGCTCATTTGACGGAGCTGAACCCGAGATGGAGTACTCGACTGTGGTCAGTGATGGCACGGCAGGTAGTTCGGCTAGCTTTGAGCCTATGCGGGTTGACGTCGTGCCGCGGCCAGGAAGGGTTCATCACGATAGCACTATTGGTGGCAAGGTTGTGAAGAAGGAAAAGACCCCGAAACGCAAGCGAGAAGATGGCATGGCAGTTAAACCAAGTGGTGTTGTAGGCGAAATTAGGCTGAAGAAGAAAAGGAAGAGCAAGAATTTGGGCACTGAAACTGGCCCTGATCAGCCTTCAAAGGAATTGAAGATTGGCAAAGCAGGAAAGTCTCTTGGCATTGGTCTCACACAACCACAGTTGCAGAGCAAAGAGGACATGGGTGATGCCCTTATCATCGAACCGGAACTTGATTTGGTTTCTATGGGCCTTGAACTACCCCAATTACTGAGCGACTTATCCGGCCTTGCTTCAGACCCCTACTATGGATCAGAGTGGAATGCTAAAGCTGTGGTCCTCCAAGTCTTCCTCAAGTTCCGCTCACTCGTCTACCAGAAGAGCTCAGTCTTGCCACCTGCTAGCAAACCTGAGACATCAGACTTTCCGGCCAGCAAATTATCTGCTGGTCGATCGCTGAAAGAGCCCGTGTCTGCCAATGCTGATATAACCTTTGCTAAGGAAGCTAGAGAGCTAAAAGAACATTCCTCCTCTTCGAAGTCCCTGAAACCCAGTTTAAAGCCAGATGATCCTACAAGAATGGGAAGGAAACGAAGCCCTTCGGACAGGCAAGAAGAGATGTCTGCAAAGAGGCTGAAGAAATTGAAACAAGTTAAGGCCCTATCTGCAGAGAAGAAGTCGACTTTGAAATCATCAGATGGACAGAAAAGAGATCAAAAGGAGCAGAAGGAAGCTACTGCTGTAACTACTGCACCAGTCAAGACTGCCAAGTCAGAGCTGATCAAGAAGCAAGAAGCACCACCACCTCCAAAGGTAGTCATCCCTACCTATCTGGTCATGAAATTCCCGCGTAGTGCTACCCTCCCATCGGTTGCAAATCTGAAGGCGAGGTTTGCTCGTTTTGGACCGCTTGATGTCGATGGCACTCGGGTTTACTGGAAATCCCATACCTGCAAGGTCTTGTTCAAGTACCGGGCTGATGCTGTGTCCGCATACAGCCATGTCACAAGCAACGACATCTTTGGTCAGATCAAAGTAAGCTACAATCTCCGAGAGGTGGAGGCTTCACCACTGGAACCGTCCGATCCCATGAAGCAACGTGCAGACTCCCGGGCTGATGACATCCTGCAGCTTAGACCTGGAAATGGCAATGGCAGCAGCAGTTCAATGATTCAATCACGTTCTTCATTGTTTTCACAGCAAAGGCAGCAGCAGGGCCAGCTGAAATCTATTCTCAAGAAACCTGGTGATGATATGGGTGCCGCAGTGAAGGAGAGCCAGCGTGTTAAGTTCATGCTGGGCGGCGGCGATAATGACAGGATTGAGCCACCTCCAGTATTTAGTTCTAGCAACAATGGCAGTGGTAGAAGTGAAGGAGGACCATCATCTCTTCCACCACCACTCTCTCCAACAGAACCCTTCATGAGGCATGCAAGATCGGGAACCTTTCTGCCACCGCCGCCAGTTCCACCTGCCCCGCCTATGCTTCAGGATCCTCTAATGCACTCTTCTCGTGCACCAGACATTCGCCACTTCCTACAAACGCCAATGCCGCTGCCGCCGTCTTCATCCCAGCCACCGCAGCGTTCATCATTTCCGCCTGCCATTCCTGAGGGTTACGAAAACCAACAGCCGCATCAATTCGCTGAACCCCTGATTCATGGCAATTCAAATGCAAGGGTTAGAGCCAATGTCAATGTTGATATCTCTGACAGAATGTTAAGCCTTTTGCTGAGGTGCAATGACATTGTGAGCAATGTTTATTCCTCATTAGGCTATGTACCTTACCATCCATTATGAGATAGATTGAAGACATCTTCTAACAGCCCCACCTCTGCCTTATCTTAGCAAACAAAATGAAAGCCCATTCAACTCCTGTGTGCTGATAGAGATACAGAGAGAGAGAGAGAGAGAGAGAGAGGAAGAGCTGATGTTGTTATATCATATGATGTTCTTAGTTATGCTCTGAAGAAAAAATTGTATGGATTTTGAGCTTAACTTCGCCTTACTCCTGCTTGTGTCTGTGGAACTGAGAATTGGGGGTTTGCTTGCATGGTGGCATGACTCCCAAGTTGCATCAATGTCTTGTATCACCTCAAACTTCTTTGATTGCATGGATTGAATGCTGCTTTCCTCTGCGAGGGTGAAGAAAAGATAACAGGAATTCCTGCAAAACATACTAGGATGATGGTGGAAATATATCTCAGAGAAAGTATCCACAGGTCTATATAGAGATCCAACAGCATATAGATATATGCGAGTATTATGGAAATTAATCTTTTACAGCCTGGTATAAACATGGAGCTTTATGATGGTGGATTTGTGAATTTATTGAGGACGATCCTAATGGGTCAACAACACCTTCTGAGAAGTTCTAGCCGTCCTTTAAAGGAGAAATCTGGATTCCTCTCGAGATCGGCCGCTGATTTTGACCAACAATACGAATCTTGCTATTGGATGAACTCATTGTCACTTTTAAAGGGATTCCTCACCCTTACGTTACCCATCCAAGAAGCCATCTCCTCTACTGGCTCATCAAAATCGAGTTATAGCTTATCAGTTTCTTTAGTGATATATTTAATATTTCAAATCCCGAATTTGATTTTTTTTCTCTTCATTTGCTTGTAATTTTCTACCCATATTTATTTGAAAAATTATAGGATTCTTTATTAAAAAACTATCTATATGATAACTATGAACTACCACTTGTTAATAATAGTAGTAGTAGTAGTAGTATCGCCCCCGCGTAACGCACGCCCGGGCTGCTTCCTAAAAATCCAATAATAACCCTCATATTTCTATGAGCGATAGTAAACTTGGAATAATAACGTTTCCTTCGCCCACTCTTAAACCGCGTATGGAATATCGTGCTTTATACCAATCTCCAGGAAAAAGCTTATCCGCGTTAATATCCTATCCGAACCTTCCTCGGTTCTGGCCTTCTGCCGCTATCCCCGCTCTATATAACCCCTCATCTCTTCTCCGAGGATAAGTCCAAGAACCTAACCGATTCGAATCCTAGATTTCTCTATTCTGTTCGTCACTCGATTTTTCGCAATTCCCAAGAAACCCTAACCCTAGATCTCGTTCTCCGAGCTCACTGAAAGGGATCATGGCGTACAGGACGCTGGAGATGACGCTGATCTCGGCACGGGATCTGAAGAACGTGAACACATTCTCGAAGATGGAGACCTACGCGGTGGCCACCCTAGACGGCGACGCCCGCGCCCGGCAGCGCACCGCCACCGACCGGGACGGCGGGACGAACCCGTCGTGGAACGCGACCATGCGCTTCCAGATCTCCGCCCGCGATGAGCCGTCCCGCCACGTCCTCCACATCCTCCTCCGCGCGGATCGCGTCCTCGGCGACCGTGATATCGGGGAGGTCCATATCCCGCTCAAGGACCTCTTCTCCACCACCGGCGACGCCGCTAAGAACCCCCAGTTTCTTAGCTATCAGGTTCGTAATACCTCTTCTGGCAAACCTCGTGGCGTTCTGAACCTTTCGTATAAGCTAAGCGATGCCGCCTCTGCCCCCGTGTCGGCGGCGCCGCCACAGCCTACGAAGATGCACGATTACGCCTCTGCCGCCGCCTACCCACCTCCACCTTCCGCCTACCCACCTCCGGCTTCCAAGATCTCAGATCCCGCCGCCGCGTATGCCCCAACGGCATACCCTGCAACAGCTTACCCCGCGACGGCGTATCCACCACCGGAGAAGGCATCGAAGGCCGATTACCAAGCCACGCCATACCCTGCCGGTTCTAGCGCTCCCTACCCTCCGCCGGCGAAGGACTCGAAGGCCGACCAACCCGTGACGGCATATCCCGCCGCCGGCCCGGCGTATCCCCCTCCGCCCTCATCATACGGCTACGGCTACGGTGCACCACAGCAACCTGCATACGGATACGGCGCCCCGCCGCCTCCACAGCAGCCGTACGGGTACGGGCCCCCGCCGCCGCAGTACGGGTATCCCCCGGCAGGTGGGTACGGGTACGGAGCGGTGCCACCTCAGCAGCCTCCGAGGAAGAACAACAACCTCGGGATGGGGCTCGGCGCCGGCTTGCTCGGTGGAGCCCTCGGCGGTCTTCTGATCGGGGATATGATCGGCGACGCTTCCGGTTACGATGCTGGATACGATGATGGTGGTGGTGGATTCGATTTCTAGTCTTATTAAACTTCAATAGTCACATAGATTTCCTCTTGTTTCCTTTTTTTTTTTCCCTTTCAATTAAGGCTATGTATAGTTTATATAGGGTTTTTTTAGTTTCTTCTGGTTTTGTGTAATTTTTCTTTTTTCTTGATGGGAAATCTTGTGATCTCTTGCTTGTGTGACAAATCTATATTGAATTTTTTTATTTTTTTCTTTTTGTTGAAATGTTGGTGGGCTTCATTCATGGCTTGTTTTGTTTCGATGCGTTTAAAAGAGAAAAGTTTGTTGAATTTAAATAGTAGTTAATTCTAGATTTGATGCTCTCTCATCTTGAATTGGAGCTTTTAGGATATAGTTTTCTTGTAGAATTTTAAAACAATACTCCAACAAACTCGAAGAATGCGTCGATATCTGCATATTATGTGGATATTTTATTTATAATGGGCAGGTTCTATATTGGTTGGAATTTTCTAGCTACTTTTCTACAAAGTCATGTCTTCCATTGAGGTAGGTGTATTCCTGATCAAAAAACATATATGACTGACTCACGACTAGTAATATATTGTAAGAAAGATCAACTAATCCAATAATAAAAGGTCCTCTTTCACTGTCTAATTCGAGCTAACGTCTTCATCATACGCAGAAGTTATCTGTATTATACTCTTTTGGAAAAGTTTCAAATTTCTCTTTTAGTGCGTGTCTACTCTCGAGTTTTTTTTTTTAAAAATTCATTTGTGTTTTGATTTATCAGTCAAGGGACATATATGTGTTTCTTTACAAAATAAGTACAAAATATAATTCCCGATCTAAATTACTCCTGGTCAACTCAGCTTGGTTGCCACGTCACCCATCCACCCTCCGACTCCCATGCGTCCGTCCACCGTCGACATCGCCCGGCCTCTTCTCCTCTCCTCTCTCTCTCTCCCGCGCTCTCATGCACGCCGTCCTCCCTTGACGTCACCCCGTCCACTGTCGACGTCGCCCGGCTTCCTCTCCTCTCTCTCTCTCTCCCGCCGGCCTCTCTCTCTCCCGTGCTCCCATGCACGCCATCCTCCCTCGACGTCGCCCCGTCCACCGTCGACGTCGCCCGGCCTCCTCTCCTCTCTCTCTCTCTCTCTCTCTCCCGCCGGCCTCTCTCTCTCCCGCGCTCCCATGCACGCCGTCCTCCCTCGACGTCGCCCCGTCCACCGTCGACGTCACTCGGCCTCCTCTCCTCTCTCTCTCTCTCCCGCGCTCCCATGCAAGCCGTCCTCCCTCGACGTCTCCCCGTCCACTGTCGACGTCGCCCGACCTCCTCTCTCTCTCCCGCCGGCCTCTCTCTCTCCTGCGCTCCCATGCACGCCGTCCTCCCTCGATATCGCCCGCCCTCCTCTCCTCTCTCTCTCTCTCTCTCCCGCTCTCCCATGCACGCTGTCCTCCCTCGATGTCGCCCGGCCTCCTCTCCTCTCTCTCTCCCGCGCTCCCATGCGCGGGTCCTCAGGGTCATGCTCGCCGCTGAGTTCTACATGCAGCCGCCGGGCGACTCGTTCACCCGGCGGTCCACCTTCGACTTGGACTTGGCCGGCCGCGTGCCGGTGTTCTTCTCGGGCGACTCCTTCACCCGGCGGCGAGCATGATGTCAGCATTTAAACCATTTAAATCATTTAAATCATGACGTCAGCATGTTTTGTGTGGGCCAATGTACACAAAACATTTCTCGAATCTCCTCCATCCACTCTCTCTCTCTCCCATGCATGCCTCCCGCACTCCCATGCACGCCGCCCGGACTCTCTCTCTCCCATGTATGCCACCAAAGGGGAGCGCCAAGCTCCCAACCGTGAGGACGGAGCTTGACGCCGTTGCGATCTCCGGCGAGGACTTGGGGCAGGGACGCGCGCCGGCGATGGATCTCGGGGCAAGGGCTGACAGTGGTTGGTCGGGATCGGGGTCGAAGGTGCAGGGGATCGGGATCGAGATTGGAGGTGAGCGGGTGGCGGCGCATGGGAGAGCGCGGTTGGCATGGGAACCCGCCGGTGGCAACGAGAGAGAGAGAGAGAGCGCGGGTGGCATGCGAGGGCGGGGCATGGGAGAGCGCGGTTGGCTGCGCGCATGGGAACCCGCGGTTGGCGGCGCGCATGGGAGCCCGTGGGAGGCGGCGCATGGATCACGTAGGTGGACTGGGCAACGTCGAGGGTGGACGGGCTCCTCCTCTTCTCTGCTTCTCTGGCTCCTCCTCCCCTCTCTCTTTCTCTCCTCCCTCCTCCTCTGTTCCTCTCCTCCTCTGTTTCTCTCTCTCTTTCCTCCCTCTTCCTCTGTTTCTCTTCTCTTTCCCTCCCCTCTCTCTCCGTCAACGGCGACCTCAACCCCCGAGCTCCATGGAGATAAGGGGCTGGTGGTGGAGTGGTGCTCACAGGTGAAGGTCCTCTCTCACTCCTCCGTGGGGTGCTTCGTGACACACTGCGGCTGGAACTCGACCATCGAGAGCGTGGAGTGCGGCGTGCCGATGGTGGGGGTGCCACAGTGGACCGACCAGACGACGAACGCGTGGCTGGCGGAGAAGCGGTGGGGGACGGGGGTGACGGCGGAGGCGAACCGCGACGGGGTGGTGGAGGGGAGCGAGCTGAGGAGGTGCTTGGAGGTGGTAATGGGGGAGGTGGAGAAAGGAGCGGCGATTAGGAGTGCTGCAAAGATGTGGAGGGATGAGGCTCTGGAGGCGCTCAGGGATGGAGGGTCGTCCGATCGGAATCTAAAGGCTTTGGAGGATTTGATTGCCAGCATGAGAATGGATGAGCTCATGCATAGTAACATGGTTCTAGGATAAGATCGCAGTATCAGCGTGTCTGTGTGTGGGAACTTATTTATCCACTTAATTATCTCAAGTTTAGTTCTCCTCGTTGTATTTTTCTTTTCTTTTTGGCTCAATTAAGGAAAAAAAAGCAATAAGATTGCAGTATCTTATATTTTAATCAGTTTGGACTTGGGGCGGGGACTTGGCACGCGTCCCCGCCCCAAGTCCTCGCCGGATATCGCAACGGCATCAAGCTCCGTCCTCACGGTTGGGAGATTGGCGCTCCCCTTTGGTGGCATGCATGGGAGAGAGAGAGTCCGGGCGGCGTGCATGGGAGTGCGGGAGAGAGAGAGAGAGTGGATGGAGGAGATTCGAGAAATGTTTTGTGTACATTGGCCCACACAAAACATGCTGACGTCATGCTTTAAATGATTTAAATGGTTTAAATGCTGACATCATGCTCGCCGCCGGGCGAAGGAGTCGCCCGAGAAGAACACCGGCACGCGCCCGGCCAAGTCCGAGTCGAAGGCGGACCGCCGGGTGAACGAGTCGCCCGGCGGCTACATGTAGAACTCGGCGGCGAGCATGACCCTGAGGACCCGTGCATGGGAGCGCGGGAGAGAGAGAGGCCGGTGGGAGAGAGAGAGAGAGGAGAGGAGGCCGGGCGACATCGAGGGAGGACGGCGTGCATGGGAGCGCGGGAGAGAGAGAGGCCGGCGGGAGAGAGAGAGAGGAGAGGAGGCCGGGCGACGTCGACGGTAGACGGGGAGACGTCATGGGAGGACGGCGTGCATGGGAGCGCGGGAGGGAGAGAGGAGAGGAGGCCGAGCGACGTCGACGGTGGACGGGGCGACGTCGACGGAGGACGGCATGCATGGGAGCGCGGGAGAGAGAGAGGCTGGCGAGAGAGAGAGAGAGGAGAGGACGCCGGGCGATGTCGACGGTGGACGGGGCGACGCATGTGAGCCGGAGGGTGGATGGGTGACGTGGCAACCAAGCTGAGTTGATTAGAGGTAATTTGGACCGGAAATTATATTTTGGACTTGATTCGTAAAGAAACACAAATATGTCCCTTAACTAATAAATCAAAAAACAAATGAATTTTTTTAAAAAACACTCTCTACACTCTGATTACCTTGATTAATAGCCTATTTCATATCACTACAACTAAAACTATGATCATTCCACTGCAAAATAACCAATTTACCCTTGTAATTTTCTGAGGATTTATATGAAAAATGTTTGTTTGAAAGTAAAGTATATTAAAATGCTCATAAAATAAATGATAATTTTGTCACTTTGTAAATATGATTATTTCTCATCTCTCTCTCTCTCTCTCTCTCTCTCTATATATATATATATATATATATATATATATATATATGTTGTTCATATCTCCGTTCAATATTAATCCAATATTTAATTTTCTTTTTTTTATATATTTTTCATATTTGTGTGTTCCGATGGAGCGGTCGGAATTGGTGGGGAGCTCGGATGGGGCCGTTGAGGTCATGGGAGGTGGCTAAAAGGGATAAGATGACATGGAGTAAGAGGTTGATGGTGATGTTTGGAGTTTTGACTTTCTCGGAGTAGATGCCAGAGATGATCTCGTGTTCGTTGGTGTTGGTCGGAGGTGGAGAAGGTGCGCCGAGTGGTGGTAGCAAGGAGGGGGGAGGCGAAAGTCGTGGTGGTGGCTGCCGACGGGATGGAGGTCGATGATGTTGCTTAGAGGTGGGATGAAATCGCCGGAGATAGGTGGATGGCTGGGGCGGGGTTGGGGTAGGATTTGCGACAAGAGGACGTTGGAGTGTATGGTGTTGGGTCGCAATGAGGTGCTAGGAGATCGTGAGGGTGAGGAAGAACGGGTAGAGGGAGAGAGATAGAGATGGTGAAAGGGTTGTTATGTCTTTTTGTTAAACTATTTGGATTTAATGTCTTAAACAAATTTGGGTAGACTTAATGACAAATTAGGGGTATATTTTGGACCCTTGGCCCTATTTATTTTGGATGGTATTTATACATTTGTTGTCTTTATAAAAGTATATGTGCAATTAAGACTTTTTAAAAAAGGTATATATGCCAAAACGTACAAATAGTTTTATTACAAGTTAAGGTCATTCTTCTCACGAGAGGACTTATTTTCTTGGAGATGGTATATGCCATGGCATATTATGTGATGATTAGCTGTTGGCATTGTAGACTATTAATTATTAGGTGAGCCCCGGTGTCACCTGACATACGGGTATCCACTCATCCCAACTATCCTCCCTCCTTTTTTTATACATTTATCACCTTATGTCATGTGTGTGTATATATATGACTCAGACAAATGGATAATTCATCTTATTTTATATATATACTAGTGGTATTGCCCGCACCCTGGCACGGTCCTTTAAGTTAGACTTTATTTTTCTAATTTTCAAACGAACGTGGATACTTATCTCTTGGGTGAGTGGTATAGTTATGGATAGTCACGAAGTCGTATGGTTATGGATAGTTATGAATTTGTATAGGTAAGGAAACTTCATATAGCTAAAGGAATTAGGCATATACATATATAGGGGGGGGATAATGCATAACCGCAACCCTCCCTTATATAAGGTTGATAATGAAGGGCACAGTGATTTTGGGGGTTGAATTAATTATAATGAGCAAATGAGGCTTTGGCTATGAAAATCTTATAAATCTCAAACAAAAGAATTTTTCATCGACATATATTTGAATATTTAAATTTGATATTTCTTATATCTCTATTAGGTGGGCCCCCTGTGCCACCTGGCATGGGTAACCACCCACCGTCCACTATCCCTCTCTTTGTCTCTTTATCTATTTACACCACATATGTGATTGAGATATATGACTCGGATGATAACTCATATGTCACGTTATAAATGTTATTTCATAAAATAAATTCTATTTAGGCCACAAATCGGCGCCAATTTGGTATAGTCGTTGCACCTGCGATTAGTACTGCACTAGATTTAATACGTCTATGGCATTTTGATTCCATATTGGTCTCACCAAATTAGTTTGGGTCATTGCACCTAATTTAGCGTTGCTATGTTTTCATAAGGTTTATCACATTTTAATTCTATGTTAGTCACAGATGTGCGGAAATAATTCAAGAAATGATGTATAGATTCTGTTTTAGATGCATGCAGTACATCTCTCACTCATCTCTCGTCTCACAATCATACAGTTTAAATGTTGCCTTACATCGGCGTACACCAACCCAGAGTCATTTTCCTTTGGTGTTTTTGTTTCTATCCAGGTGCTATAGCAAATTGTGTTGATCTTGTGAATCATCCTGGTTCTCAAGTAAATCTGGTACCTAATTTAGAAACTGGAGGTTCAATATACTCAAGGACGTGGCCGTGAAGATTAGATCTCCTGTGAAAATTGGCCATGCATATTCGAGTCCATATAACTTGTGTGAGCATTTGACCATCATACCATTAACAGCTGCTTGACGTTAGGATGGCAGCCATATCTTCGTCTGCCAAGCCACGCGCACTTAAAATCTTGACTTCCTAAAACAAGATAAAAACAAAAATCAAGATCAGGTAAAATGTCCCAATTTGTTGATGGGTGCCACGGACGCACAAAGTATTTTCTTCTGACAAAGTTTTCTTATGCTGAGCAATGAGTATATCAATGATCAATCCATCATTTTATAAGCTGTAAAAGCTTCTTATTTCTTTGACTTAATAACACCTTTACTATAATTTTCCTTCAAGATGGGGCTATCCGGTTCTGTAGCTGTCTGTGGTGCTTTTTATATATATATAATATAAAATCAGTTTTTATGATATGCTATATGAATTATAAAACTATGCACACGTGACATTCACACGTGACATGCACTGATGCACATGTGGCATATGATTTTAACCAAATGAAGAGAGAGAGAGAGGATAGTGTGAGGGGGGCCACGGGAGTCATTTCGTGAGTCATATGCCATGTCATAATCAATTTCTGACGTGACGTACGCGTGACGTAAAATTATTTTTATAAGGAGAGAAAAGGGGTGGGTGATTAGCGTGCCAGATGACACACCTGGCATGGAGTCCACCTAGTATATATATATATATATATTGCTTGGATGAGCCTCTCATATGGGATATTGAATTTGTTTATCTCATAAATTTTTGATACGATATATTTTAAGGTAATAAATTGTTGCAAACATTGGCATTGACCCAACGAAAACAAAGTCAATGGTACTATAATTCATGCATGACAGTGGCATGCTACTTAACTGAGCACCTAGCCACCTAGCATCGTATGGTTGCCGGCCACATGCTTATATTGAGAAGAGCTATTGGAATATTCTCTTATATGCTCTAAAAAATCCTCCTTTTTACATAATTAAAGGCTAAACTCCATGCCCGTCTCAAAACTATAATATGTTTAAAGTAAATGGTACCATAGGCAGTGATGGCAACGGGATGGATTGAGGCGGATATTGGAATATCCGTCCCCGTCCCCGCACTCCTCCACCCATACCCGCACCGTCCCGTCTCCGCGTGGATAATGGGAATTGCGGACCATAACTGTCCCCGCGGGTACGCGGATATTACTCGCAACTCACGGTTATCCGCAAAACCTAAAAAAACCATTTAATCAACATTCAATCTCTAAAATCTAAATCTAAATTCACCAAATCATTATCAACATTCAGTCTCTAAATTCTCTAAAATATATATATTAACTCTCATGTTGTACAAAATTAACAAAATTACTCATGTGATAATAGACTACAATTACCCGTAATATATACATGTAGACAGCGAGTGTTTGAAATGAGCCATGCAAGCTAGAAGAGTTAGAATAATCATCTGTTTGCTAGCCAGTAATGCCATCTATGCTTTCTAAGATTCTATAGATCTCTAATGTTGTATATATCATGATACATAACAAATTAGATCTCCATCCAATTCTCCACTACAAACTCCTCTAGTCTACGCTTCTTTCAGACAAACACAAGAAGAGTCACCACCGCCACCGCCACCGAGAGGAGCCCTCCGGCTGTGACTCTCACTCCGGTGCGGACGATCTGCAAGGAAAACAAGCATCCATCGATCCCTGGAAGCATTCCACGTCACAATCTTCGCCAACCCATGGAACTCACAGGCCCTCACGTCCTGATCCTGCAACTGAAAGTAGACGTTGAACGCGTACGAGAAGGTCCCAGTGCCGGACAAGAGAGAGACAGAGTTAGATAGAGAGTTAGAGTTAGGAGTGGAGGAGTGGACCGGACAACTGGACAAGAAAGAGGGAAAGAGAGGAGAGGAGTAGAAGAATGAGAGGGATTGGGGGCTGTAGTGGTGAGAGGGGGTGGTGGAGAACTGGAGATCGACGAAAAAGGGGCGACGGTGATGGGGATCGGGATAGGACTATAGGAGGAAGGGAGGAGGGCTTGGGGTAAGCCCGATGCCGATGCCGACGCCGCCGTTGAATTTGGGAGGTCGGCGATGGTGAAGACGCAAGAGGGGGGCGGGGCTCGAGGGTCTCAGGGTGGAGCGGCGAGCTTGCGAGGGTGGAAGGGGCGGCGCTCGAGGGTGGAGAGGGAGGGTGGAGCTGCGAGGGTGGACGGGGAGAGGGGATCGCAACGGAGGGTGGATGGGGAGAGGGGATTGCAGCGGATAGAGAGACTGAGGGAGATTGAGGGCGACGTCGAAGAAGTTGCGAGGGTGGCGGCGATGACGAAGAAGCTGGAGTAGTGGGAGTGGAGTGGAGTGGGTGAGGGGATCGCAGGCGCAGCAGATAGAGAGAGCAGAGAGACTGGAGTAGTGGAGTGGAGACTTGGAGTGGGTGAGTGGCGGCGGCAGTGGAGAGGTAGGGACTCAGAGACGACAAATTTAGGGTAAAGTTGTGCATATATATAGGGGTATTTTTGTAATAAAGTGGTGGGGAGGGGCGGATATGCGGGACGGATAGCGAGGCGGATATTATCCAGTACCATAATCCGCCCTGTACCTGCACGGATTTTAATTTTGTAAACCATACCAGTATCCACGGGTAAAAAATCTATACCATACCCGTCCCCATCGGTGCGAATCGACTCGGTTATCCAGCGGTGCGGTCGATTTTGCCATCTCCAACCATAGGCCATTAAAATCTTTTGTCATGCAAATACAAAACTATGCTTAAATTAGCAATCGGTCCTTTTAAACAAATATTATGAAGTTAGGTTAGGTTAGGTTGTGGAGTCCTTGAATAGAAAAAGCAATTGCAGACCCTGCGATAGCTGATCGTGGCCGTCGGTATGAATCTACGGTGGATCAATAAAAGAAACGAACTTATAGATAGGATATGTGTGTGTCCGTGGAGAGAGACCTGAGGAGCAGAAATGGAGGTCCAAGTGCAGACATCCAGAATCATAGCCTGCAGCTCTCCTGAATCTTTCGAGCTGCCATTTACCATCTTCGATCGCTTGGCCACGAAATACCACACCCCAATGTTGTTGGCCTTCAGTGCGCCGACTGCCACCAACGAAGACATCATACAAGGGCTGGAGAAAACCATAGCCAGCTTCCCAACACTCGCTGGCCAAATAGTAGAGAAGAACAACCACCATCCAGAGTCCATTCTCGTAGGCGGCGACAGCGGAGGTGTGTTGCTGGTCGAAGCGACGGTGGCGTCAAAGTTGGAGGACCATCTGCCTCTCGAGCCGTCGCGGGACTTATGGGGATTGCATCCTCCGGTCGTAGGAGCTGTGCGTACGCTCCAAGTCCAGCTCAATCGCTTCCAGTGCGGTGGGCTCTTGATTGGAATGACCACCGACCACCACGCCGCCGACGGCTGCTCCATTGGCTCGTTCGTCGTCGCGTGGGGACAGATGACTCGTGGGATCACCAGCCACCCCTCACCTACCTATGATCGATCATGGCTCAAGCCGCGGTCTCCGCCGAGGTGCGAGTTCCAGCATCGGGGTTATGAATTTTTGCCCCCGTCACCAGATCTTGTTGGCGTTGACTTTCCTAAGGATCCAACTGACGTTGAAATTGATAGGATCTCCAACATGAAGCTGCACTATTCTTCAGAGTTCATCGCTACCAAGCTAAAATCCCGGATGCCGGAGAAGTATTCAACCTTCGCGACTCTATTAGGCCACTTATGGAGGAAGATTACGATGGCTCGCGGGCTCGATGGAGATCAGCAGACGTTTATAAACGTCTCGGTTAATTGCAGGCCAAGGCTACGTCCTCCTGTTCCTAAAGAGTTCTTCGGCAACTTGGTGCTCCCGGCGTGTCCCAGGGCGAAGGCGGGGCAGCTGATCCAAGGTGGCGTCACAGAGGCTGTGAGAATGGTTCGAGAAGCCGTCCGCGCCATTGGAGATGACTATATCCGGTCATTCATGGATTTTGGGGCTTTGCATGGGGAGGATGAGGAGGATCTTGTGCCAAACCACGAAGCTTTCGGCAACTCCATGTTTCCGAGTCTGGAAGCGGATAGCTGGCTAGGGTTTGGGTTTGAGGAGGTGGATTTTGGAGGTGGAGGAGCCCTGCGTGCATTCTGTCCTACTTGGTATCCTGTGGAAGGTTTGGTATTTTTCTTGCCCACAATGCATGGAGATGGGGGAGTAGATGTCCTTGTCACGTTGCTTGAAGAGCATGCCATGGTACTGAAGGACACTTATCTGTCACTGGATTGATTAATTAGCTTAATTACCAGGTCTTTGGTTCATCTATGTTCATGTTTAATTCTGTTGGTATACTCTATAGCCACCCTATGTATTTGTTGTAGCCACCCTATAGCACACCCCAGCCTCCCTATAGCACATCCTATGTATATGTCTATAAATACCTTGTAAACTATGATCTGAGACATGTGTGGAATACATTTCTTCTTCATCTCCAACATGGTATCAGAGGGTTTTTTTTCGATCCACTCATCCACCCATCTGTGTTCTTGATTCCGGTGAGAGGCTTCTGGATGCGACCCCTCCGGCGAGGGCATCCTGCTCAAGTACGCCGATGCCGGATCGCTTGATGCCATCCTCAGTCGCCGCGGCCCCTTCCCGGAGGCCGCTATCGCCTCCGTAGCCCGCCAGGTCCTTAACGGCCTCGGGTATCTCCACGCCAATCGCATCGCCCACCGGGACCTCAAGCCTGCCAGCCTCCTCGCGACCTCCGGGGGCAAGATCCGGATCTCCGACTTCGAATCCGGCAAGATCGTCCACCGCCGGCTGGAAATGTGCCTTTCCTTCGTCTGCACATGCGCCTACATGAGCCCCTTCCCCTACGGCCAGATCTCCTCCGCTGGTCGCTGATCCGAGCTCCCCTGTTCGCAATCTCCTCCCCTGGAGCTCCCCTGTTCGCGTCTTCATCTCCTCCCTTGGAGCTCCTTCGGCGTCTTCCTCCCCTTGGATCTCCCTCCGGTGCCGCTCTTCTTCTCTAGCGCTACCCGTCCCTGGCGATCTCCTTCGCAGGAGGGTGTCTCGACAAGTTCTTCTCCGGCACGAGTTCCTTTCTAGTGGTGGCGTGCGACCAGCTCTAGATCCGCGGGCTTCTTCTTCCAGCGTCTTCTCCGCCCACCACGACCCCTTCCTTGCTCGCGGTCTTCTCCAAATCCAGCGATAGCTGCTTCTTTCCCTGCTTCACCGTGGCAGTGCCTTCACTCTCGGTCGCAAGAGGACATGGCCAGCGCTTTATCTATCACCAAGGATGTCACTCAGCCGATCACTATTATTCTTGATGGCTCCAATTAGGGTAAATTACATTTTTAGTCCCTCAACTTTCATCGAAGTAACATTTAAGTCCCTAATCTTTTATAAGTTTCAATTGGGTCCCCGCAGTATCCTTTTCATCACAATGTGGGACATCGGCATGACGTTGTCTCTATTTTTAACGACTGAGGTGTCACGTGACCGCACATGATGGATGCCGTGCGGATGGAAGTAACATTTTAGTCCATTAACTTTCATCGAAGTAACATTTTAGTCCCTTAACTTTCATCGAAGTAACGTTTTAGTCCCTTAACTTCTTTCACGTGCGGTCACATGACACCCCAGGCATTAAGAATAGAGATGGCGTCAGGCCGATGTCCCACATTGTGACGAAAAGAATACTGTAGAGACCCAATTGAAACTTATAAAAGATTAGGGACTTAAACGTTACTTCAATGAAAGTTGAGGGACGAAAAATATAATTTTTCCGCTCCAATTACAATGCATGGTCTACAACGATGCGTATGTGGCTTCGTGGGCATCGGCTTTGGAGTTATGTCACTGGTGATAAAAGCAAACCGGAGAAAGCTGCAACCGAAGAACAAGGTGTTTTTGACACCCGTCTTGCTCATTGGGAGAGTGCACACTATAGGATCATTTCTTGGTTCGCCAACACTTGTGTTGTCTCTATCAGTATGACCTTTGGCCGTTTTGACAACGCCAAAGATGTCTGGGATCTCCTGGCACAACGGTACAACTCTACTAATCTCTCTCAACAATACCAACTTACTTCCCAACTTCATCGTTTGCGACAGACACCAGGACAGTCTATCTCAGACTTTTTTTCCCAGATGCATTATATTTGGGATCAGCTTTCCTTGTGCAAGCCTGAGCTTAGTAATCCGACAGATGCCAGATCATTTGTCAGCTATCGGAATAGCATGCGTCTGATTCAATTTCTGATGGCTATTCGAGATGACTTTGAGAATACTCGTGCCTCGTTACTACATCAATCCCCATTACCCACCTTGGAGACAGTATTAAGTGAGTTGATCTCTGAGGAGACACGCTTCTCCACTATGAAACTGCCCATCACAGAGGCAGTTTTGGCTACTCCTTCTGCACCTCTTATTACTCCTGCACCGGCTCGTCCCCTTTCTTCTCCGTGTATTCAGTGCAACTACTGTAAGAAGTGGGGGCATAAAGCAAATGAATGTCGCAAACGTCTTCGTGATCGTGGCCAGAGAGCTCCCTTCCAAAGGACTGCTGCTGCTGCTCATACAGAGCCATCTGATGTTTTTTCTGTCTCTCCATCTGCACCTCTCTCTGCTACTAAGGTTGAAGCCCTCATTCACCGGGTTCTCTCTAAGACCAATCTTTCTGCACTGTCCACCACATCATTAGGTAATTCCACTTGGCTTTTCGATACAACATGTTGCAACCATATGACTCCTAATCCTTCTCTCTTCACCTCGAAGCATGCATTGTCTCCCTCCCCAACTATTTACACTGCTAATGGCTCTCACATGCATGCCAGTCATATTAGTTCTGTTTCTACCTCTCGGTTATCTATACATGATACTTATCTTGTTCCAAACCTATCCTTAAACTTATTATCTGTTGGACAACTTGTCGACCAAGGCCTTGAATTACATTTTTCTAATCGTGGTGTTCAAGTACAGGATCCGCGGACGGGTCAGGAAGTTGGGACCGGCCTTAAGATTGGTTGTCTGTTTGAGCTCACCTCCTTGCATCTTCCAGCACCTGTGTTTGCTGCAACTCCATCCACTTCACCATCTACTACTCTTCAGCTTTGGCACTCTCGACTCAGTCATGCTTCCATACCCCGCCTTCGTACTTTGATTTATCATGGTTATCTAGGTTCTGTTAGTGGTGAGTCTTTTGATTGTATGTCTTGTCAGCTTGGAAAACAATCTAGATTGCCTTTTAATAATAGCACCTTCATTACTTTAGCTCCTTTTGATTTAGTATTCTCTGATATTTGGGGACCTACTCCCACACCCACCATGGGGGGTTCATGCTATTTTGTTATATTTGTCGATGATTACTCTCGATATACCTGGCTTTTCTTGTTACGCAAACGGTCTGACCTCCCACAAACCTATATTGATTTCCACAATATGGTTCAGACTCAATTTTCATGAACAATTAAAGTCTTTCGCTCTGATAATGCCATGGAATATCAAGAGTCCTCTTTTCTTCATCATCTCAAACAACATGGCACAATTTCCCACCGCTCTTGTCCTGGAAGCTCTCAGCAGAACGGGCGTGTTGAGCGCAAGCACAGGCACATCTTGGATACAGTTCGAGCCCTTCTGCTCTCCGCTTTTGTTGCCGAACACTTTTGGGGTGAAGCAGCTCTTACTGCAGCTTATACAATTAATCGCATGCCTTCACCCACTACCAAGGGAGTGCATGTTTTGTTCACCTTCAACCACATGAGTATAATAAGTTACAACCTAGATCACGCTTATGTTGTTTTTTAGGCTATGGCATCGAACATAAGGGTTATCGTTGTTATGATCCTATTGACCAGCGTCTTCGGATATCCCGTCTTGTTACCTTTTGGGAACATCGGTCCTTTAGTAGTATGGCCTCTTTTCCACCTTTGCTATCCAGCCATATTCCACTCTTCACAGATGTCTCTGTGGACTTGCTACCAGACACGGGTAACCTTGACGACATGGTGGTGCACTCTAATGAGACTCAGTTGACAAGCCCTACCGGTGCTCCTGGTTCTTCTGCAGATCCTCCCACTTCACCTCCTGCACCTCCTCCTCCTGAGACTGCTCCCTCTACCCTTCGCCACTCTACTCGGGTAAGAGAGCTTCCTTCACATCTTCATGACTTTCATTGCTATGCTACCCTAGCTACTTTACATGAGCCTCCCAACTACTGTGAGGCCTCTTCTAATCCTCTTTGGCAGCAAGCTATGTTCGACGAACTTGATGCTCTTACCAAAACTCATACTTGGGATCTTGTGGCTCTTCCTCCTGGCAAGAGTGCAGTTGGGTGCAAATGGATCTACAAGATCAAAACTAAGTCTGATGGTTCTGTGGAGCGGTACAAAGCCCGTCTTGTGGCTAAGGGATTTACACAGGAGTATGGCATTGATTATGAGGAGACCTTTGCTCCGGTTGCTCATATTACTTCATTTCGCTCTCTTCTTGCAGTAGCATCTGTTCGACAATGGCCCTTGTTTCAAATGGATGTGAAGAACTCCTTCCTGAATGGGGATCTGACTGAGGAGGTTTATATGCAGCCTCCTCTAGGATATCCACATCCTCCTAATACTGTTTGCCATCTCCGACGTGCATTGTATGAGCTCAAACAAGCCCCGAGGGCCTGGTTCGCCAAGTTCAGCTCTACTATGACACAATGCGGATTTTCCTCTAGCTCCTATGACTCCGCTCTTTTAACTCGACGCACTGATGCTGGTCTAACTATTTTGCTGCTTTATGTGGACGATATGATCATTACTGGTGATGATCACTCTGGGATTCGAGAGCTTCAACAACTTTTGTGTCAACATTTTGAGATGAAAGAACTTGGCTCTCTTAGCTATTTTTTGGGACTAGAGGTATCTCATGCTTCTGACGGCTACTATTTGACTCAGGCAAAATATGCCTCTGATCTCCTATCTCGTGCTGGTCTTACTGACTGCAAGATAGCTGATAGCCCTCTTGAATCCAATATCAAACTTCGGGCTACTGATGGCAAGCCACTTTAGGATGCGGCTCTTTATCGGCAACTTGTTGGCAGTCTTATATATCTCACAGTCACTAGACCTGACATTGCCTACGCGGTTCATCTTGTCAGCCAATTTATGACTGCTCCGCGCTCTGTTCATTATGCTGCTGTTCTTCGCATCCTACACTATGTCAAGGGCACTATGTTTTTGGGACTTCACTTCTCTTCGCACACCTCCTTAACATTGCAGGTCTATTTTGATGCTGATTGGGCGGGTGATCCTACTGATCGACGCTCCACCACTGGCTTCTTATTCCTCTTGGGAGATTCTCTTATCTCTTGGCGGAGCAAGAAGCAAACTGTTGTTGCCCGCTCTAGCACTGAAGCTGAGTACCGGGCTCTCGCCGACACCACTTCCGAGCTTCTGTGGCTTCGTTGGCTTTTACATGATATGGGTGTTTCCTTGCAATCCAGCTCTCCTATTTATTGTGACAGCCAGAGTGCGATTCAGATTGCCCATAACAATGTCTACCATGAGCGCACCAAACATATCGAGATCGATTGTCATTTTGTCCGTCATCATTTACAGGAGGGCACTCTTTGCCTTTGTCCAGTTTCCTCTACGGCTCAACTAGCCGACATATTTACAAAGGCTCACCCTCCTGGGCGATTTCGTCTTCTTGTTTCCAAACTCAAGCTAGTCTCCTCATTACCACCTTGAGTTTGAGGGGGGATGTTGGTATACTCTATAGCCACCCTATGTATCTGTTGTAGCCACTCTACAGCCACCCTATAGCACACCCCAGCCACCCTATAGCACACCCTATGTATATGCCTAAAAATACCTTGTAAACTATGATCTGAGACATGTGTGGAATACATTTCTTCTTCATCTCCAACAAATTCCTTTCAGATTTCAATTGAATAAGAACATTTGGTTTATCAAACTGGGTATTTAAATTCTCCAACGGGGAAGAGATGTTGGAAGTGTTGTTGTGAGGATCTGCTATATATGTTTGCAAATTAACTTTTGTTGGTCGATTCGAGATTGCAAAAGTCGGCCAAAGTTGGTGAAGATCATTTCCCATGAAAAACAACTCGAAAGTCCAAAAACAATGCAAAACATGTCCCCGTCAATCCAGATTTTAGTTTGGATGGTCGATTTAAGATCGGAAAAGTTTCAGCCTCCACCAGTAATATCTTATCTGAAGTGTAGGATTTGGATCATTGTTGTTGGATCTATACCGAGACTAATTTTACTTGGATTAGACAAGTAGAGTCCTAATTATATTGGGATACTTGAGGCCAATTCTCTATAAATACATAAAGTTTTAGGGTTTTTTCCAACGAGTGTATGAGACGTCTGCGACGGCTCCTTTCTCTTCTTCTCCATCATCTCTCCATGTGTGAGCGCTGGAGGTGATGTTCGATGAACGCGAGATATAAGCCCTGTCTGATCCAGGATACGGTAGAAATCGCTTCCGCCAATGCGCATAATCCAACATTGGTATCAGAGCAATCATAGGGCGCTCTTTTCGTATAATATTCCCCATCAAAGTTAGACTGATCGCCTACAACTCTGCGCGACTGCACCGAGGTCTCTGCCAACGGATCCAAGCTACGATGGTCGCACGGCGAGAGCTTCGGTGCGATAGGGAAGACCACGACGCCATCGGCCACGCGCACCGGCAACGGCAGCAGCTGCAACAACGCCCAAGGGCACCGCGCCGCTGCAGGAAGCCACGCCCAAAGGCTGCACCCATGACGGAGTCCGCGCCCAAGGACAGCGTCGGCGCAGGTGGCCGAGCTTAGATCCGTTGCGGTGGCGGCTTGACCTAACCTAGGGTTAGATTTTGGATCGCAATGGAGAAGGTGAAGAGCTAGCGAGCTCGGTGTCCACGACGGATCCGACCCGTTTAGCTTTAATATGTATGGTTATTGTTGTCTAATATTGTATGGGTTTTGGTTTCTCAGGTATAATTAACTAGTAGGCACAGTTGTTAGTCACATGCTAGCGTAAAATTAACATTTATATTATTACAACCCTTTCAAATTAAATGCTTATTGCTAATGGTAAAATTTTAACAGTGAAAATAAAACGCCTGAAATTATTGACATGATGGCATATGAGAAAAATCATAAGAAAGTTTGGTTTAATCCCTCAAAAAAGGTCATCTTTTTATTATGAAAACACCCAAATTAAAAACCCAAATAAAAAATAAAGCCTTACTCCATGGGATTCGCATTAAACAACGGTCTATCACCAAGTACTTCTTGGAAGGCTTCCCAATAAGGGCATACTGGTAATCCTCATCGATATAGAGCACCCAATAGCCCCCAACCACCGGTATCACCGGGAGGAAGGGCGGCATGCAGAACTTGACCTTGAGCTTCCCCTCGATGTAGCTGTGCTTGTCGCCGCTCCAGGTCTCGTTAAGGATGTGAACGGTGCCGTCACCGTTGAGCTTGTTGGTGGCGCGCGTGTCCCAGCCGTCCTGCGCCTAGAAGGAAGTGATCGATGCCATCTTGTACCACCACCCCATGTAGCGCACCATGTCCAGCCCCCACACCACCATTCGGCTTTGTCAAAGCTGAACCCATTAAATATATATGTGAGACCCGGGGTTGATGAGATGTGAAAAGTACACAAGTTAACCCCTTAATTTACCTTTATTAGTCTTCGAGCAAGGTATTTCTAATAATCTTCATGGTATTTCAGGTACAAGAGCCTTCAACAGAAGTTAGATCAACTTTGGAGCGTAAACGAGCCTATTCGAGCACATTTAGGTACATGGGTCAACTTCAAAGATTAAATTGTACATTCTCAGGAAGAATCAGATAATGTGCCATATATCATTGGAAAGCTCTGGAAGTCTAGTTTCTGGAGAATTTTACGGTTCATGATTCCGAGTTTCCTAGATGAAGTTATGGCATTTTTCGTACCAATGCGCAGTGCTGAATGGCAAAAGAGATAATATGCAGAAAAGAAGATCGATCCTCTGTCTATAAAGGATCGATCCTTTTTGCACATTTTTCAGAGACAGAACGCAACATTCTCTAGGATCGATCTCCATCTACTAGAGGATCGATCCTCTTCGGGGCACAGCCAGAACTCAAGAGGAGGATCGATCCTTTACCCTATAAGGATCGATCCTTTTGTGCCAGCCGAGCAAAATCAATGGTCCAGATCTAATCCGAGTGGGAGATGCTTGGAGGCTATAAATAGACCCCTTTTGGGGGATTTTGGGGATTCTTTTTGGACAAGAAGAGGCTAAGGAAAGGGGCAACCCCCTTAGGCAAGGAAGGGAGCTCTCATCCAAGAGGGAGGAGATTGATGAAGAAGAGGAGGATCCATCTCTTCTCCATGGTTTCTTCATCGAAGATGAGTAGCTAATCTATCTACCTAGTGGAATACCATGATGTTTTAGGTTTTTATTATAGTTTTCTTTGGATTTGGATGTTGTAATCCTTACGAGACAAGTTGTATGGATCTATTTTTCATTTCTATACCTTTGTAGTTGGATTCTAATGTTGGATGGATGGATTCTTTGGTATGCATAAGCTAGAACCTTGTGCCCAATAGGTGTTTGTTGATATTCCCCAATGAGTAGGTTGTGCTAGAATCATGACCACTTGTGTTGAAGGGAGTCTTGGCTCTAGGTTAGGGACTTGGTTGTGCTAGAACCACTCCAATCCACATCTAACCTAGCATCTATCCTATCTTTTGTAGTGTTTTGGATTCGAGATGCTAGAACCACCTCGATCCATTACCATATTCCATACAACCCGATTCCTTGCGATGAGATGATCCTAACCCGACTTCTCGTTGGCGATGATCGTAGCTAATCCCTCGATCGCCGACTTTCTAGCATACACCTTTTGCGACGGATAGTCTTTAACTAGTTATTCGTTAGCGACGACCTTTGTTAGCCGCAAGGTAGTCGATATTGTAGTGTCTCGATAGGATTGCACATCTTGATCCATTAGAAAGCTATGATTGAGCCTAATCCGGATTGGGATTCCCTAGGACCTCTTTCTATCCATTAAATCATTTACATGCTTTCTTAGATATCATATCCTAAAACCCAAAACCATTTTTTTTATTATCCTTGTAGGAACACTTAGATTGAGCTTGGTAATTTAATTGTTTCCTTACGCATTCCCTGTGGATTCGACTCGGACTCACCGCTAGCTACTCCCAAAGATAGTTAGTTAGTAGTTCGATTATAAATTTCTAATTTTGATCGGGCGCGTTAAGCCGCGACACTTTCCACGTCCTATCAGGGGTACCTAGGTGTCGGTGTTCGCCTGGAGGCCGTGTGGCCGAACTAGGTAACCGGGTAAGCAACCCCACGTAGATAATAAATATATTAGTAACCCTTATAAGACACAACGCATTTTAAAGCCGTGATGGCAGTAATCCGTCAAAAAACTCCAAGGTTAAGCGTGCTTGCCTTAGAGCGGTCCATACACAACGTGTTTTAAAGCTGTGATGACAGTGATCCGTCAGAAAACTCCAACGTTAAGCGTGCTTGCCTTGGAGCGGACCCGGGATGGGTGACCCACTGGGAAGTTTTTCCAGGTTTCTACGGTGAGCCAAAAACGGACAATATTGTATCGGGTGTGGCCCTCGGGTGGATCCTGGTCGGAGCCCGCAGGCCCTGGACGGCGAGGGCCGTTATATATAGGACAAAAGGTTCCTATTTCTTTGACTTATCAACACCTATACTAATTTTCCTCCAATGTTGGGCCCTATCCGGTTTTGTAGCTGTCTGTGGTCCTTTAGTTTTGGGCTCAACTAAAGGCCAAAAAAAG
>OY986965.1:2247074-2269823 GCA_963920575.1 Narthecium ossifragum | reverse complement strand
TGAGAGTGGATGTGACTTTGAATCCGGATTCGATCGGTTTGTTTCTTAAAGTAAATATTCATGTGTTTCAGAGCGCTATCAGCCCCTTAAATTATATTTGATATCTGTAGTATATGTGAGGAAGGTCAGGATTTATTTCCAAAGAAATCCGACGATTCTGATTCCATCTATTGGGTTTCGTAATTTTTAAATAAAAAGATTTACGTCTCTAGATAAATGGATATTGTAAATCTTCACTTTCGAACAATTGCTCAGATATTAACCAACTTATAAATAAAAAAAAATTATAATATCCGTGTCGTAGGCACGGGTATTTACTAGTATATATATATTACTTAGATGAGCCTCTCATCTAGATTATTGGATTTGTTAATCCCGTAAATTATTGCAAACATTGGCATTGACCCAATGAAAACAAAGTCAATAGGCAATAGCAATAAGTTATGGTACTATATTGCTTAGATGAGCCTCTCATCTGGATTATTGGATTTGTTAATCCCGTAAAATATTGCAAACATTGGCATTGACCCAGTGAAAACAAAGTCGATCGCAAATAAGTTATGGTACTATAGTTCATGCATGACAGTGGCATGCTACTAACTTAGCACCTAGCACGTTTGGTTGCCGGCCACTTGCTTATATTGACAAGAGCCATGGGAATATTCTCTTATATGCTCTAAAAAATTCCCCTTTTTACATAATTAAAGGCTAAACTCCATTCCCATCTCGAAACTATAATATGTTTAAGGGTTTTTTACATATATATCCTCAAAAAAATTTCAAATTACGTATTTACCCCTACATTCTTCATATTTTCATATATACCCCTGAAAAGTTCAAAAATCTCAAAAATACCCTTCCGTCTACTTCCGTCCGGTTAAGTAACCTAACCATGGGGTAAACTCTAACCGGGCTGGGTAAATTTACTTAAATACCCCCCATCACGTATCTAGGCTTTAATCGGGCATATCCTAAATAATCTCCCGCGCGATCATTAACAGTCCTAAGTTTTCATATGTTCCTACCAGATAAACACAGTGATCACCCCCTAGGGTTTCCTCCGCGCTCATCGATCGGCTTCACCGACGTCGATACCCGTCGATCGGCTTCACCGCGCCCATCGATCTTTGCACCCATTCACCTCTCTTAGGGTTTTCTACGGCTTGCCTGACCTAAATTGAGAGTGCTATGGATGATGATCTTGCTGATATGTACGTTATCAAGGGACCATTGCAAGAGGGATGCAACCCTCGAGTCCAAGATAAAAGGTATGTTACAGTTTTGTTCTATGCATGGGTTGAGTACGATGCAATATGAGTGATGTTTTTCCGTCCGGATGTGATGTTTTTTGAGTATGTTTTTTGGATGAGCACATTGCATTGGTTGAATACTTCATCACTTAGTTCTATTGCATTGCAAGAGGGAAAGTTATGGATGATGATGTTATGGAAGATCCCCTTGCTGGCTTGTATGTTAGCCCACAGGAACCATTGCAAGAGGGATCTATCCCTCGAGTCAAAGAATTCAGGTATGTTGCAGTTTTATTCTATGCATATTTTGTTGAATAAATTGGCTGAATGTGCTCCATATGTTTTATGTAGCAAGTTTGTTTGTTGAATAAACTGGCTGAATTGCATTGGGGTTCAGAATGTTAGAGTTATTCGCTGTTATTAGACAACTGAACATGCTTTGAATGATCATTCTGGCTTATTTTTCCCTGTTATTAGAGTGGCCCAAGCTTCATCAGAACCAATGATGGAAATCAAATTATACCATTTTGGCTTTTGGAAAAGTCAGGCCAAGTCTGGTACGATGCAATATGAGTGTGGTAAGACAAAGACAATAAAGGTGCATCCAAGTCGATCTACATTTGAGGAGCTAAAGGGAGACATAACAGCTATCTGTTCATGGACCTTTGGTGCCCAGTTGCACATGTCATACCTGATACCAGGAAGCAATCCAAGGCATTATCATCATGTTCACAATGATGAAGAGTACAAAGGGATGATTCTGCTTCATGAGATCTACTCGAAGAAGGTTGTCGAATTGTATGTAGAGACTGGCCAAGCAAGTGATTTGTATAGCAGTGCAAGGGCCACAGCTAGTGCCACTGTGGAGGCCATGGTAGATGTCAGAAGTGTGGCTACTGCAGAGGCTACTTCAGAGGGTACAACAGAGTGTACAGCAGAGGCTACTTCAGAGGGTATAGCAGAGGGTACAGCAGAGGCAGCTACAGCAGAGGCAAGTACAGGGGTAACAACAAATGCTAGTGCACAAAGTGAAGGGAATGGTAAATCAGTTGGTCAAGCACATGGCACAACTAAGGGCAAGGCTACAGCAGAAGTAAGAGCAGAATGCAGTGCAGAAGGCAAAACTGGTGCTAAGGCAAAGGCTAAGTCAAGGGCTACAGTGACTGAGTTTGCAAGCTTTTTTGATGACTGTTATGGATCAGGGGAAGCTTATGTAGAAGATTTTGAAGAAGACTGGGAAGAAGACTTGGGCTTTAGGTCTGGGCATCCTAATGCAAACCCATTGACTGAGGATCCAGATGGCATCCAAGATGAGGCAGACTATGTTACTGATGATAGTGATTACCACCCATGCAGTGACAGTGAGGATGATGAAGATGATGTGCATATGGAGGAGGACAACATTGATGAAGTGCCTACATATGAAGGGGTCATGGGCAATGTTGACATGGAAGATCCCAATTTAAATGTGGGTTCTAAGTTCAAAGATGTAGACCAACTCAGGCTTGCACTTAGGCAGCATTCCATCAAGCATAACTATGAGTTCTTTATAAAAAAGAGTGACAAGAGCAGGGTGACTGTCAGATGCAGAGATCTTGACTGCATCTGGAGGATTCATGCATCAAGACTTTATGATGGGAAGACATTTGAGGTCAAGACAATGAAGGGGGATCACACATGTTTTGGCCGCAATGCAGCTGGAGGGGAGATGGCCACTTCAGCATGGATTTCAAGTAAGCTTACCCAGTTGGTGGCAGATAATCCAAAGGTGAGTCCTAGGGACATAAGGAAGCTCATGTGGGATCAGTATCAAGTCAGAGTCTCATACATGAAGTGTTGGAGGGGCAAAGAGCTTGCATATGAACAGGTACATGGTAACATAGATGATTCCTTCAATGATGTTCCTAGCTTAAGAGAGGAACTGCTTGTGAGAAACCCTGGAAGTGTGATTGAGTATACAGAGGGCCCAGATCATACCTTTGAGAGATTCTTCTGTTGTTTCAAGGCATGCATGGATGGGTTCATTGCAGGATGCATGCCTTTTTTGGGTGTTGACTCAACCCATCTGAAGGGTAGGTATCTGGGTCAGCTAATGGCAGCTACAGCTTTGGATGGTAACAATGGGTTGCTTCCAGTTGCTTTTGCTGTGGTTGAGTCTGAGTGTGGGAATGCATGGAAGTGGTTCTTTGAGATGTTGTCAATAGCTATGGATGGTAGGGTTAATGACTTGACAGTCATCTCTGATCAGGACAAAAGCATAAAAGAAGCTATGCAAGTGGTCCTACCTAATGCAGAACACAGGATATGTATGCGGCACTATTACAAGAATTTCCGGAAGGTGTTTCCAGGAGATAACTTTGAGACTGCTGTGTCACTATTACAAGAATCCAGAGCTGAGGTGACATCTCCTTATGATAGGAATGAGGTTGACCTTGAAAATCATACATGCAGTTGTAGAAGATGGTAGTTGTCAGGCATGCCTTTTTTTCATGCTGCAGCAGTAATAGGTCAAGCAAGGAACCCAAATTGGGAAAGTTTTGTCCACGAATACTTCAGCTTGCAAAGGTATATATAAGTAACTATACAATATCCATGATTAAATAACCAAACTTTGACCTGCAGTTATATGATGTGATACAGGTACATGGCAGCTTATGAAGGGTTCATCAGTACACTACCAGATAAAAATCAGCGGAAAAAGATTGATCTTGGCTATACCTTGCTTCCACCCCATACAAAGAGGCCTAGAGGCAGGCCAAAGAAGAAGCGCATCCGAGGAGCAGATGAGAGGACAAAGAGTAAAAGACTACGTAGGTGCTCAAGATGCAAGAAGTGGGGCCACCATCAGAACACCTGCAAGGAACCTTTAGTTGGAAGAGTTGAAGAAGATGGTGAAGGGTCTCGAAGTCAGGGGTAAACATTTTGCTTTTGATGGATTTTTTATGTACCAGTTGAATGAATATGTTAATGGGCCTGAGACTGGATTTTTTATGTACCAATTCATGCAGGGGTGCATTTGGGACTGAGACTGGCAGTGGAGATGCTAGAGCCAGGGGTGGTAGAGGTAGAGGAAGAGGCAGAGGCAGAGTCGGAGGAAGAGGAAGAGGTGGACCTAGGGGTGGGGGGGAAAGAGGAAGAGGAAGAGGAAGAGGAAGAGGTGGGAGAAGGCCAACAAATTCTGATGTAGGGCAGATGTACTATAGGTAAGTACTTAGTATAGTAATTGACAATTTACTAGTGCTTGTGAGTTTGACAATAAAATCTGAAACTTTGGCTACATAATTGACACAGTCAGCCTGCAATGACCCCTCATGGACTGGGAATGGGCCTTTATACACCTGATGACACAGCTCCCCGAGCCACGAGAGTTAAAGCTGCGGTCAAAAGAGGAAGAGGGAAAGGTAGGGGCACAAGAGGAGGTGAAGGCATGGACACAGGAGCAGGATGAGGCATGGCTGGAGGCACACAGTAGCTGGCCCAGATTCTTGCAACTATGTATTGACAAGTACTTGTAATTTTTTGAACAATGTATGTCAGTGGAGGAAATTTGTGTTGGAACAGCTATCTGTGTTGTCAGTGGAGGAAATATGTGTTTGAACAATATGGATGGAACAATGTATGTCAGTTACTTATTTGTTGTTCTATATTTGTCAGTGGAGGAAATTTGTGTTGGAACAGCTATCTTCAAAATACTCTATGTATTGACACAGTTACTTTTTGCAATTGAAACAATGTTGTTCTATATCTGTCTTCTCTATTTGTGTTTATAACACATGTATGTCAGTTACTTCTATATTTGTGTACAGACTCAAATGATTCTGGGGCAAATTTTGACACAGCCATGTTACATAATTCTGTCAAATTAAAGTGTTACAGACTCAAATGAAATACAGGAGTACAATTTGTAAGATCAAAACTGATTTGATCAGACATATTCAAGGGAAGCCTGGTACATACTCAAATGAAATACATGTATACAATTCCTAAGATCAACATTGTTCCAATTGCAAAAAACAAAGCACGTAGCAAAAGAAACATCTCTGCAGCAGATTTCTCAACTCGTTCCATGATGATCAGTGATGCAGACAGACTCTCTTCATGCGATCCCATCCTTCTTATCAACAACTTCTCCAATTCTTTTACTTGATGCTTCAATACACTTATCTGATTAGAAACATTCAAGGCCACAGATGATTGCTCGGATGTTTGCTCGGATGATTGCTCTGGACCATCAATCCACATGAAATAGCCACATCCCCTGTCATACTTGTTCTGAAACGTAAACAAGCCAAAACTTGCATTATGGAAAATTTGATTAATTTATCAGATTAAGCTATCAATACAGCCGAAATGTACCTTATAGTTTGGGCAACCATAGAAGCGCCTCCCTTTGCTGTGATCTTGTCCAGATATACAAACAGGACATGGCTCTTTGCAACCGCAAAGGATGACCTTGCAATCAAAGCCGGGTGAAGCTGCTGGAGAAGATGGCCCGGATGATGCTCATCTACTATTCTTCCTCAGGGCCATGGAGAAGTAGGTCCCAAACCCGACGGATCTTCACCGGAAATGCGAGGCCTTGCACGGATTTTGAGTCGTGGAGGCGATCTGACTTCGTGGGCGAGCTCGATGTCGGCAACAATGGCGTATTTTGAAGCATAGGGCTCGAAGAAATGAAGCAGTTGAAGGATGCAGGGGTTTAAATGAGGGTTTGTATGCAATGGTACTCCAGGGGCAAAGCCGTCTTTTCCCCTGCTAACGGTAACGGCGTTGGGAATATTCCCACTGGATTCCACGACAACTAATCCGAAGGGTATTTTTGAGATTTGTTGAACTTTTCAGGGGTATATATGAAAATATAAAGAATGTAGGGGTAAATACGTAATTTGAAAGTTTTTTGAGGATATATATGTAAAAAATCCTATGTTTAAAGTAAATGGTACCATAGGTCATTAAAATCTTTTGTCATGCAAATACAAAACTATGCTTAACTTAGCACCTAGCACGTATGGTTGCCGGCCACATGCATATAATATGTTGGGTTGTGGAGTCCGAAACTCTATAAGAATTTTACGTAAAGGCCCTTAGAAAAAGTGATAGTATTATTCGATACTGAACTACTACCGTGATGTAAACACAGTGGTCACAAAAAATCCAAAATGTTGGATATTCAGTTCAAAATACAGTGTATTTAGAATTTTAGATGGCGATGGAGTGTGATGATGGCAGAGGCGTTTTAGAAAAATAAAATAAAATATGGGGTGTATATTGTAAAAAATGTGATGAATGTAGAGTTACCTTTTTAAAATAACGCCTATATTTTCGAGTAGTTTTGTAATATTTAATATTTTTTGTGGAAGTTTTACAATATTAACCCTAAAAGAGTCTCCACTTGTCTATTAAACGAGTGCCTCGCTCCATCGTCATCCCTGAGCGCTCACAACTCTAGAGAGAGAAAGAAACAGTTTTAGAGAGAGAGAGAGAGAGAGAGAGAGAGAGAGAGAGAGAGAGAGAGAGAGATGGGTGTGAAGGTCTACGGAGCGGCGCTGTCCACGGCCACCGCGCGGGCGACGATAACCATGGAGGAAATGGGTGTCGCGTACGAGCTCGTCCCGGTCGATCTCCGCACCGGTGAGCATAAGCAACCCGCCTTCCTCGCCCGGAACGTAAGCCCCCCAAATCCCCCTCCTAACCTGCCTTTTCTTCTTGATCGAGTTATTGATCGCTATTGGTTACCCCTGGTTTCCCTATGCAGCCGTTCGGGCAATTGCCGGCGGCCGAGGACGGCGATATCAAGCTCTTCGGTGAGTTCTCTAGCCACCGCTGCCGTCGTCTACCTTAAGTCTGTGACAATCGGACGGCTGAGATTTGCAATTTTCGGTGATCTCGAGTCTCGATGGGATCGAAAGGGAAAAAAAAAATGATTGATTAAATTCTAACAATTAAAAAGATCGTTTGGACCACTGAATAATTTTTTTCCATCTTTGTAAATCCTTCAGAATAATCAGTGATTAGCCCATCCAAATTCTTTTGTAAAAAAAATTCTGGGAATAATTAAGCTTCTTTTTTTTATTAATTCATCCAGACCAACTTGCATATAAATAGGCAGACCGTAGCTAGCTTGACTTGTGTGCATTTAGATCTGGCATCCGATCAAACTAATAAGTTAATTTATTACAGAATTATTTTTAAATATAATCTTCAACGGTTGTCGTGCTCTTTTTTATCATATTTTTAAATATAGCCTTTGACATGGGCTTAGAGTGGGCAAACACTCGTATTATTCCTTGCTTATAATTGGCTATTTATTTTTCAATTCTCCAATCAACGTCTCAAACTATTTTACACGTGATTTTTTATGAGGGGGAATTTGCATTTTGATACCTATAGTCGAGTGTAATAATAGTTTCCTACCCTATAGTTTGAAAAATATAATTTATTATCCTACGTTTTATGTTACGGTGCGCTTTAGAGAGAGCCTGACCCTATAACGGCGTTAACTTTCTTGATGGAATACCGCGTTGACACTTGAGCGTCTTAAGGAAAGGAGTTGGTAATAAGCTTTTTATCCGACGAGGAAAGGAGAGATGGAAGCGGGGGGAGCATGGCGGCTAGGGGTGGCAAAACGGGCTGACGGGTCTGGTTCGGATCGGGTCGAGATCGATTATCTCGACCCAAAGGCCCAACCCGAACCCGACCCGTTTATTAAACGGGTCGGTTTTGCTGACCCGAACCCGACCCGTTTATAAACGGGTCAACCCGAACCCAACCCGCCTGAGCCGTTTAATAAACGGGTTGGGTCGGGTCCGGTTCACAGCGGGTCGGGTCAAAGACACTATTCCAACATTAATTTTCTATTAAAAATATCAGTTTATAAGTTAACGGGTCACGGGTCGAGTCATGGGTCGGGTCACGGGTCGTTAATGGGTTGGGTCACGGGTTACGGGTTACCATCCTCAACCCGAACCCGACCCGATTATTGATGGGTCGGTGACGGGTAAACCCGAACCCGACCCGCACCCGAATACCCCAAACCCAAACCCGCTAAATTCGGGTCGGGTTCACGGATTAAGGGTCCAATTGCCACCCCTAATAGCGGCGGAGGCGGGGATGGAGGGGTGCTGTCGAAGAGTAGCAGCGGTAGTGGCACCACGAGTGTCGCGCCCCGACCCGCGAAAGCCCAACCGGGCCGGGCGACGCGAACCGGAACCTAACCAGCGCGGAAAAAGAACGACGAGGGTTCCCTCTAACCTATTGGTCTCCCTAGCAATTCTCCAAAAGCATCCCCAAGAAAAAAACAATATTATAAGCAAAACCTCGAACCTCAGATTAAGAACTCAAGTGTTAATATACAAATCCTCGGAGAGGGGAAGATTCAAAATACATCATCACTCCCGTAGGAGACTATCTAACATAGGTATAAAAGCAAGAAACGATCACCACCTCTCAAAGACCACCAGGCGCCGCCGCATCGCCGACCAACTGCCCAGTAGGGGCCACAGAAGAGGAACTGACGCCTGCACCTGCAAAACGCAGCCCCGGGTAGGTGTGAGCACTAAGCTCAGTAGGGATCTACACTACGACACACAGAAGGAAGAGGGAAACGCAACAGTGTCGCCCTCAAGTAGGATCTGGGTGTATACAGGGGTCCCATAACCCCACCGCGTGTCCCTGGTGCCCAGGAGTAGCACTCAGTAGCAGGAACAACACTGGCGACAGCGTCTGCAGGAACCCGACACTGCAAGGTCAGCACAGTGGGACACCGGCTACACCTCAACATCCGACTCAAGGCCGACACGACCTCTACAATCATCAAGTAACCAATGAACCAGTCATCTAAGCCTATCATTGAATTTGACTGGACACTACAATTCAAACCGGGTCCAAGCTACCCAACCCCGGTCCTAGGGCTAAGTCCGAGCTTCCAGCCTCGGGACGGCGACCCAAAGATCACCCACGTCCTAACCAATGCAACTAATGCACACAACAAAAATGCATGCTATGACGTACACAGAAATAACAGTTTAGGCATGCAACACGATGTCAAACATTATACAAGGGCCAGGCGCAGCACACTGCTCGCCAAGAATGAACATGCCAATCACAGGGCCTACTCTGATATAATAACATTTATATAAAGCGATAAAAGCAACCCAATTTATCAACTTTAAGTATATGATCTATAACCTTCGGAAAATCATAATCGTCAATCCAACTGTCGGATTGATGTGAAACTTGATATGCCCACCCAAAGGCATACCCCGAATTACATACCCGAAATCTGGATTGATCGGATAAACGATCGCATATCAAAACATGTAATTTCGGTAAAAATCCAGATTTAACAATCTAAATCAAAATCTTATTAAAAATAATTTGGATTAAAACTAAACTTTGCAGATCTTATTTAAAGACCACTGAGATCATCCCTACCAAAAATCAGCTCAATTAAACAATTAAAAACCACTTAAATACTCGGATTTAGGTGGCTGCCCTGTTCCTGCACAGCCAGCTCAAATAATTCACCAGAAATTCCACAGAGCTCCAAAATTCATGAAACCACTTGCAATCGGCAGCTAACTCATCCATGTACAACTTTATGTATAACAAAAATTCAGATCATACACGTACAGTTCTATATCAAAGCTAGAACACCACTGTTCTGATTTGAACAGTAAAATTCGAGAAAACCTCCATGAAAACATGCTCAAATCCATGTTAAATCAAATCCAATTCCTACCAAACTTTAAACAGATGTTAATCAGTCCCATATACATCATCTAGTAAACTTATATGGAGAACAAATCAATTAAACAACAAACAAACACCCAAACAAACCGTAACATAGAAACCTACCGATTACACGCTTTCCTTGGCTGAATCCCGTGAATCTGAGCACCAATCCGGAATGGAACCAAGCCAGGGATCTTCCTCACGTTTCTGAGAATCTAACGAGCCTTCAAACACTAATTTTGGTGGCCGGAGGAGAGAGAGAACGGAGGGAGAGAAATCTCAGCCGGAAGAAGGAAAAGAGAGAAAAAAAAGAAGAAGAAGAAGAGGGTGGGTATTATACACGGGTACTGTAGCTACAGTAGCCGCCCTACTGTAGCTACAGTAACCGACTGGCTACAGTAGCCGCCAGCTAGGGTGACCGCGATCCGACTGCCCATCTCGATCTTTCCCGATCGAGCCTCGATCTTCTGATCGAGAACGCCTATAAGAATCTAATCAAACACAAATAACAATCAGAGGCCGTGTGTGCACAACGCGGGTGTGAAACAAACCAACAAGGCGCAATTTACCAAATTGCCCTTGCGGTTTACAACGAGCCACAGGGGTAGAGGGGCAGGTCCTCACAACGAGTAGTAAGAGCAACTCTAAGCAGCAGCACCAGCATCGTTTCCAGAGCATTTTGCAGCCTCATCATCGTCATCCACATTCGCAGCAGCAAGCGAACTAAGGCGGGGATCTGCCGTCCCCACCCTCCAGCTTGTTCATTTGGATGGTGGTGGTGGAGGGTCTTTGATGGGCTCCATCATTGGCCATGGGGGGTCGAGGATGGTGGACGCTAGCTTGGCCATGTCGACGGCCAAGCATGATGCTGCTCCTCCTCGCCCCGTCGTAGCAGCCGATGGTTCCAAGAAGTTGGCTGAGGTTAAGAGGGCGTCCAAGGATCGGCACACCAAGTTTGACGGTAGGGGCCGGCGTATCCGGATGCCAGCAGCATGCGCGGTGCGAGTGTTCCAGCTGACGAGAGAGCTGGGGCATAAGTCAGACGGGGAGACCATCGAGTGGCTCCTGCAGCAGGCGGAGTCGGCTCCTGCAGCAGGCGGAGTCGGCCATCATACAAGCCACCGACATGGGCACTATACCCGCCAACTTCTCCACCCTCAACGTCTCCATACGGAGCAGTGGCTCCTCCATCTCCGCCCCGCCGTCGAGATCCGCACCACACTCCTTCCACGTCCTGACCATCGTGCAACATCACCGGCCAGACTACGATCAATGATGGCCCCCCTGACCCTGGGATCCCCCACACAACCATGATTGGGTTCCACTGGCTACACCACCCCCAAGCCCACCAGCACCACCTCTTGTCGTCAATAGACCAGATCGAAGGGATGCAGCCCGGCAGAACACCAGGAAGCAGCAGAGGGGATCATTCAGCTGATAATAATTTAAGGAAACGATTCAGAGAAGACCTCTTCAAAGATGACCAACAGCAGCAACAACCACTTTCGCCACAGGAAGGAGGCGGCAGTGCCGCCGGTCCGTCCTCCCCGAGCTCCAAACCCATGAGCCTAGGAGGTATACCGTCGCAGCAGTGCTCGCCAGCAGGAGGTGCCCCATGCTAGTGCCACCACAGGACTCATCAGGATGTCAAATAATGCCCGTATGGGGTCAGGTCCTAAATCACACCGTCACATAAAACATAAAATAATAAACTATATTTTTCAAATCATAGAATAGTAAACTGACATTACACGAAATTACAGTATCAAAATACAAATACCCCTTTTTACTGTAACTATATTTTCTGCTGGTTTATTACTTTTCGTGGATCTGAATTATTCTTGATATGATGTTATTAGAGTCACGGGCGATCTCGAGGTACATTCAGTGGCGGATTTAGAAATTTTGTCAAGTGGGGGCTAAAATTTTTTTTACCCCACATGTGCATCAAATCTCTCTTTCTTTTTCTAATTTTGAAAACCCGTTCCTACAAATGCGTCTCCACCCCCTTGAGAACCCTTGCTTGTCTTAAAGACATAGCAATAAAAGCAAAATGCTTTATCTTCTTTCACACTATACTCAAGCCAATCATAATCATTGAATCATTCTTTTTGAAACCTTCTCATACAATCACCACATTTCGTTTTAGGAAAGTTATGCTCATAAGGTTGAAAAGGACCTTTTTGTAGATACCACATTCGAACTTGATCCCTAACGGCGACATCATAGTCCTCAATTGGTTTTCGTTTACCCAGGTCAGCAACTAATTCAGCACTATCAAATTCGACACGAGTTCTTTGTGCAAGGTTAGGGGTGATAGAAGACTCCCCTATATGCTTTCGCTTGATAACATACTTGTCCATGATCCTATAATTATTGAAAAAAATTCATAATAATTACAAAATGTTGCATAATTCCTTAACCAAACATGAAACATAGCATCCAAGTCTTTATCTACAAAAAACATAGCATCCAAAACATAGCATTCAATTCAAAAAAAAAAGAGGAACGTGGGTCGAGCTAAGGAGGAGAACTGAGAAGAGTAGAGAAGAGAAGAGGTGTCGATCCGAACCTTCGTGGATCGGGTGTCCGACAGCGGGTTGGGTGTGCCCGTGTGGGCGACGGCGTGGCCGCGTGGGGTGAGGTCGATGGCGTGGCCGCGTGGGGCGAGGTCGACAGCGTGGGAAGGGGCCGACTGTCGACAGACGTTGACTGGAAGGGCAGCGTCGCCGCGTCGGCAAAGGGGGTTGTTGCCGGTGAGCAGTGACTGGAAGGGAAGCTTGGAAGGCGTCGTGGGTGGGACGTGGGTCGTGGCCGACGGCGACGGACGACGGAGCCGGACCAGTCGGGAGAGGGGCGTGTGGTCCGTGTGGGTGTGGGCGTGGGCGTGGCCGACGGAGCCGGTAGTCGGTAGAGGGGGGCGTGGCCAATGGGTGATGGCGATTGGCGATTGGCGTCGGCCGTCGACAGTGGCGGGAGTTGAGAGAACAGAGGAGAGGGAGATGAGAGAACAGAGTAGAGAGAAGGAGATGTCAGATGAGAGAAGAAAGATGGAGATGAGACGGTCTCTCAGTTTAATTGCAGAGGGAGTTTAAGCGAGAGCCGGTGGCCTTTTTGGTCACATGTGAGGAAATTTTTTTTTTTTTTTTTCCCGGGCCCCCACTCGCCCCCACGTAAGTCGGGTGCTGTTTAGGTCATACAAGGTTTTAGATACTACCATCATACCTACGCTCAGGATTTGATCATTTCTATCCAAAGGTCCAAAATATGCCAGCTCATTAGTAGATTGAATACATGCATTTTGAGCTGCTTTGAGCCGTTTTTGAGCCGAGCCTCTTATTTCCAATACCTAAATTATTCTGTTCCCCAGTCCTCAGTCCCTCTTCTCCTTCCCTCTCGTGGCCGAGCTCTGCCAACGCCGGATCCTCCTTCGCCGTCGGAGATCATGCTGCTTCTGAACTTGGATATAGAAAGGGGCCTATCAGAAATGTTTGAGTCAATGCAAATAAATAAATCATCTCAACGAACTGCATCAAAATTGTCACTGCAGCAGATTAAGATGTTGAATCTGATGACTTAATGATCCATATACCAACCCAAGACACTACTCCAGAACATTCAAACAAAACATAGAAATTGTCAGGACCGACATGAGATAAGTAAACCAGATGCATAACAAGAATAAAAGAACTTGGATACCCTTTTCAAACAAGATCGCAGTATCATGAACAGAATTACATTCTCGCCCCAAGAAAAATTTACCACAGCATAAATGGAAGAACATGGGACAGTTTCTTTTCCCCTAAATTGAGAATTGGTTCCAGTTAAAATCTTAGTGTAATGCAGCAGAAAGTAACCCAATTTGTAAAATAACCAATAATTTAGAGCAGAGCAAACAAGCAGGTATACCTGAAAAACCGAAACATGTGGGACGATCTTTGTGACCACCTCCATCACATCCTTTCCCAGCGGCGCCGCCCCGCACCCCAACACCCTCAATGACGAGAGATCATACTTGGTCACCTTCCCCTGCTTTGCCAGGGCAATCATTACTGGCGGCACAATATACAAGTGCGTCACCCTGTACTTCTCCACCGAACTAAGCATCATCTCCATCTCGAACCTCCCCATCGCAACAACAGTATTTCCTCTCTGGAGCTGCGCATATGTAAGCAATGCCAATCCAAAAACATGAAACATTGGAAGGAAGCAAAGAAAAGTATTTGGATGATCCCCAAGAGCATCCTGGTCATAGGTGAACATCACGGAGACGCAGATGAAGTTACGATGGGTCAGTATCACCCCTTTACTGGTCCCCGTCGTGCCGGAAGAGTACAGCAGCGCCGCGATGTCCTCCTGGCGAATCACCGGTGGCACGAAATGGGATCCGCCGCCAGTCTTCGCTATAAGATCGGAGAAGTGGAGAACAGGGGGATCGAGCCGTCGGAGTCAGAGACCGCTGGGGAATTGCTGTCACCGATAAAGACGGTAGGGAGACGGAGATGCTTGACCTTCTCCCAGAGGGAGGGGACGGTGAGAACAAGCTTAGGGCTCAAAAACGGCTCAAAATGCACGTCAGCAATCTACTAATGTGCTGGCATATTATGGGCCTTCGGATAAAAATGAACAAATCCTGACCCTAGGTATGATGGTAGTATCCTAAAATCTGGTATGACCTAAACAGCACCCACGTAAGTCCGCCACTGGACCGTACATTGCCATAAGTACAAGGGCGGCGGCGCCCCCGACCTCCTCGGCGAGAGCGAGAAGTCGGCGATGGTACAGGTGTGGATGGAAGTGGAGGCCCACCACTACGATTCTGCAATCAAGGCCATCGTCACGCAAGCAATCTTCATTCCAATATTCGGCGGTGTGACGAATGAAGCCATCGTCGCCGAGAACAAGGAGAAGCTCTCCAAGGTGCTGGACGTCTACGAGGACCGCCTGTCCAAGTCCAAGTACTTGGCCGGTGACTTCCTCAGCCTCGCCGACCTCCACCATGTGCCATTCACTTTTTTGCTCATGGTCAGCCCGCACGGAGTCCTGATCGCCGATAGGCCGCACGTCAAGGCGTGGTTCGATGGCATGATGGCGAGGCCCGCGGTGAAGAAGATCACCGATGCCATGGCCGCGGCCGCCGCCGCCATGAAGCCTCCTCAGTGAGGATGGTGGCGGCGGCGGCGATCGAGAGGAGCTGTGGAGAATAAAGTTGGCGCTGGTGCTGTGTGGTTGTTGTAGTTGGTGTTGCTATGTGGTTTGTCAGGGTTCTAGTTTATATAGGGTTTTTTAGTTTCTTCTGGTTTTGTGTAATTTTCTTTTTTCTTGATGGGAAATCTTGTGATCTCTTGCTTGTGTGACAAATCTATATTGAATTTTTTTATTTTTTCTTTTTGTTGAAATGTTGGTGGTCTTCATTCATGGCCTGTTTTGTTTCGTTGCGTTTTTAAGAGAAAAGTTTGTTGAATTGAAATACTAGTTAATTCTAGATTTGATGCTCTCTCATCTTGAATCGGAGCTTTTTAGGATATAGTTTTCTTGTAGATTTTTTAAACAATACTCCAACAAACTCGAAGACTTGAATGCGTCGATCTCTGCATATTATGTGGATATTTTATTATTTATAATGGGCAGGTTCTATATTGGTTGGAATTTTCTAGCTACTTTTCTACAAAGTCATGCCTTCCATTGAGATAGGTGTTCTTCCTGATCAAAAAACATATATGACTCATTCATCGAGCGTATCGGTTCGCTCACGACTAGTAATATATTGTAAGATCAACTAATCCAACAATAAAAGGTCCTCTTTCACTGTCTAATTCGAGCTAACGTCGTCTTCATACGCAGAAGTTATCATGTATTATACTCTTTTGAAAAAGTTTCAAATTTCTCTTTTAGTGCGTGTCTACTCTCTGATTAGCTTGATTAATAGCCTATTTCGTATCACTACAACTAAAACTATGATCATTCGACTGCAAAATAACCAATTCACCCTTGTAATTTTCCGAGGATTTATATGCAAAATGTTTGTTTGAAAGTAAAGTATCCTAAAATACTTATAAAATAAATGATAATTTTGTCACTTTGTAAATATGATTATTTCTCATCTCTCTCTCTCTCTCTCTCTCTCTATATATATATATATATATATATATATATATATATATATATTGTTCATATCTCCATTCAATATTAATCTAATATTTAATTTTCTTTTATATATATTTTTTTATATTTGTGTGTTCCGATGAAGCGGTCGGAGTTGGTGGGGAGCTCAAATGGGACCGTTGAGGTCATGGGAGGTGGCTAAAAGGAATAAGATGACATGGAGTAAGAGATTGACAGTGATGTTTGGAGTTTTGGCTTTGTCGGAGTAGATGACGGAGATGGCCTCGAGTTCGTTGGTGTTGGTCGGAGGTGGAGGAGGTGCGCCGGATGGTGGTAGCAAAGAGGGGGGAGGCGGAGGTTGTGGTGGTGGCTGTCGACGGAATGGAGGTCGATGATGTTGCTTAGAGGTGGGATGAAATTGTCGAAGATAGGCGGATGGTTGGGGCGGGGTTGGGGTAGGATTTGCGACAAGAGGACATCGGAGTGTATGGCATTGGGTCGCAATGAGGTGGTAGGAGATCATGAGGGTGAGGAAGAACGAGTAGAGGGAGGGAGATCATGGAAGAGTTGTTATGTCTTTTTGTTAGACTATTTGGATTTAATGTCTTAAACAAATCCGGGTGGACTTAATGACAAATTAAGGGAATATTTTGGACCCTTGGCCCCTATGTATTTTGGATGGTATTTATACATTTGTTGTCTTTATAAAAATATATGTGCAATTAAGACCTTTTTAAAAGGGTATATATGCCAAAACATACAAATAGTCTTGTTACAAGTGAAGGTCATTCTTCTCACGAGAGGACTTATTTTCTTGGAGATGGTATATGCCATGGTATATTATTTGATGATTAGCTGTTGGCATTGTAGACTATTAATTACTAGATGGCCCCCGGTGCCACCTAACACACGGGTATCCACCCATCCCAACTATTCTCCCCATTTTTTTATACATTTATAACCTTACATCATGTGTGTGTATATGACTCAGACAAATGAATAATTCATCTTAATTTATATATATATACTAGTGATAATGCCCGCACCCTGGCACGGCCCTTTAAGTTGGATGTTATTTTTCTAATTTTCAAATGAACATGGATACTTATCTCTCGAGTGTGTGGTATAGTTATGGATAGTCATGAATTCGTATAGTTATGGATAGTTATGAATTTGTACAGGTAAGGAAACTTTGTATAGCTAAAGGAATTCGGCATATACATATACATGCATTATTAACCTTATTAACATGACCTTATAGGGGGTATAATGCATAATCGCAACCCTCCCTTATAAGGTTGATAATGTACGACACACTGATTTTGGGGGTTGAATTAATTAAAATGAGCAAATGAGACGTTGGCTACGGAAATCTTATAAATCTCAAACAAAAGAATTTTTCACCGACATATATTCAAATATTTAAATTTGATATTTCTTATATCTCTGCTAGGTGGGCCCCCCATGTCACATGACATGGGTAACCACCCACTGTCCACTATCCCCGGTCCTCTCTCTTAATCTATTTACACCACGTATGTGATCGAGATATATGACTCGGATGATGACTCATGTCACGTTATAAACGTATAAAATAAATTCTATTTAGGCCACAAATCGGCGCCAATTTGGTATAGTCGTTGCACCTGCTATTAGTACTATACTAGATTTAATACGTCTATGGCATTTTGATTCCATATTGGTCTCACCAAATTAGTTTGAGCCATTGCACCTAATTTAGCGTTGCTATGTTTTCATATGGTTTATCACATTTTAATTCTATGTTAGTCACAGATGTGCGGAAATAATTCAAGAAATGATGTATAGATTCTGTTTTAGATGCATGCAGTACATCTCTCTCTCATTGTAGTAGAATCATACAGTTTAAATGTTGCCTTAGATCGGCGTACACCAAACCAGAGTCATTTTCCTACGGTGTTTTTGTTTCTATCCAGGTGCTATCGCATATTCCGTTGATCTTATGAATCATCCTGGTTCTCAAGTAAATCTGGTACCTAATTTAGAAACTGGAGGTTCAATATACTCAAGGACGTGGTTAGCACCGCGATGGTGAAGATTAGATCTCCTGTGAAAATTGGCTATGCATATTCGAGTCCATATATCTTGTCTGAGCATTTGACCATCGTACCATTACTAGCTGCTTGATGTCAGGATGGCAGCCATATCTTCGTCTGTCAAGCCGCGTGCACTTTGAAATCTTGACTTCCTGAAACAAGACAAAAACAAAAATCAAGATAAGGTAAAATGTCTCAATTTGTTGATGGGTGCCGCTGACGCACAAAGCATTTTCTTCTGATAAAGTATTCTTGTTGTGCTGAGTAATGGGTACATCAATGATCAATCTATCATTTTATAAGCTACAAAAGCTTCCTGTTTCTTTGATTTATCAACACCTTTCTTAATTTTCCTCCAATCTTGAGGCTACCCGGTTCAGTAGCTGTCTGTGGTGCTTTTTATGTCGGCCTTTGCCTTTACTAAAGGCAAAGAAAATAAAATAAAAAACGCCTTTGGTGTATACATATATATATTATAAGATTATTTTTTTGACATTGACATATGAATCATAAAATTATGCACACGTGACATATGATTTTAACTAAATAAATAGAGAGAGAGGATAGTGTTGGGGGACACGGGAGTTATTTCATGAGTCATATGTCACGTTATAACCAATTTCTGACGTGACGCATGCGTAACATAAGATTGGTTATTATAAAAAGAGAGAGAAGGAGTGGATGGTTAGCGGTGTCATGTGGCACACCTGACACGGGGTCCATTTAGTATATATATATTGCTTAATTAGATGAGTCCCTCATCAGGGATATTGGATTTGTTTATCTCATAAATTTTTGATACAATATACTTTTAAGGTAATAAATTATTACAAACATTGGCATTGACCCAACGAAAGCAAAGTCAATGGTACTATAATTCATGCATGACAGTGGCATGCTACTTAACTGAGCACCTAGCCACCTAGCATCGTATGGTTGCCGGCCACATGCTAATATTGAGAAGAGCCATAGAAATATTCTCTTATATGCTCTAAAAAATCCTCCTTTTTACGTGGGATCCGTTTGGTTGCTGAGAAGTGAGCTGAAGTGAAGTGATTTTTGGAAAGTGAAGTGAAGTAACTTCTGGGGGTTTCTGAGTTCTGGTGTTTGGTTGGTGTTTGAAGTAGAATATGGTCACCCCCAACTATTTAATATTTTAATAATTTCTATATATTAAAATATTAAAAATAATACTATTTTAGATGGCGTGGACCAATCACGAGGTGCCACGTGACATATGGGATCCATTTATATTAATATTTTATTACAGTATGATATTATTAACATTATTTGCCACTTAAAATATTAAAATTAAAACATTAAAATAATATTTTAAACTTAAAATATTAATAATTTAATAACTTTTAAATTAAATTATTAGAAATAATATTATTTTGGATGACGTGGACCAATCACGAGGTGACACGTGATATGTGAGACATACTTATATTAATATTTTATTATAGTATAATATTATTAATATTATTTCCCACTTCAAATGCCACTTCAAATGACTTCACGTCAAAAATACCCGAAGTCGAAATGGGAAGTGACAGCTTTGACTACAGTGACTTAGATCCGAGCAATCAACTTTATAGGAAGCAAACACGCTCATAATTAAAGGCTAAACTCCATGCCCATCTCGAAACTATAATATGTTTAAAGTAAATGGTACCGTAGGCCATTAAAATCTTTTGTCATGCAAATACAAAACTATGCTTAAATTAGCAATTGGTCCTTTTAAACAAATATTATGAAGTTAGGTTAGGTTAGGTTGTGGAATCCTTGAATAGAAAAAGAAATTGCGGGCCCTGCGATAGCTGATCGTGGCCGTCGGTATGAATCTACGGTGGATCAATAAAAGAAACGAACTTATACATAGGATATGTGTGTGTCCGTGGAGAGAGACCTGAGGAGCAGAAATGAAGGTCCAAGTGCAGACATCCAGAATCATAGCCTGCAGCTCTCCTGAATCTTTCGAGCTGCCATTTACCATTTTCGATCGCTTGGCCACGAACTACCACACCCCAAGCTTGTTGGCCTTCAGTGCGCCGACTGCCACCAACGAAGACATCATACAAGGGCTCGAGAAAACCATCGCCAGCTTCCCAACACTCGCTGGCCAAATAGTAGAGAACAACAACCACCATCCAGAGTCCATTCTCGTAGGCGGCGACGGCGGAGGTGTGCTGCTGGTCGAAGCGACGGTGGCATCAAAGTTGGAGGACCATCTGCCTCTCGAGCCGTCGCGGGACTTATGGGGATTGCATCCTCCGGTCGTAGGAGCTGTGCGTACGCTCCAAGTCCAGCTCAATCGCTTCCAGTGCGGTGGGCTCTTGATTGGAATGACCAACGACCACCACGCCGCCGACGGCTGCTCCATTGGCTCGTTCGTCGTCGCGTGGGGACAGATGACTCGTGGGATCACCATCCACCGCTCACCTACCTATGATCGATCATGGCTCAAGCCGCGGTATCCGCCGAGGTGCGAGTTCCAGCATCGGGGTTATGAGTTTTTGCCCCTGTCACCAGATCTTGTTGGCGTTGGCTTTCCTAAGGATCCAACTGACGTTGAAATTGATAGGATCTCCAACATGAAGCTGCACTATTCTTCAGAGTTCATCGCTACCAAGCTAAAACCTCTGATGCCGGAGAAGTATTCAACCTTCGCGACTCTATTAGGCCACTTATGGAGGAAGATTACGATGGCTCGCGGGCTCGATGGAGATCAGCAGACGTTTATAAACGTCTCGGTTAATTGCAGGCCAAGGCTACGTCCTCCTGTTCCTAAAGAGTTCTTCGGCAACTTGGTGCTCCCGGCGTGTCCCAGGGCGAAGGCGGGGCAGCTGATCCAAGGTGGCGTCACAGAGGCTGTGAGAATGGTTCGAGAAGCCGTCCGCACCATTGGAGATGACTATATCCGGTCATTCATGGATTTTGGGGCTTTGCATGGGGGGGAGGAGGAGGATCTTGTGCCAATCCACGAAGCTTTCGGCGACTCCATGTTTCCGAGTCTGGAAGCGGATAGCTGGCTTGGGTTTGGGTTTGAGGAGGTGGATTTTGGAGGTGGAGGAGCCCTGCGTGCCTTCTGTCCTACTTGGATTCCTGTGGAAGGTTTGGTAATTTTCTTGCCCACAATGCATGGAGATGGGGGAGTAGATGTCCTTGTCACGTTGCTTGAAGAGCATGCCATGGTACTGAAGCACACTTATCTGTCACTGGATTGATTAATTAGCTTAATTACCAGCTGGTCTTTGGTTCCTCTATGTTCATGTTTAATTCCTTTCAGATTTCAATTGAATAAAGAACATTTGGTTTATCAAACTGGGTATTTAAATTCTCCAAAGGGGAAGAGATCGATGTTGGAAGTGTTGTTGTGAGCGAGGATCTGCTATATATGTTTGCAAATTAACTTTTGTTGGTCGATTCGAGATTGCAAAAGTCGGCCAAAGTTGGTGAAGAACTTTGGTTTTGTCTATTTGGACAGAATCGACCATATGCGGATGGTCGATTCTAAATATGCGGATGGTTGGACTTTTCCGATGGTCCAAAAACAATGCAAAACTTGTCCCCGTCAATCCAGATTTTAGTTTGGATGGTCGATTCAAGATCATCGGATAAGTTTCAACCTCGAGTAATATCTTATCTGAAGTGTAGGATTTGGATCATTATTGGATCTATATCGAGACTAATTTTACCTGGATTAGACAAGTAGAGTCCTAATTAATTATATTATATTGGGACAAATGAGGCCAATTCTCTATAAATTTATAAATTTTTAGGGTTTTTTCCAATGAGTGTATGAGACGTCTGCGACGGCTCCTTTTTCTTTTTCTCCGTCACCTCCCCATGTGTGAGCGCTGGAGGTGATGTTCGATGAACGCGGGATATAAGCCCTGTCGGATCCGGAATCTAGATCTATAATAAGAGCATTCCCAACAGCTTTTCTATCCCTATCCCTATTTTAATGTGATTTGGTGCCATTCTTTAATATAAGGAATCATTTTTTCACTTGTTCAACCAATAGATTCCCTATATTCTTCTCTATATCAATTAGGCAACCATGCAACCAACTGAAACCCCCGTCTCTAGCCATCCTCTCCACCTATCTCTACTCATCTCCTTCCTCCACCTACCTCCACCCTAAAACCCTATCTCTAGCCATCCTCTCCACCTACCTCGACCAGCATCTCACCGTCTCGAGCTCCTCCAACCTCGACCAGCATCTCACCATCGCCGCCCAAGGTCGCCATCGCCTCCAGCAGGATCCCACAACGACGCCGCCTCGAGCTCCGAGCAATGCGGCTAGCACCGAGTGCCATCGACGAGTCCTCCTTCCGCGTGCTCGCCTACTCCACCAACGCTCCCGACTTCCTTGACCACTCCCCCCCAATCTGTCGTCCCCACCATCGATCGCAGACCCCCCTCGACAACCCCCTCACCATTGGCACCGACGTCCGCACTCTCTTCACCCTCTCCAGCTTCATCCTCCTCGAACGCGCCGCTAGCGCCCGGGAAGCCATTGGACGCCATTCTCCACCGCATCGACGTCAGCATCGTCATCGACCTTGAACCCTCCCTCTCCA
>OY986965.1:2226479-2246874 GCA_963920575.1 Narthecium ossifragum | reverse complement strand
AAAAATCAGGATGTGTGGTGTGTTGAGTTGAAAAAGTGGTGCGGATAGCCGCACCCTTTTAAAAATAACGCCTATATTTTCGAGTAGTTTTGTGATATTTAATATTTTTTGTGAAAGTTTTACAATATTGACCCTAAAAAAGTCTCCACTTGTCTATTAAACGAGTGCCCCGCTCCATCGTCATCCCTGAGCGCTCACAACTCTAGAGAGAGAAAGAAACAGTTTTAGAGAGAGAAAGAGAGAGAGTGAGAGATGGGTGTGAAGGTCTACGGAGCGGCGCTGTCCACGGCCACCGCGCGGGCGACGATAACCATGGAGGAAATGGGTGTCGCGTACGAGGTCGTCCCGGTCGATCTCCGCACCGGTGAGCATAAGCAACCCGCCTTCCTCGCCATGAACGTAAGCCCCCCAAACCCCCCTCCTAACCGGCCTTTTCTTCTTGATCGAGTTATTGATCGCTATTGGTCACCCCTGGTTTCCCTATGCAGCCGTTCGGGCAAGTGCCGGCGGCCGAGGACGGCGATATCAAGCTCTTCGGTGAGTTCTCTAGTCACCGCTGCCGTCGTCTACCTTAAGTCTGTGACAACCGTTCGATCAGCGGTTTCACGCTGATCGGACGGCTGAGATTTGCAATTTTCGGTGATCTCGAGTCTCGATTGGATCGAACGGGAAAAAAAAAATTATTGATTAAATTCTAACAATTAGAAAGATCGTTTGGACCGCTGAATAATTTTTTTTCCCATCTTTGTAAATTCTTCAGAATAATCAGTGATTAGCCATCCAAATTCTTTTGTTAAAAAAGTTCTGGGAATAATTAAGCTTCTTTTTTCTATTAATTCATCTAGACCAACTTACATATAAGAGCATCTCCAACTGGTCTAATAGAGACCGGTTGCTACTCCAATCATACTCTATCTTTATAATCTTTATAATAGAGATAGAGATGCTACAGTGTAGGTTCTCCAAATGGGCTTAATGACGGTTTTAGCCCTTGATACCATTCTATATTAAAATAGTTATATTTAACATAAGTTTAAATATACATGTTAAAATTTTATGAAATTAGTCTCATTAGAAAGATATTATCAATATCTTCATTATGAGACCAATTTTGAGTATTTTTGAAAACAAATATTTAATGTAATTTAATTTATAAAATCATTTAATATATTATAACTTAGTGTCAAATTCTCTTACTAATGGATTTTAAGATTTGTTTTAGCGGATCGGGCCTATTTTGAAGAATAGTCGAGCCAGCGACAGAATCCAATACATCTAACACACAACAACAATATTAGTCTCGTTTCGAAGATATTAACGATATCTTTACCAGGAGATTAATTTTATAAATATAAGATATTAGAATTAAAAGTTATTTGTATTATATATATTAGTTATGTTTTAATAAGAGGGACGTAGAAGTTATTTAGGAGAAATATTGAAATAGAGAAATAATATAGAAAATGATGATTGGAGTTGCCATGCTCTAAAACACCTTTATGTATTTTTTATAATTATTAGATAGGTCGGAGATGCTCTATATAGGCAGACTGTAGCTAGCTTGACTTATGTGCGTTTAGATCTGGCATCCGATCAAACTAATAAGTTAATTTATTACCGAATTATTTTAAAATATAATCTTCAACAGTTATCGTGCTCTTTTTTTATCATATTTTTAAATATAGCCTTTTACGTGGGCTTAAAGTGGGCAAACACTCGTATTATTCCTTGCTTATAATTGGCTATTTATTTTTCAATTCTCCGATCAGCGTCTCAAACTATTTTACACATGATTTTTTATTAAGGGAATTTGCATTTTGATACCTATAGATTGGTGTAATGATAATTTACTATCCTATGGTTTGAAGAATATAGTTTAGTGTAACTATATTTTCTGCCGGTTTATTACTTTTTCTGGATCTGAATTATTGTTGATCTGATGTTATTAGAGTCACGGGCGATCTCGAGGTACATTGCCCATAAGTACAAGGGCGGCGGCGCCCCCGACCTCCTCGGCGAGAGCTGCGACGAGAAGTCGGCGTTGGTACAGGTGTGGATGGAAGTGGAGGCCCAGCACTACGATTCTGCAATCACGGCCATCGTCATGCAAGCACTCTTCGTTCCAATATTCGGCGGTGTGACGAACGAAGCCATCGTCGCCGAGAACAAGGAGAAGCTCTCCAAGGTGCTGGACGTCTACGAGGACCTCCTGTCCAAGTCCAAGTACTTGGCCGGCGACTTCCTCAGCCTCGCCGACCTCCACCATGTGCCATTCACTTTTTTGCTCATGGTCAGCCCGCACGGAGTCCTGATCTCCGATAGGCCGCACGTCAAGGCGTGGTTCGATGGCATGATGGCGAGGCCCGCGGTGAAGAAGATCACTGATGCCATGGCCGCGGCGGCCGCAGCCATGAAGCCTCCTCCTCAGTGAGGATGGTGGTGGTGATCGAGAGGAGTTGTGGAGAATAAAGCTGGTGTTGGTGCTGTGTGGTTGTTGTAGTTGGTGTTGCTACGTGTTTTGTTATGGTTTTAGGACTTGGTGTTTCGCTTGTAATGCTGCAGGGTCTGAACATGTGTCTGTGTTCGGACTTCACTCGTAATGAAATAAATGGATGCTTTTTTAAGCTCTTTTTTTTATTATAAAATACACAAGATTCCTACTTCTTTGATTTATCAACATAATTTTCTAATTTCCCATCTGGGTTGGATTTGTTAATATCATGAATTTTTAGTCGTTATTATCATTGACGCAATAAAAACAAAGTTAATAGCAATAAGCTTTTACTTCATCATGCTTCATGCATGACATTGGCATGCGACTAATAGCCATAGGAATATTATCTTATATGCTCTAAAATGGTCTCTTTCTTCCATGAATATTGAAGGCCTAACCTCCATGCCTATCTAGAAACTATAATATATTAAAGTAGATGGTACCATAAGTCAAAGTTTTCTCTTTAGGCCGGGTTGAGCTATGAAGCCTCTCTCTCCTTTTCTCTCTCTGTCAGCCCGTGATTCAACGGAGGCGAGGAGAGAGACGACAAGAAGAAAAAAGGGAAATGATTTGTGCACATGGATGTGCACCATACGCACAAATCATTATCGTTGCATCGAATCGGACACACATCCCGATTTGATTCAACGGACAGTGTTGGTGCACATGGTGCACATCCATGTGCACCAATCACTACTCAAGAAAAAAAGAGTCAAAAGAGAAAGAAAAGAGAGAGAGGGACTGAAGGGAGAAACCGGCCTATTTTTGAATTTTTTTTTTAGATTATTAGTGTTTACATCAAAATAAGTAAAATATTTTGGTGGTACACCACCATATGATGTTTTAATGCAGGAACACCATTTTAAAACAGTTATGGGATGTTATGTATATTACATGACAATTTTACCCCTGCTTAGTATAGTTTATATTTGAGGGTTATATATATCTGTCATCCTTATGAGGCAGTTACGTGATGATTGTTTTATTCCTTTTTTAACGGAATCCATCTAAATCGTATCCGGCGCCAGTTGATCGTGGCATGATCTACTCCTGCGGCATGGTCTCTTCCCGGCGCCAGTTGATTGCATCATGATCTACTCCTGCGCATGGTCTCTTGCCGGCGCCAGTTGTTCGCGTCATGATATACTCCTGCGCATGGTCTCTTCCCGGCGCCAATTGATGGCTTCATGATCTATTCATGCGGCTTGGTCTCTTCCTGGCGCCAGTTGTTCGCGTCATGATCTACTCCTGCGGCATGGTCTCTTCCACTTGGAGGTCTCTCAATTTTTTTTAACGTCGATTTCGATGGTATGCAAGGTTAGCATTCATCTAATCCGTTTTCATCGGTTTTTTTTGTTTCCTTCGATAGTTTGCATCGGCTTTTTTCTTCTTCTTTTTTCCGTCGTTGTCGTTGCTATTCAAGGATATATTTGTCTCTCTGTCACTGATTTTGGGTAGCTGTTGCTTTCAATCTTTGGATATTTGTTCCTTCTCAGATTCAATGTTAGTATGGGCATTATTTATGGACTTTTTCCACCATATTCATAGGTAATTTTTTTGATTTATGTTTGTACGTTGTTTCCATGTACTATATGCCTATTGTTCAGAATTCTCTTTTCACAAATAGAATAATGAAATCTATTCAAGGTTTACATGTCTTTTCTCTTTTCTCTTTATGGTTTATATGCCTATTGTTCAATATTCTCTTTTCACAAAGAGAATACTGAAATCTATTGCTGGCCTATATGTCTTTTCTCTTTTACATTAATGGTTTATATGCATAGTTCAGGATTCTCTTTACAGAAAGAGAATACTGAAATTTATCGAAGGCCTATATGTCTTTTCTCTTTTCAATTAATGGTTTACATGCCTTTTTTCAGAATTCTCTTTTCACAAATAGAATAATAAAATCTATTCAAGGTTTACATGTCTTTTCTCCTTTCTCTTTATGGTTTATATGCCTATTGTTTAATATTCTCTTTTCACAAAGAGAATACTGAAATCTATTGATGGCCTATATGTCTTTTCTCTTTTACATTAACGGTTTATATGCATAGTTCAGGATTCTCTTTACAAAAAGAGAATACTGAAATTTATCGAAGGCCTATATGTCTTTTCTCTTTTCAATTCATGGTTTACATGCCTTTTTTCATAATTCTCTTTTCACGAAGAGAATACTGAAATCCATGCAAGGACTATATGTCTTTTCTCTTTGCCATTAATGGGTTATATGCCGATTGTTCACAATTCTATTTTTCACATAGAGAATAATGAAATCTATTCAATGTCTATACTGATTTTTCTTTTCTCTTTTCGCAAAGAGAATACCGCAATCAATCGGCTTAGTACTATATGTCTTTTCTATTTTCTCTTTTTTATTATCACATGTAATTTGATTCTTCTAAACTGGTACTTTATTTGATGAATTTGTGGGCAGGAATAGCAATGGGGGATCCTTTGTTGCTGCTATGTAAGTATGGTGGAGAGACGATAGTTTGGAGATTACGAACTGGATGTTCTTTCAATGGGCTTCTAACTCATCTTTGCGTGAAATGGCCTAATCTATCAAGAGAGGATGTACATATGCATTATTCAATTCCTCAGCATCCGAGATGCATCCTTGCTTCTGATGATGATTTTGAGGGTATGGTTTTTGTAGCATCTTCATTATCTATTGAACGTGTTGAAGTTGATGTTTCGGATACTAATGGCTTGAGGGATGGTTGTCCACTGATACGCTGTTTGAGGTTGAATTCGTTCCTTCTGTTTCAGTGGATTTGAGAAGTCAGACGTGTTCCTGTTATCAGTGGCAGTTGAATGGGCTGCCATGTGCGCATGTCGTTGCTTGTATACTTCACTCTGGAGGAGATCTGAATTCTTTTGTGGATGCTTATTTGCACACATCGACGTACGTAATGTGTTATTCATTTCCGATATACCCTGTACCAACACTTGACAAACCAGATGATGCATCTAAGGAGGAAGCCATCCTCCCTCCATTATCTAGAAGACCTCCAGGCAGGCCAAGAAAGAAAAGGATTAAATCCAAGGGTGAGTCTATCAGTAGAAGCATTAGATGTTAGAGGTGTGGTAGTGAAGGGTGTCACAATAGGAGAACTTGTACTGAACCATTGATTTAAGGATCTTTGATTTTGTATTTGAATTCAAATTGTTGTTTCATAAATGCAGAATGATGTGATGTCATTGTTCTGAAGTTGGATGCAAATGAAGGGTTGGATTTAATTGCAATTTTCAATTTTCTCTTTTATATTTTCTATTTTCAGAATTCTCTTTTCGGAATTCTCTTTTATTTATTCTCTTTTATATTATGCATTCATTTTTGTATTTGATTGATCATATTCTTAATGTATTTCGATTGCACATTATATATTACTTGACAATAGTCAAGCATGTGAATGCTGTTTAGAAAAGGGATGTATTTATGATAACATGTATGTTTATAATATGCTACATCCTAACAGTATATATTACTGACACTATGTATGTCTACATCGTGGAACGTGCTGGATTATACATTATTGACAGAACGTACATTTACAGCATTGTTCATCCTTGGTATACACACATCTTGTATATCAATGGAAAACATGTATTCTCTTTTTACAAAGAGAATACTGATATCCTGTGATGTATATCAATGTAAAAGAGTAAAGAGAACAATTCATATTATATTGACATCCTGTGATGTACATGCTCAAGCATTGATATTCATACAAAGTGCCACGTCCTTGATATTCAACTGTATCATCAAAATGTCTACAACCACATCATTTTGATATGTACATCTTTGTCACTGAATCTATATATATCTCATATTTACAGGACATCAAAAGAATTATAACTTGTATCATCTAAATCAATACAACCATTTGTATTTAACATGTACATCTTTGTGAGTATATCTATGTAGTTCTAATTTGGGACTGTAAGTTGAAGCACAACTTTCACAATGACAATGTGTCAGTCATATAGTACGATGCTTTCAATCAACTCTGCCTTGAATCTTCTTATCTTCTCTGTGCTAAGTTCATTCTGAATTGGTTGATTGAGTGCTAGTTGCTTCATGTAGTAGCAAATGTACACTCCAGAATCGGTCCTGTTGTTTGGAAAATATGGAGTTAGATTTGTTTACAAACTACATTAGTGAGAGGTAACAAATGCAACTTAGTACTTGTTTTTCATCTATAGAAGCTTCTCTGCATTGCATGTGTCACACTCTCGACCCAGAAAACCCATCCAGGACGGGGCGTGAGGGGAAACCTACACTATACATCTCCAAGTGGCGCGATACATTGCGGAATTAACGAAAAACTTAAACAATTTATAATCCAGAGGTAAACAGATATTCAATTTACATAACATCAGTTGTACTATTCAATATTTGATACAAATCTCGAAGGAAAGAATATTATACAGTAATCCCAGAATTCCTCAAATATGTACATGATTTACAAAATCTGCCAAAAGTACAATAAATAATCCTCCAGCAACCTCAAGCACCTCTGGATGTAGTCGCGCCACCAAAGCTGATCCGCCGGCTCTACTGAAGAAGAACTGGCGCCTGCACCTGCAAACGCAGCCCGGGTAGGAGTGAGCGATAAGCTTAGTAGGGTTCTACTCTACGGCACACTGAAGGGAGGAAAACAACAACAGTGTTGTATCCCCGCTCAAGTCTAACGGATGCCACGGGTCCCATAACCCTATCGATGTCCCAAGGGCTCCTGTCATGAACCTCTCTCTTGTACATGTTACCAAGATCACCCTAAGCACTAACAGGGGAACAGTACCATGCAGGATCACCCTTAGGGAACCACGTCGGGAACGCATCGACAACCATCCTTAGCACTTGGCCTTGGGAGACCAACACGACCTCTAAACCTCAAGCAATGATCAGAGTCAACTATCGCAAATCCTCAACACATGAGATTCAGATCAACAATCACACCCTAAACCTGACTACCCAGCCACGGCCCTAAGGCTAGATCCAAGCTACCCGAGAGCCTCGGATCGGCGACCCAAACCATCACCCGCCAAACCTCAAATGCCTCTAATGCAATCAAGATGCATGCAATGCTCAGGCACAGATAACAAGATATAAACATGCAACAAGATGTCAATAATCATACAGGGCCAGGCATAGCTTACAGCTAGCCAAAGGGTAAGCATAGCAAGGGCCTTAAGTACAGAATAAACTATGCTAACCAAATAAACATCTGAGCAAAGCATTACACACAGATATACAATAGTCTTCAGTGCTCTCTGGCACCTGACAGACTAAGGTTCCACACTTACCCCGCAGGTAACTGGCCACAGTTATACAATAGCCCTCGGCACACGCCGGCATCAGGCTAAAGTTTCACAATTTCTCATTAGCTAACATTCATAGCTGGCTAATGGTTAAGCAACCCAATATAGCATTTAACTACTTATCAAACACGTATTAAGTGCGATCAAAACCCTAGATTTGTCCAAAAAGGAAAGTACTCGAATCGATCTTTAAAACCGATGGAAATCCTTTGAAAACTTCATGAAATCTACCTACACACTTCCCAACACGTTTAGATACCAATCACAAATCAAATCCATCCAAGAAAGACCAGAAAACCAAGTCCAAGGGCCCACAGACGATGTCACGGTCGATCCGAAGATCGACCGTGAGGCCATGGACGATGCCACGGTCGATCCGGCGGTCGACCGTGGGACCAAAACGATGAAAACCATAAAGAGCCACGGTCGATCGGTGCATCGATCGTGGGAGGCTCAAAGCGAGATAAAGCCTCACGGACGATGAGACGGTCGATCCGACGGTCGACCGTGAGGCGGGATTAAAAAGGGAGCAAGCCCAAGGTCGATCGGTGCATCGACCGTGGGAGGCCAAAAACGCGACAGAGCCTGACGAACGATGCGACGGTCGACCGTCAGGTCCGAAAGCAGCGTATTAACGCTTGACGGTTGATCCACCGATCGACCGTCGGGCCTTAGGCACAGTTCATCAGAACAGTGCCGGAAATCCAATTTCTTGGATTTCAAGGATCAAATCTAGTTGGAAAACAATGAGATTTTGCAAGCAAGTGTAATTCTCGAGGGGAAAGCCAATGGTACGAAGAAATCACATTTTTGACGGTTAAATCTCCAATCTATGTCAAAACGGGCGAAAACCGACAAAACAACGATAATACGGAAATCAACCGTTAGAATACGGAAATCGCGAGTTAGGAATTCTTCAAACCGTCTATAACACATGCACAATGAACTACACAACATTCTAGCAAGTATTCATACATCGAAAAGGCATTAAACCCCCGATCCAAAGATCGAGGTAGAAACACCTACTTGATGAGATAGGGCAGCTCCTCCACGCATCCCCCACGTCCGATCGCCAAGATCCGCTCCGCGAAGATCAACCCTCCAAGCCCTAGCTCAGCTGAAGGAGAGAGGGAGAAGAGAGAACGGCAGGGGAGAAGGAAGAAAAGAAAGATAGAGAGAGAAAGGAAAGGGGTTTAAATAGAAAGCTGGAATCCATCACAGCCGTCCGATTCGATCTCTCCCGATCGAGCTCCGATCTTCCGATCGGAAGCACCTTTAAGGTTCTAATCAAACACATACATCAATCAAAGGCCATGTGTGCAACGCGGGTGTGAAACTGACCACCAGGGAGCATATTTACCAAATTGCCACTGGGGTCAAAAACAGCGATGCGATCAACCGATCGCATCCCAAGGCTAACCGAGCCAAACCACAAACCCAGACTCTCGACCTAACGCGGTCGGACCAGGTTGGAGGTACGGGTCCTTACAGCATGTATAGTTGCTTCCTGTAGTGTTCATTATTATTTTGTAATGCCAATGTTTGCATAATAAAATAAAGGTCAATACTATTGGCAATTTAAAAGAATAATCACAGTCAAATGGATTGTATTGTTTGTACCCAGCAGGAGCTGTGCATGAAATGTGTTTTGTGATCGAACTCCTTTCGATTGGATAGTATGCTCGTGTGTATCCATCGATCACCTGTGGAGAGTAATTGAAGTTAGCATTCAATAGTTCCTTTTCGCTTTTTCACTTTCCTCATTGCTCTTCTCTCTACAAATTTCCTTTGATAGCAAACCAGGTAGAATGTAAAAGAGAAACGAGAATAATGCAAAACATTCATGAAAATTAATGAGAAAGATAAAAGATCATACTGCAAATGGAATTATGAGTTCCATTGATGTATATTAATGAAAAAGAGGAATGAGAAAAGTCTAAACCATTCATGTATATTAACAGGTATACATTAATGATTGAGAAAAGTTTAAAACATTTAACATGTATTCTCTTTTTGCAAAGATAATATTGATATCCACAGATGATGTATATCATTGAAAAAAATTGAAGAGAATACCTATTTAACAGGTATTCTCTGTTAACACATAGAATATTGTCATCACAGGATAGGAATATCAATCTACCTGTTTAACATGTGTTCTCTTTTTGCAAAGAGAATATTGACATTTCAGGTTACGGATATCAATTATCCTATTTAAGAGGTATTCTCTTTTTACAAAGAGAATTTTGACATCCTGTGTTGTATATCAATGAATAAAAGTAAAGAGAATGTATATTTAATAGGTATTCTCTTTTCACAAAGAGAATATTGACTGTACATGATAGAAATTCAAACTTGAAGCATAGCACTATACCCTATTTCATAGGTATTCTCTTTTGACAAAGAGAATACTGACATTATTCGATGTATATCAATGAGAGTGACAAAGAGAATACCGACATGGGTATTCTCTTCTTAAAAAGAGAATACTGCCAGCTAATCATGATAATTATGCATTGAGAGAAATGAGAGAAATGCAAACATGAAGTATGGCACTATACCATATTTCATAGGTATTCTCTTTTAACAAAGAGAATACTGACATACACTGATATACATCAATGGAAAAGGATTGAAGAGAATACTGACATGGGTATTCTCTCTTTCAAAAGAGAATAATGCCAGCTAATCATGATAATGATGCATGAAGCAAAATGAGAGAAATGCAAACATGAAGCATAGCACTATACTTTATTTCATAGGTATTCTCTTTTGCCAAAGAGAATACTGACATTATTCGATGTATATCAATGAGAATGACAAAGAGAATACCGGGAGTACGCTTGTGAACACTAAATCATATTCAATAATTAATCTCTTCTGCAAAAGAGAATACTGCCATCTAATCATGATATTTATGCATAACGAAAATGGAGAGAAATGCAAACATGAAGCATATCACTATACCCTATTTCATAGGCATTCTCTTTTGCCAAAGAGAATACTGACATACATTGCTATACATCAATGGAAAACAGAGTAGAGAGAATTCCACATTTTCTTTCATAGATTTTCTCTTTTTCGAAAGAGAATACTGCCATTTATTCGTGAAAATTATTCGAAAAGAGAAAATTGAAATCATGACACTAAATCATCCTATAAAACAGATTCTCTTTTTCGAAAGAGAATACCGACATACACTCATGAACAGTGAGCAAAAAACAAAGAAGACAAATTTGCGAAAAAATTAGCATGGCAGTAAATCCATTTTTTTGGTTTGCTCTTTCTTGAAAAGAGAATACTGAAATCGGCAGATGTACATTATTGAAAAAAGAGAAAAACAAAAAGCCCTAGATCCTTGGAAATCCCCTATTCTATATCCCGTTGATTTTGAGGTCAATAAAATCATCCAAAATAGAAACTGATGTTGAAAGGGTAGTCGCATATACCTCTTTCTTGGCCATTCTTGATCGTTTAGCCTGGAGGAATACGCCGAGATTCTCCAGCAAGATGGGATATTGCTTCCGCACCGAGGTGGATGAGATGCTTCTGTTCTTTAGAAGAGAGAGAAGATGGAAAAAGAGATTTGAGCAAAGAAACCACCAGGATTCTTCTTTTGGTATCGCCTCCGCTCAGATTTTTCGGCTTGATTGAAGATTTGAATTTTAAGCGAGCGGTTTCGCACTTTATATCCCGCATAAACCGTCGTTTGATGTTACATCGGCGGGAGCTACAGTGTCGGGGGTATAAGAGTATTTAGATCACTAAAATGGTGTTAAGGAGTTAAATCTTATGATGGATGTTTTATTAGTAGGATAAGTTCTTATTATGGTGCTCCCTACTAAAACCCTTTTTTTTTTCGGGTACATATATATGAAAAGAGAGGTTTAGCCGGGCTAAGGCTTAGCTCTGGCCTGGGAGGCCCAAAGCCGGCCCATTCATTCTTCTCTTCAGACTTTAGTAGGTGATTATAGTGCTATTCTAAACTTGTAGATAGAAATAGTTTTATTAACCGGCTGACGTTATGTAATGAGACACTAATGTTTTGGATAAGAAAATATTTTGAAATTACAACATAAAAGAAGATTGTGTTATAACTTAATTTGCTATTTGATGTGACTAATGACCAGCTTTGATTCTCCAACTCATAAACCAGCCACTTTTTGGGTCCCAACTCGTTTTTAAATGGTTAAACTTGATGCTTCTGTTCTTTAATCTCTTCTATACGTAGATAAAAGAGGGGAGTTGTTGCACCTGGTTATTTCTGCCCAGTTTTCCATAGGTCTATTATGTTATGATCCCATATTGGTTTCACCAAATCAGTTGACTTGTTTCACTTAACAGTCCAATTCCATGACCGAGAAATAGGTACATGTATATAACAGTGGTGATCAGGGAGGTGGTTTACTGGTTTGTTAGAATATATTATATATATATATATATATGAAAATTTTCAGAATCAAATTGGTTTGATAAGTCTTTTTCATCCTGCCCATCTAATTTGATAGGACGGCTTAGATCATGTTTCGCTATTTTGAATAGATAAGCCGTGGCTGATCAGTTACAAAACAATAGAAAACTCATAACTTAAACAGGAGTATTTTAATCGAAGAATCGTTGGTGTGACGTGGCTATCCTCGTAAGTCGTAATAGGCCACGTGGGAGTTGGCACACCCGATCTCAAACTCCATTCAAGATTCCACCGTATGGTTGGCAAGCAAATGGCTCCACAACTTTACCAAATAATATTAATATTGTATATATCTTTACCCAAGACGAGTGTTGATGAAATTAATTGGTTAGGTGTCCTTAATTGGCTAGATGACATAGAACCGATAAACTAAATAATACATAAGATCCATGCATGCATGTGTTTGGTTTAATTGTCAATATATCCACTTTCTTGACTTAAAATTAGATGACAAAAGCAATAGATTATCACATAATGTCAAAAGGTTAGGAATATTACTCCTCTTTGAAGAAACCTTTTACTAACAAAATTAAGTTCCTAGCTATCATTATCATATCCTTATACACCAATCAGTCATAGTTAGTACCCTAATATTTTTCAAGAGGTTGGGGAGTCTATATATATGTGTGTGTTCCATTCCTGATTCCTGATTCCTGATTCCTGATAGAGTTATACGAACCCCATCCATGCAAGTTATAATTAAGCTCCATTTCCCTCGGACGGAGGAACCAACACCATGATTTCCGAGAAGGTAGGTGCTTATAAGTTACAGCACCTGCTATATATATATATATGATGCTTGTTTTCTTGTATATGGATCTTATCTCAATATCCAAACTTTTCCCCAACAAGCGCAGAAGATAGTTTTGAAGGTCCCCATAGCATGCGTCAGTTGCAAGACACTTGTGATGAAGACGGTCGCCAAGCTCGATGGTAATACATATATATATACCACAATAGATATTAATGCAAAAATATATAGAATAAATATAGTTTGCATATATGTATGAATTAATTTCAAATTAAGTTGGGGCCGCCCGGGTTTTAATTGCAGGGATAAATTCGCTGAGTATTGATGCCGATAAGGGTATGGTGACGGTGATCGGAACGGCTGATCCTGTATGCATGGTAAAGCGTCTAAGGAAGGTCAGGAAGTACGCGACGATCCACAGCGTGGATGCGAACAAGAAAGAAGACGAGAAGAAGAAAGAGGACAAAAAAGAAGAGAAGCCAGCTGCAGCTGCACCACTTCCGGGATGCTGCGGCAAATGCCGAGTGGTGGCGGTGGAGTTCATCCACGATGACTGGATCGTCGATCGCAACGGGTGCGCTATTCTCTGATCATAGATCAGAGATCAGTAGGGCCAGAATGTTTAATTAATTGGATCCTTATATACTGTAGAAATTAAATAAATATACGTTGTTTGTTAATTTGTGTGCATGACTTGGTGTCTGCAAACTCTGAATGTATTAAATGGAGCTTTGATCTGCATTTTTCCCAATCTCAAACTATTCTTTCTTTTTAACATCCCATGTGTAGTTCTAAAGTACACCACCTGCAAGCATGGGTACTTCATAATGCCAAGGAATTCTCTCTCCTAATACTAGCTACTCATGTTTGGATACGGCTTGATTTCTTTCATCGAAATAGACTTGAAGCTTAATTAATTGGTGGTTGAGAGGTGAAATGGTGAGTGCATCATCATCAATCATCATCATCTGATTTAATTAGAAGCAGAGCTTGCTGCTATTTCGAGGGATTGAGATGGACGATTTGCCAAGAGGTCTTTTTTTTTATTAGATAAGTCAAATGGCTGAGTTACAAAAAAAAGAGGACAAAGGAAAGACTTAGCAGGACATCAACACGTAGCAGCCGATCATCGCGCCCAACGAGCCACCTCATGAGCGATGGAGTTGAGTTCACAAGGAATGTGAAGGAAGCATGCTGTTACTGACTGCGAAGTCACCCACCGATTTGCCGAGAGGTCTGGTCAGAAGTCCAAATTAAGCATTGGGCTTTTACAGGAGCTGGGGAATAGTTTAGGGTGGTGGGGCCGAGCGCGACGGCCAGCCGGGGAAAGGCGTGGGGATTAATCCTCAACGCGTCTTCAGAACGATAATAATCAATTCGACCGCCGGAGTTTTAATTATTATATATATTTAACTCGATCGGTCCTAAGTTTGGTTGTCAGTCATTCTTTTGGTTACATAAGGAATAATAGTGGGGAAAGGGACGGGTAATGGGTTGGGTAACGGCGAGGTTATTGCTTACAAGGGAACGCCTTTGGGTCCGTCTCGTGCGTCATGGCTTATGGAAGCAGGATGAGTCGAGCCTTGTTGGTGATTTGGGTTTGTATTTAGACGCTGTGCGTGGGTGGGTACGTGGGTGCATGCGTAGGTTGGTACTTGGGTGCATGCGTAGACGGCACCCCGTTAATCTCGGAGGGGGAGAGATTCCTTGGAGCATATGGTTCGATCTTTAGGTTTCTAGAAGGATACTTGTGTTCGGAGTTGGATTACTATTGGCATTCTCAGTTAGCACTTGTGTTTGGGCCTGTTTTGTTAATTACAATAGGTGCTTGTGTTGATAACGAGCGATTTTTGAGGTGCAAGTTCAAGTGATAACCCTATTTGACGCCACATTTAGTTGTGAAGAATAAACCCCTTGCGCCCTTATCCCAAGATAAGCCCCTCTTTATCCAAGAATTAGGGCTAGGCTTTAGATATACTCGGTCGAATTTCGGTTATCACAGCTTTTCTATTCTCTCTCTAGAGTGGAAAAAGAGAATGGGGATACTCATCTTCATCGAAAGTTAAAAAATTTACAAGGAAAGCTATAGAGCATTGCTGAAACAATAGTAAATGCGCAGCATGCATATATATATATATGCGCTGATGCACATCATAATTGCTAGATGGAAATATTCCGGCCCCTGGCAAGAACTCAAAATCCATGATTTCCTCCCTAGTGAGATGCTAACCCTCCTTCCATGTGCCACTCCACAAGGTATATAGGTAGTATAAGTTATCCAAAACACACCATAGGAGGATCAACTCTTAACCTCAATCCTAATTGAATCAAAGAAGTATACAAGTACATGTACAAGATATCCTGTCCTCCCAATATATAGGTTCTATGGCTTGTACAGTGGCTAAGGTGGATAACGAGAGGCTTAAGACTAGCTAGTCTCTTGTTATCTCTTGTTAATGTTGAAATTAAATTAAGTAAGCATGACCATCATGGTAAGTTTGAACGTTATGACCAGTTTGAAGTTATCAAACTGAAGTTGTCTATTTAGAGTTTCCAGTTAATTAGTATATGTTATAGGAACTCTAAGAGTTGGGTTGTTTTCAATGGGTCATGTGGTATGCAAAGAGTCCGTGTGTGAGTTTTTATGAGTCATAAAGGGTCTAATGAAGAGTCACTTGTAATCCTATATAAAGATTTATGTTGGTTTGTAATGTAATGGTGTTGAGATTTTAAGTTCAATGAAAAGCTTGTTATGTTTGAAGTGATAATTTCTCTTGGAAATTATCTATCTCCACCATCATAGTGGCATCAGAGCTAGGCTGAAGATTGGAGAATGGCTTCCAACAGCTTGCTGCAACCCCAACTTCCAAGGTTTACGGGGAAAAATTATAATCAATGGAGTATTCAAATGAAGGTACTCTATGGATCCCAAGATCTATGGGACATAGTCGAGAAGACACAGCAGCACTCACCCAACAACAACTCCATGAGTTGAAGGAGAACCGGAAGAAGGACAAGAAGGCATTGTTCTTCATTTATCAAGCTGTAGATGAAGCAATCTTCGAGCGAATTTCATCGGTGACGTTAGCAAAGCAAGCTTGGGACACACTTCTTGCATCCTACAAAGGAGAAGATAAAGTCAAGATGGTGAGGCTTCAAACTCTTCGAAGTGAATTTGATTCTTTACGAATGAAGGAGTTAGATTCTGTTGAAGAGTATTTCAATCGGGTAATCTCTCTTGTCAATCAATTGAGGATCAATGGAGAGGTAATTTCTAATCAAAGAATAGTAGAAAAGATTCTTAGAAGTTTGACTCGGAAATTTGAGTATATTGTTGCTGCAATCGAAGAGTCGAAGGATTTATCTTCTCTTTCTATTGAAAGTTTATTGGGATCTCTCCAATCCCATGAACTTCGCATGAAACAATTTGACTCTTCTTCTTTAGAACAAGCTTTTCAGACTCAGGTGTTTTTTCGAGGAGGAACTTCTAGAGGAAGAGGAGGAGGAAAGTACTCTAATCGGGGAAGAGGAAGAAGTGATGGAGGACCAAGTCAAGAAAATGAGAAAGACAATCATCCATTTTCTTCGCCAAGAGGAAGAGGAAGAGGAAGAGGAAGAGGAAAGCATGCTAATGTTCAATGCCATCATTGTGGAAAATATGGCCACATTATAAGATTTTGCAAGAAAAGATTGGCGGAAGAAGCTAAGGAGTCAAATTTTGTCCAAGAAAATGAGAACAAGGAGGTTGGTAATCTCTTTCTTGCTTGTAGTGCTCAAGAAGTAGCCCTCGAAGAAGATTGGTTTCTAGATAGTGGTTGTAGTAACCACATGACTGGGAACAAAGGTTTCTTTGTCATTTTGGATGAATCCCTTCAAAGTGAAGTCCGAACCGGCGATGACAAAAGACTCATTGTTCAAGGAAGCGGAGACATTCTTGTGAAGACAAGAAAGGGAATGAAACGTATTTCTAATGTTTTTTATGTTCCAGGTCTTAAACACAATCTTCTTAGTGTTGGACAACTTCTATCCAAGGGGCATGAAGTTCACTTCAAGGAGGATGCATGCGAGATCAAAGACAAGGACAAAGCTCTTATTGCCAAGGTGAAAATGACTCCAAACAAAATCTTTCCTTTGAAGTTTCGAGGTGAAGCTCTTCCTTGTTTTAGCATCATCATCAAAGATAAATCTTGGCTTTGGCATCTTCGGTATGGTCATTTGAGCTTTAGTGCTCTTTCTTCTATGTCCAAGAAATCTATGGTGCACGGCATGCCTAAAATAGATCTTCAAGATCAAGTATGTGATGGATGTGCTCTTGGAAAGCATCATCGTGAATCTTTTCCTGTTGGAAAAGCTTGGAGGGCATCAAATCCTCTTGAACTTGTTCACTCTGACCTTTGTGGGCCTATGCAAACTACCTCTATTTGAGGTAATCGGTATTTTCTAACATTTATTGATGATTTCAGTAGAAAAACTTGGCTTTATTTTCTCAAAGAAAAGTCAGAGGTATTCAGCCGTTTCAAGGAATCCAAAGCTCAAGTTGAGAAGCAAAGTGGTTTCTTTCTGAAGACTTTGCGCTCCGATCGTGGTGGCGAATACTCTTCTCAAGAATTTGCAAATTTTCTCAAAGAAAATGGGATAAGACACCAATTCACCACTCGCTACACACCGCAACAAAATGGCGTTGCGGAGAGAAAGAACCGCACTATTATGGAGTTAGCAAGGAGCATGTTAAAAGCTAAAGGCATTCCAAATTTATTCTGGGGAGAAGCCGTTGCTTGTGCGGTGTATCTTTTAAATCGAGCTTCTACAAAAGGAGTTGAAGGCATGACTCCTCAAGAAGCATGGAGTGGATACAAGCCGGTTGTTGCTCATCTGAGAGTCTTTGGGAGCATTGCTTATGCTCATGTGCCGGATGAAAAGAGAAAAAAGCTAGATGACAAATCCGACAAGTGCATTCTTGTTGGCTATAGTGAAGTCTCCAAAGCCTACAAGCTTTATAATCCCATTACTAAGAAAATTATTCTTAGTAGAGATGTGAAATTCAAATAGGAAGAAAGTTGGGATTGGGATCGGAATGAAGAGAAGCAACATCCGATTGTTGTCGAAGAAGATGAAAAGAAAGAACATCAAGGTGGTGATTCCAAAGGAGTAGAAGAGGAAAATACACTGCCTTTATCTCCATCTTCTACTTCTTCATCCTCTACTTCTTCATCTTCTCCACCTTCCTCTCTATCTGCATCAAGTCAACATCCAAGATCAAAGATTAGGAGCATGACAGAGATTTATCAAGCCACAAGAAGACTTGAAGATGAAGACATAATAAACTTCGCATTGTTTGTCGATGCGGATTCAATATCATTTGAAGAGGCTTCTACTCATGCAAAGTGGAGAAATGCTATGGAACAAGAAATTGGCTCAATCATGAAGAATGATACTTGGGAGCTAGTTGAGCTTCCTCATGGGCACAAATCTATTGGTGTCAAATGGGTCTATAAGACCAAGTTGAACTCCAGAGGTGAGATTGACAAACACAAGGCACGTTTGGTAGTTAAAGGCTACAAGCAGAAGCATGGAATTGACTATGATGAAGTTTTTGCTCCTGTAGCTCGACTTGAGACCATTAGAATGGTCTTAGCTTTGGCAGCTCAAAGGAAATGGAAGGTGCATCAAATGGATGTCTAGTCGGCCTTTCTAAATGGTTTTCTTGAAGAGGAGGTGTACATTGATCAACCTCCTGGTTTTGTGAAGAAAGGTGAAGAGCATAAAGTGTGTAAACTGAAGAAAGCACTTTATGGCTTAAAGCAAGCACCAAGGGCTTGGTATAGTCGTATTGATGGCTATTTTTTAAAGAATGGCTTCAGAAGGTGCCCTTATGAAAACACACTTTATATCAAAGAGGGTGAAAAAGGTGAATTCCTGATCACTTGTCTTTATGTTGATGATCTCATTTTCACAAGTAGCAGTTCACTCCTTTGTGAAGAATTCAAAAAAATGATGATGCATGAATTTGAGATGTCTGACTTGTAGTGATGGCAACGGGGCGGATCGGGGCGGATATTGGAAATACCATACCCGTCCCCGCACTCCTCCGCCCATACCATAACCGCCCATTCCCCGCGCGGATAATGGGGATCGCGGACCATAACCATCCCCGCGGGTACGCGGATATTACCCGCAATCCGCGGTTATCCGCAAAACCTAAAAAAAACCATTCAATTAGCATTAAGCCTCTAAAATCTAAATCTAAATCCACCAAACTATCATCAACATTCGGTCTCTAAAATCTAGATCCACAAACACTCATCAACAATTAGTCTTTATTAGAGTATTATTACAAAAATAGACTCTTTAAAATCCACCAAACCAACATTTAGTGGCGGGGCGGGGCGGATATTACCCAATACCATAATCCGCCCCGTACCCGCGCGGATTTTAAATTTGTAAACCATACCCGTATCCACGGGTAAAAAATCTATACCATACCCGTCCCCATCGGTGCGGATCGGGTCGGTTATCCAGCGGGGCGGTCAATTTTGCCATCCCTACTGACTTGGGACTTCTACATTTCTTTCTTGGCATTGAGGTCAAACAAAATGAAGAAGGAATTTCCATCTCACAAAAGAAGTATGCAAGAGAACTTCTGAAGAAATTTAGAATGGAGGGTGCTCTTTCTATTAGCACACCCATAGAAGTTGGCTTGAAATTAAGCAAGCAGGGAGATGATCAAATGGTTGATGTTACTCTTTACAGAAGCTTAGTTGGTAGCCTTATGTATTTAACGGCTACAAAACCGGGTATCATGTTTCCAGTGAGCATGTTGAGCAGATTTATGGATTCACCAAGAAGAAGTCATTGGGAAGCTGGTAAAAGAGTTTTGAGATACATCAATGGAACTTTGGAAGATGGTATTCACTATAAGAGTACTAATCACTCATGCCTTGTTGGCTATTGTGATAGTGATTGGGGAGGAAATGTTGATGATGGCAAAAGTACATCCGGATATGTTTTCCATATCGGATCTGGTGCTATTTCATGGGTTTCAAAGAAACAGAGTGTTGTGGCGCTCTCTACCGCAGAAGCAGAGTATATTTCTTTGTCTTTAGCAAGTTCTCAAGCATTATGGCTAAGATGGGTTTTGGTTGAACTCAAGCATTCTCAAGTTAAAGGCACTCTATTATATTGTGATAACTGCTCTGCTATTGCACTCACCAAAAATCCAGTCTTTCATAGTCGAAGTAAGCACATTCGACTAAAGTATCATTTTATTCGAGATTTGGTCAAAGATGGTGAAATTGAAATCCAATATTGCAAGACTCAAGACCAAGTGGCGGATATTTTTACAAAAGCTTTG